>JAJPUD010000163.1:0-34894 GCA_023553655.1 Myrmecobius fasciatus | reverse complement strand
AAAAAAAATCAGATCTGTCAATTTATGTGTGAGGAGAGAGACGCTGAGATTACATACTTGTCATACTAGAGGAACGATGATGTCTTCATTGGGACAGGGAAGTTTAGAAAGAAGTGGATTAAAGAGGGTAAGATAATGAGTTCTACTAGGGATCTGGTGAGTTTAAGAGCATTCCATTTGAAATATCTGTTTTTTGACCTTTGCTTTAAAAGAGGACCAAGGACATGATGAGTGATTTCTTTACTTGCCCAGGAACTGGATCTAAGTGAGGCAGAGTTGCTCAGTCATCAGTCTCACTGTCTCTTCCAGAGTCATCAAAGTCCAGTGATAAGACAAAAGTCAGGACAACTGTCAGTGACTAGGGATGGAGTGGATGACCATGTTGTCTTCAACATCTGGCCAGGCTCTAAGTGTTCCACAGTGCATGCTTCAGTCACCTTTATAGCTGTTGGAACAAATTGTTCTCATCTACCCATTCTTCCAGAAGCCATCACATGCTTGGGAGTAGAAGGACTTGAGGTCTTTCAGTTACTCTCAATCTAGCCCATCTGCTGGGATAATTTTTTTTCTCCTTTTAATTCTCTTTTATTTTATGCATTTACAAACATTACCCTGAGTGGGGGATACAAGGAATTCACCAGATTGGTTAAGATATCCACAACTCATCCTCTTCCTGCAAAAGTTACAAATCCTTGGTTTAGATTTATTTTTTTTTCTATTTAACACTTTTTTTTTTGGCTTTTAAAAAGTCCTCCTGACTTCAGGGCTGGTGCTCTATCCACTGATCCACCTAGCTGCTCTATCACCCTTGTTTTTAAGGAGCTTACATTCTACCTGGATTTTTTATTTAAAGTTTTGAGTTCCAAATTCTATCTATCCCTTCTCCCTCTAATGCCTTCTCCATGAAATGGTAAGCAATCAAATATAGGCTATGCATGTGCAATTATGTAAAATATTTCCATTTTGTACAAGGTACCTCAAATAAAAGAAAGAAAATAAAAAATAGCATGCTTTAGTGTGCATTTAATCAATATCAGTTCTTTCTCTGGAGACAGACGGTATTATGCTTCATCATTAGTCCTTTGGGATTGTCTTGGATCATTGTATTGCTGAGAATAGGTCACTTACAATTCTTCATCAACCAATATTGCTATTTATCATATACAATGTTCTCCTGGTTCTGTTCATTTCACTTTGCATCAGTTCATGTAAGTCTTTTCAGTTTTTTCTGATATATTTTATAACACAATAATATTCCATTAAAATCATGTACTACAGCTTGTTTAGTCATTCCTTAACTGATGAGCATCTCTTTGATTTCCAGTTCTTATTGACCACAAAAAGAGCTGCTATAAATATTTTTGTACAAATAGGTCCTTTCCTCTTTTCTTTGGATGTCTTTGGATGTAGACCTAGAAGAGGTATTGCTGGATCAGAGGGGATGCACAGTTTTATAACCATTTGGGCATAGTTCCAAATTACCCTCCAGAATGACTGGATCAGTTCACAACTCCATCAACAATGCAGAGCCATCTATGTCCCAGGTTTTCCGCATTATCTCCAATATAGAGCATATTGTAGGATTCTGGTTTTTAATCCCTCCATACTAATTTTTTTTGCTTGTTTATCCTCATCTTTCTATTATCTTCCCTCCTCAACTCTTTTACCTCCTTCCCCAATATACCTCCCTTTTATCAATTCCCTGACCCTTTCTATGATCTCTAGGCTTTTTTATTTCCTTATAGGATTAGATAAATTTCTATATCCAACTGAGTATACATATTATTCTTTCTTTGAATCAATTTTGATAGGAGTAAAGTTTAAGCTTTGCTTACCATCCTCTTTCCTCTTCCCTTCCATTATAATAACTCTTTCATGCCTCTTTTATGTGGAGTAATTTATTCCATTCAATCTCACCCTCCTCCCTCTTCCAATACAATTTTCTTTTCATTCCTTTATTTTTTTCTTTTTAGGTTATCATCCCAACAAAGTTATCCTATATCCATTCCCTTTTCTACATATACTTCTTCTAATTGCTCTTCTAATAATAAAGTTGTTAAAAGTTATAAATATTATCTTGCCATATAGGAAAATAAAGTTTGACCTTACTGATTTTCTTATCTTTTCTCTTTCTTGTTTCTTTTCTGCTTTTTTATGTTCCTTTGAGTCTTGTATTTGTAGGACAAATGTTTTTTATTCAACTCTGATCTTTTAATTAGAAATGCTTGAGAGGACTTTCAAGTCATTAAATACCCATTCCCCTCCTTTTCCACCACCTCCCCTAAAAGATTATACTTAATTTTTCTGGGTATGTTATTCTTGGTTATAATCTTAAATCCTTTGCCTTCCTTCATATCATATTCCAAGCCCTCCAGTTCTTTAATGGGAAAGCTGCCAAAACCTGTGTAATCCTGATTGTAGCTCTATGATATTTTAATTGTTTCTTTTTGGCTTCTTACAATACTTTTTTCTTGAAATGTGAGCTCCAGAATTTGGTTGTTCCTGGAAGTTCTCTTTCATTTTGGGACCGGTAGATTCTTTCAGTTTTTATTTTTTTTTTTTTTTTTTTTTTTTTTTTTTGCTTTTTGCTGAGGCAATTGGGGTTAAGTGACTTGCCCAGAGTCACACAGCTAGGGAATGTTAAGTGTCTGAGACCAGATTTGAACTCAGGTCCTCCTGACTTCAGGGCTGGTGCTCTATTCACTGCGCCACCTAGCTGCCCCCTTTCAGTTTTTATTCTGCTTTCTTATTCTAATATATCAAAGCAGTCTGATAATTTCTTGAAACATATTGTTCAGGCCTTTTTTTTAATTATGGTTTTCAGGTAGTCCAATAGTTCTTATATCATCTCTCTGGAACTCCTTTTTAGTCGGTTGTTTTTCTAATGAAAAATTTCAGTTTCTTCTATTTATTTATTTTTTTACTTTTCAGATTTTATTTTATCTTAATGCCTCATAAAGTTATTAGTTTCCACTTGTTCAATTCTAATATTTACAGAATTATTTTCTTCAGTGAGCTTTTGTACTTCTTTTTCCATTTGGCTAATTCTATTTTTCCTCAGGAAATTTTTGTGTATCTTCTCATGCTATTGACTCTCTTTTTTAATGATTTTTTTGCATTACTCTCATTTCTTTATCCAATTTTTTCTACTTCTCTAATTTGCTTTTTAAAATACTTTTAAAGCTCTTCCAGGAAATCTTTTTGGATTTGGGACCAAATTACATCATCATATGCAGCCATTTTGACGCTATTGTCCTCTTCTTGTTTAGATCTTGATCCTCCCTAGTACCATAGTAGCTTTCTCTAATCAGACTTTTTTGTTGTTTTTTGTTCATTTTCTCCTGTTTTTATGACTGGGTGTTTTTATGTGAGAGTTGGGCTCTGGTCTTGCACTGTCCTAAGCTCTTTGTGTTAGGGCTCTGGAGCTTACTGTTGCTTTCACTGGGCTTCAGAGCTTAGATACTTGCTTTCTATGAAGGGTAGACTTCCTTTCTGGCTTGTACTACGGAGTGGGACTTCCCTGTTGGTCAGCCTAGAGTGTTTAGTTGTTGTCCTGTTCCAAAGGTTGGACCTTACTGCTTGGTTTACTTATGGTAACAAAGTCTTTCTGGTGGCTTTCCCTGGAGGAAGGAATTTGTTGCTGGTCTGCCCCAGGGTTGGGTCCCTGCATCTGGATTGCTATGGAAATAGCCTCTCAGCTTATAGGTCCCAGGGGTGGGGTCTTGCTATAGCTAGCCCCTGGGAAAGACTTTACTAATGGTCAGCAATGGGGTCAAGGCCTTGCTGGTGGCTTGTGCTGGAGGGGATATTGCTTGGGTAGGGCCACTGGTCTGCATGAGAGTGGGACATTGCTGGTGGATTGCTCCAGGCTTGGAATTTTGCTGCAGCCCCTTGCTGTGAATCTGGCTGCTGCTACTGCTGCTGTTGTTTTTCTTGAACCTCTCTCCCCTCCCACCCCAGTGAGAAATTTCCTCTTGGTAAACTCCTTTCTCTGAGATCAATTCTGAGGTAGTTTTCTAGTTGATGGAGGGGAATTTGGTAGGGCTTCAAAAGGGTTCTTTCCTCACTCGATTATTTTGCACTGGAAGTTGGCCAAGACAAGTTTTATCAGGATGCAGCTGCTGTCCATACTTTAGCTTTTTGGAGTCACAATTGAGAGGTTGGGGGACAGGTGGACACTAAGGTGAATGAATAGCCCTGAAAAGGTTTTGGCAAGCCCTCACATCAGAGATGTTAATCATCCTTGAACATCCCATAGTGTTGTGATTGAAGCTCAGGGCTGGATACACAGACATGAAGTAAATTATTTAGAGTTGGTCATTAAACCCATGGTTATTGATGAGGTCAGAGAAGGATAGAGGAAATGGGTGATGAGTCAACAAAGGAAACTAGGAAGGAGCAACGCCACCTCTGATCAATTCTGGCTGTTCAAGTCAGTTAACTTCTAAGGGCATCAGACAACTCTCTTATACTATAAGTCTGTAGGATATGTGCTGATATGTATTGGTAGAAGGCAGCTAGGTGGTACAGTGGATAGAGCACTGGCTCTGGAGTTGGAGGATCAGAGTTCAAATCTGACATACTAGCTTTGTGACTCTGGGTAAGTCACCTAGGTATGTTTGCCTCAGTTTCCTCATCTGTAAAATGAGCTGGAGAAGGAGAATGGCAAATAGCTTCAATATCTTGACCAAGAAAATGGAGTCAAGGAGAATTGGACTTGATTGAAACAAATGACTGAACCAAAATATATTGATAGAGGTGTTTCTTTACCAAGAGTTCCCCAAATGGTCTGGATAGAAAATCTTTCTCAACAGGGCTGGCGCTCAAATACACATAATCAAATCTTCATCTATCAAAATGTTAGTAATTATATGTGAATCCCCACAATACCTCCTTACAAATGTGATGGTCTTTGTTTTTTAGGAAGGGAAACTGAGGTATAAAGAAAGGAATTTTCTTGAATCTTAGTGAAAAACCCCAACAATGTCAGGAATAGGTTTGACTTGTAGCCTCATATTTTTTAGCAACTAACCAGACAATGCTGCTCCTTTTTAGCATTTGGTCATTGAAAAAAAATACATAGAACTTTCTACAATGGCTAAGATGTTGATCTTTGTGTCCTCATATGTGGAGCAAATTCTGTAGGAAAAAAGGCATGCACATTCTCCCTTAAGATATCAAATTATCTTTAAATTTTACTTTAGGAGAGAATACCTTTCAGTGATAGTTGAACTAGAATAATAGCTGAAATTTGAAAAATGATCCAGGCCCATATAAAAATACTGTGCGGTAGATCCAAAAGAGGATGACAAATGATGATGATGATGATGCTAATTATAATAGATGAAATTTCTATGACTCTTGTAAATGTAAAGCATTTGATCGTTAAAACAACTTTGAGTTAGGTGCTACTGGTTTTTTTTGCAATTGAAGAAACAGTCTGAGCAGTTGTGACTAGCCAAGAGTTACATACTAGTGTGTTTGTCTAAGGCAGTAATTAAACTCAGATCTTCTTGACTCCCAGTCTAACACTGTGTCCACTGTACAATTAATAAACTTTTCTGGAAAAAAAAGTCACACTCAGTCAACACTAAATCCTTTCTTCTTAATCTCCCTCCAATATTTTGCCTCTAGGCCTCAAAATGGGGCATGTATTATATTTGTATATGAAATCTCCAATAAATTACAGCATAATTTATCTTCATCAAAAAGCATAGTACCATAATAATTCAAACATTACCCAAATGAATGAAAAACACATGGTTAAAAAATGGAACCATCATGTGTATTAATTAAAATTCCTTTACAGCTTGCTTTATCTTCACTCCCAGACATCCTGCCTGAGTCTACTTCTTTCTGATCTCCACTAAATTTCACCTCTCTTTCCTTCCCTCTAGCCATTAGTGATAAGCAGCCTTTGAAGTCAGGGAGATCACTAGTCCTTCTCTTGCTCCCAATATCCCCCCCCCAATTTCCTTTTTTCCAAATAATGGGAAGAATCTGGCTGATAAAGCTGTGGTGTTTCAGAGGTCTCAGATTTCCTGTCCTGCATCTCTACATAGAAATCCCGCTAAAGTTGAAAATATTCCTTACTCAAATATTTTTTTACCTGATCTTCTGGTCAGCATGAAGGTAAAGAAATATTCACACATCTGCTCATATGTGTGGTACAAACACATATGGACACACAGAGATAAACACACAATGGTCAAGTGACTATTCCACCATGGGTTGAGGCTTTGGGGACCAGAAATTGAAACTAGAGATCAAAAAGGTAAGGAGAATGTGGTAAGGGAAGGAGGGGAAAGAGTAACAGATGAGCTAATCATTTTAAAATTTTCTTTTAAATGTCTAAGAACTCATTCAATTCTCTATACTTCTCAGTGCATATTTCTAAATCACTGCAATTGTCAGGTAATTCTAAAATAGTTCTTAACCTTTTTGGTGTCATGGACTCTTCTGGCAGTCTGGTGGAGTCTATGAACTCCTTCTTAGAACAATATTTCTTTTTTTTTTAATCAGGTATTTTCAACATGAGGTCAATTAACTTTTTAATTTTTTTTCCTGAGGCAATTGGGGCTAAGTGATTTGTCCAGGATCACACAGCTAGGACATATTATGTGTTTGAGACCAGATTTGAACTCAGGTCTTCCTGACTTCAGAGCTGGTGCTCTATCCACTATGCCACCTAGCTGCCCTGAGGTCAATTAACTTTAAAAAAACATATTTCAATATAATTGATTTCCTTTGCAATCTTATGTATTTTATTTTATATATTTAGAAACTTTTATATGTGGGTCTAAGTATGTATATTTGTGCATATATGTATACTTACATAAGTACACCACCAATATTTCAATTATTAATGTATTTTCTAGAAAAAAAATATAACTATTAAATTATCAGTGATATTTTGATAAATTTTATTTTTATTATATTTGTGGTTCTATTAGTGAGGGAGCTCCAGGTGAGGAACTACCAATACAAATTGGTACCCACTCTGAATCTTGTGGTCATAGAAACCTGAGGGCCCTGAGAAGTATGGGACTTAGACAGGGTCACACAGATAGTGGCAAGAGACGAACCTTGAATTCAGATCTTTTTGACACATTTAGCACTGAGGCCTAACAAATTAGGCCCTATTGCCTCTTACAATTTTAATTTATACTTGTAATGCCAATAATGCAATATCTGTGCTGCTAAACTAATAATTCAACAGCTAAGATGTTAAATAAGCTCCTTGAGGCAAGAAAGTGGTGCAGTAGAGAGAGGCTAGAGTCAAGAAGGCCTGGAGTTCAAATGTAGCCTCAGACACTTAATAGCTGTGAAACAGGGGAAATAATAGCACTGATTTCAGTGCCGTTTTTTAGTTTGTTTGATTTAGTGAAGCATTTGAGGTTAAGTGATTTGCCTACAGTCACAAAGTTAATAAGTAGTTAGATGGTTAGATTTGAAGACAGGTCCTTCTAACTCTAGGACAATGCTCTATCTATCTAGCTGCCCTTTTCAGTGAGTTGTTTACAGAATAAAGTGCTTAGCACAGTGCCTAGCACATAGTAGGTACTTAATAAATATCTGTTTCCTTCCCTGTCCTTCACCTTTCCCCCCTCCATGATGTCTTTTTCATTCTGAGGCTTTTTATTAACATTTGACTATCCTTTAAAAAAGTAAGTTTGGCATTAAATAAGTTGGGGTGATGTTCTATTTCAAAGGGTCAAAAGTCTGTTTGATTGGAACACAGGATTTGAAAAGAACTAAGATGCATTTAGCTCTCCTAAAACATCATGAACAAACTCTCCATTCTGATCTCTAGATATTCACTTCAGGGTATTTCTATTTTCATGTCGAGTACTCATTGCTTCTTATGAAATGTCAACATAACCACCAACCATAATCCTAATGAGCTTTGGCCAAGAACCATCTCAAGCACAGTTTATTAATCATAAATTGAAAAAAAGATGGTGATTCTTTAAATAGGGGCAATATTCAGAATCTTGTTTTAAAACTATTCTAACCATTTTCCCCAGTGGGTAGTTCTGGGACTATTTTCTCAATCTGTTCTTCCATACACATTATAAAACATTTACTAAATTCTAGACGCTGTTCTTAGTTCTGAAAATAACAAAAGCAAAACCAGTCCCTGCCCGAAGGAACTTACGTTCTAGTTTGGGAGTCAATAGAAGAATACTATGTACATAAAAGATATATGCAGTGTTAATGGAAGGTAGTATGAGAGGAAGGATAGGACTGGGGAGAGCCTTCTGAATAGGCAGGTTTTGAGCTGACTCTTGAAGGAAGACAGGGAAGGTAAGAGAGGTTAAAGAGGGAGAACATTCCAGACATAGGAGAGTCAGAGAAAATGTTGAATCAAGAGATAATAGTTTCATGTGTGAAGGACTGTCAGTATATAGCTGGATTATAGAGTGCACAAAGAGGAATAAAATTTAAGTTGGCTGAAAAGGCAGAAAAGGTTCAGGTTATAAGGGTTCTAAATAGCATAGAAGTTTATATATGATCCAGGAGTTATTAAGGAACCAATTCAATCTATTGAGTGGCTAACATTCACTGGGCATTGAATAGCTAACATTCATATTGAAGAGGATAATAACAACAATTTGCACTTTAAGCAAGTTCCTTCATAGCTAAGTGGGGGATAGATTAGTTGGGGAGAGACCTGAGGCAGGGAGAGATTATTGCAATAAATTTGGCCAGAAGTAAGGAAAACCTATATAAGAGTAATGACTGAGTGGAAATAAGAGAATATTTATGAGACATAGGAAGATAAATGTGATAAAATTTTACAGTGGAGTAGATATGTGAAATGAGTATATAGATTGAATGTATATTCATTCTATACTGAAATGGATGAAAATGAGGAGTCAAGGAAGGCTGACTGAGATTTTGAGCCTTAATGAAATGGTGGTTGATTCCTCTTCCTTAGCATGAAGAAGAAAATTCAGGAAAAAGATTTGAAGAAAAAGATGAGCTCTGTTTGAACATGCTGATTTTGAAATATCTAAAGGACACCTAATTTGAAATGACTAAAAGGCAATTGGTGATGTAGAGCTAGACCTCAAGACAAAGATTAGATCAGATTATTTAGGTTTGGAAATTATCTGTAATGAGGCGTGGTCAGATGGGTAAGAAGAGAACTTCCCTTTGATTGAAGGAGAGAGTACTAAATTCTCCCCAATGTTTTTCTTTATACAGGATAGAAACCAGACTTCCAGGTCACTTCATTCCCCATCTGCAGCTCTGCTTGGTTTCAATTCTATGGGACAAAATACCCCAAGCTGCGTGTCCCTTGGTGTCTCCCCTTTTCTAGCTTCCTTTTATGTGTGGTCTTCCCTCAGTAGAATAGGGCAACTGGGTGTCATAGTGGAGAAAGCTGCAGAACTGGAATCAGGAAGACCTGAGTTTGAATGTCATCTCAGACACTTACTGGCTATGTGACCCTGGGCAAATCATCCAACCTTGTTTGCCTCACTTTCCTCATCTATAAAATAAATTGGAGAAGAAAATGGTAAACTATTTTAGTATCTTTGTCAAGAAAACCCCAAAAGGGGTCACTGAGAGAGACATCACTAGACAACAAAAATCCCCCATTAGATTGTAAATTCCTTGAAGGCTGGAACTGGCTCTCTTTTTTTATTAAAAAAATTTCTATCCAATTCTTTGCATGGTGTCTGACACACAATAATTACTTAATAAACATTTATTGAGGTGAATTGAATTAAAGTAGGAGATAGTTTCTTGAAAACTTAGAAAGGAGAGGCTGGGGGAAGAGGCAGAATAGTGAAACAAAAAATATACTAGAGTCAAAGGATCTAGATTCAAATCTTTACTTTGACACAGTACTTGTGAGACCTTGTAAAATAAACAACTTAATCATGCTGTTTCTTTAGATCTGTTTCCTTAATTATAAAATGAGAGGATTATATTGAATGGCCTCTACTATCCATACTAGCTTTAAATAAATGACTTCCTGTGAGCCTAGATGAACTATGTTAAATAGTTTGAATCTTATCAGTCATTTAGGTTTTTGAAACTTAACAAATAATTCCTTAGCTTTTTTTTGTGAATACCAAACATTAATTACTTTATACTAAACATAACTAATATGAGATATTTTATTATATTTTTGTTCTTTAGTTGAATGGAGAGAGAAATAAAATAGGTGGCGGTGTCTACAATTTCATATAATTGCATTTGGGATTTTGAAATAACAAAATTATTATATGAGCTGGTTTTTCTTTTTCCCAAATTGGATTCAACTGAAAATTTGTTTCACAGTTTCTGGTAAATGAATAAGTAATCAATCAATAAAATTTGTTGAATGCTTATTATGTGCCAGTGTTAAGTGCTGGTTCTAAAAAGCTTCAATGCACAGTAGGAAGGATTCCCCCAAAGGAATTTTAATAACATATTGAATGATCTTTAAGTAAATTTAAAAAAAATGTTCTGCAAGTGGAAGTGAAATTTTCTAGGCAATAAAAGAGACATCTTAGATATTCTTTATCTTTTCTTTTTCCTGAACTTGTGATTTTATGAGTCTGAGGAACTTTTTGATCTGTAATATATAGTTGTTTGGTTGGTTTGAAAGGCAAATAGGATGAAGTGACTTATCCAGGGCCACATAGCCAATAAGTATTAAGTGCCTGAGGGCAAATTTGAACTCAGATCTTCCTGACTCCAAGGCCAGGGCTTTATCCACTGTGCCACTTGATTGCCTCTGAAATATATAGTTTTACAGAGTTGTCTATGACATTGAGAAGTTAAATGATTTGTCACATAGTTAGTCTTATTCAGAGACCGGACTTGAACTCAAATCTTGTTGCCTTTATCTACTATACAAGTAACTTTCAAAGTGTGATCCAGAAATCCATGGGGTCACTGAGACTCTCAGGGTTTGCAAGGTAAAAACTAATTTTATAATAATACTAAGATGATTTAATTTCTAATGTGGTAAATGAACCAAGTAAACAAAATCTTTCAGAGGTTCTTAATAATTTTTAAGAGTGTAACAGGGTCCTGAGACCAAAATGTTTAGGAACTACTGCATGATATCACACTTCCTTTCAAGAAGACTTATATATACAAGATAGTAATATGTATATTGTACAGACATTATAATATATACATTGTATAATAATACTGTATATGTTATAATAAACAAATAATGTATATTTCTTATTAGCTAACATACACAGTAATCTCAGATATGCTATAAATAGATTGTTTTGATGAGGAAGAAGAGAAGATATCTTAGGATGGAAGAAGATGATGTTATTATGAGGAAGACCAATTTGAATGAAGAAAAAAATTCAGTAACCAATTTAAAATTTTAAAAGACATTTATAGAAGATGAAAACAAGGGCAAAAATGGAAGATATAAATGGGATGCATAGTACTTTAAAACCAATGGTAAGGGTGGAAGCTTAAAGCAGCTAAGGTAGGTGATGAACCAAAATGAAACAAAAAATAAGGACTTTTAAATTGTTTTTTTTTTTTTTTTTGCTGAGGCAATTGGGGTTAAGTGACTTGCCCAACAGCTTTTACGTGTCTGAGACCAGATTTGAACTCAGGTCCTCCTCACTTCAGGGCTGGTGCGCTATCCACTGCGCCACCTAGCTGCCCCAGGACTTTTAAATTGTTAAAGGCAAAAGGATGAGCAAAACTGGGATAGGACCAATGCTCAGAAATGATAATGGACAAACGAGAAAAGTTAGACATACCAATCTAATTTTGCTTCTAGTTTGAATGGGTTTTTTTCTGCCAAAGGAAATTATCTTCACACTGATCAAGACAGAACAAACATAATTAAAAACTGCTTCCTAAGCCAACTGTGATGGCCAACACCTGTAGTCCCAGCTACAAGAGATGCTGAAGTTGGTGTATTGCTTGAGTTTGGGATTTCCAAGCAAACTGTTTGGTATCTCATTTAAGTTTGGCAACAATATGATGATCATTTGGGAGCCACAGGTTACCAAGGTGATGACAGAAGAATTAACTGGCCTAGGGTAAAAACACGGAAGATTAAAGTGTCTCTGTGAATCAACAATTAGATCAGATCTGTAAGTAGCCACTACACTTCTAGCCTGGGTGAAATAGGGAGAGCCAGTCTTTATGTGGATTTATTTTAAATCCTGCAACTTTGCTAAAGTTGTGAATTGTTTCTAGTAGTTTTTTAGTTGAGTCTCTAGGGTTCTCTAAGTATACCATCATGTCATCTGCAAAGAGTGATAATTTGGTTTCTTCATTACCTACTCTAATTCCTTTTATCTCTTTTTCTTCTCTTATTGCCAAAGCTAACATTTATAATACAATATTAAATAGTGATGGTGACAGTGAGCAGCCTTGTTTCACTCCTGATCTTACTGGAAATGAGAGCCAGTCTTTAAAAACAGAAGCAACAACAACAAAATGAAAACAAACAGAAACAATTCTAGGAGAGTCTTTCCCAGCTAGGGCTTTCTTTTCCAAGGTTAGTTTATATTTGATTAATAGATTTGTACCATTATACACAATGTCTCCACAATAATATATAATCTTTTTCTTCTTTGCATTTGTTTGTGAAGGTTTTATGCCTTAATACACAATCAACTTTTGTGAAGGTGCTATGCACAACTGAGAAAAAGGTCTTCCTTTCTATTCCCATTCAGTTTTGTCCAGAGGGCTATCATATTCAAAGAATGTAAAGTTTTTTGAGAGCAAGGATTGTTTTGGTTTTGTCTTTGAATTCTTAGTGTCTAGCACATTATCAAGCACAGAGTAGGAATTTAAATAAAAAAATTTTTGATTTGAAAGAGAGCATCTAGCTATCCAACTCAAGCTGCTATTACCAGCTAAATTATATGTGAGGATATCAAAAGACCTGGCAGATGTGATTATTGAACTGCTGTCACACATCTTGAAAAGACTGGAGGACTGGAAAGGATGCTGCAGGACAGGAGACCGGTGAATAAATGTGGACCTCTAATTCAGAAAAGGGAAGAGGTAGAATAGGCATACTATAGTCTGACAAACTTTTATTTCTGGAAAATTCTAGACCACATGTTTTAAATACTTTTTGAGCACTTAGCTCAAAAGGGAAGTGGTTGTCAATGGAGTTTTAGAAGTCTATTCAACCTAACTTAAACAAAAACAAGTTTTGTCAGCTTTACTTCAGTTCATTTTTTTTGACAAGGGTACTGATGAGAAGATAGGGGAATGCCACAGATGTAGACTACGAGTCCCTCTAGTTATTATTGTAGATGACACCATATAATTAGGTGAATTTGGAATTTGGAACTGGTTTAATACATTAATAACGGATTCAGTGTTAAATTGGAGAGATATCTGTATCTATATCTATAGATTCCAGGAATCTATCCTTGGCCAAGTGATGTCTAACATTTTTATCAGTGGAAATTGACATATGGACATGAAGCAGAGATAACTGGTTAGATATTAGAGTTCAGTTCCAAGTAAATAGGCTAGAATGAAAGAGCAATTTTAATTTGAGGAAATTTAATAGGGAAAATATATATTTATAACCCAAATGTCATATAGATTTAAAAAAATCAACTTCAAAGGCAGAGCATTTATCTTATAGTTATTTGGGGCAGCTAGGTGGCACAATGGATAGAGCAGATAGACTTTAGGCCTGCAGTCAGGTAGACTCATTTCTATGAGTTCAAATATGGCCTCACTTACTAACTGTAGGAAAGTCATTTAACTCTGTTTGCCTCAGTTTCCTCATCTGTAAAATGAGAAGAAAATGGCAAACCACTCCAGTATCTTTGGCAAGAAAACCCCAAATGGAGTCATGAAGAGGCTACTTCTTGACTGAAAAATTTGTGGACATGTCTTACTCCTTTAAGGGCAGCTAGGTGGTATAGTGGATAGAGAGGTAGACCTAGAGTCAGGCCTACTCATCTTTGTGAGTTCAAATGTAATTTTCAACACTTAGTAGCTTTGTGACTCTGAGCAAGTAATCTAACTCTATTTATCTCAGTTTTTTCATCTATAAAATGAGCTGGAGAAGGAGAAGGCAAACCATTCCAGTATCTTTTCTAAAAAAATCCAAATGGAGTCACAAAGACTGAACTGAAATGACTGAAGAGCAACAAATTAGGGGAAAATGTAATGCAACCTAAATGTCATTTAGGCAAAATAAACAAACTTCACAGGTACTGTTTTGTACAATTTGTACGACAGGTACACATCTGTATTCTAATTTACATTATGGTTGTGGACATCTCTTGTATGCACCCTCTCTATTAGGTTATAATTTCCTTGGAGATTAGAACTTTATTTCTTTTCTCCCCTCCCTCTGGTGTTTAGCATAGTGAATTGCAAATAGTAGGTGCTCCATAAATACTTGAATTTAATTTAATTAATGAGTAACAAAGATGACTTTCCTTGAGCTAACAGAAGGATCGTTTCCATTCTGTTGCTTAAAAACTGAACACATTTAAGATAAGCAGAGTAAGGTAGTTTCTATTCAATGAGTTCTTGAAAAGAAACATGATTGAACTCAGGATGGATGACTGTGAGAAAGATGCATGGTGAATTTTATAATGTCATTCTGTACTTTAAGATAATGAATCATGATTTTTCAACTGCTTTGGTAGACTCAAAACTAAAAGCAACAATACTGGATCTCAATATTTCTTACAGAACTGAGCTCTGGTAAACATGCAGCTGGTGTCTTAGAAGAAGTAAGCTAAATCAATATCCTGTTGTCCTTCATTTTGTGTTTAAACTAAACCACAGATTGATATTAAAATTGTTCTAGATAGCTCAGTCTAGGATTGAGCTCAAGTAGAGAACATTACAAAGTTAATTTATTCACCATCTGTGTTTCCACAACTTCAATTCTTCTGATTTGATGTCATAGTCAATTACAGAAATGAAAAATGCTTGCAAACCAAAATGGAATTATTGTAATTTTCACTAGGCTATTTCCTTAATATCCACTTTAGCTCTCTTTTTCTTCTACTATAGGTATTTTTCTAAATTTGAACAAATATGTTAGACACAAATAACTATAGCTTATATGAATTATTTGAATGGCTTAATGACAACATTAATTTGTTCTGATTTCATTGGACCATTTTTCAGCAACAGTTATTAACTAGAGAAAAAGATTGCTATAAAAATGAACAAAACAGAGTTTTGCTTCTTTCTCCATCCCTACTCTCAAACTTTAAAATGATCTTTCTACTTTAACAGCATTAGGTTCTAAAAATTCTCCTCATGTTAGAAAAAATTTGTTTTTACCAAGATAGCATTTTAAAAAATAGCATGACATTTATAAAATACATCTGTTAAATACCAAATTCTTCAAAGCATATGTTTTGTTGCTTTTAATTTTCTAAGCATGATTTAAGGATCTTTGAGGGTACAATTACAGGAAGCCAAACTAACCTGGGTAGAAAATAAAATTAGATGTTTGGTCATGTATAGATTAAACTTCAAGTTATTAAACTAATTTTTTTACTTTTTAATCAATAATTTTGCTGGGGTAGAAGTAGCCTCATAGTACCCTGGTACAATTTTATTTTTGTGCATTAAACAAGGATCAAATGAGATAACATATGTGAAGTGCTTTGAAAACCTGAAAGTGTTAAGTTGATATTATTGTTATTAATGAACTAGATTAATTGATTTTCCATGAATTTCAAATTCAAAATCAATAATTTTGAATTTGAGATTCTACATCAGAATTAATGAACTTTCATTCATTCAGATTGACTTGGGAAAAGGTGGCTCTGGTTAATTTTATATTCTATTGAATAACAATTTGTAAAGAATCAAAATGAAAAATATGTAATTAATAAAAAATACTATGACAATCAGTTGGAATGACAGCTTAATGAATCTCTCTATAAATGTATATATGTTTATATACTTGTAAACATATACATTCATACTTATATACATATACACTTATACTATAGATGTATATGTATACATGTATGCATATACAAACATACATTGTATGCACATGCATATACACATATGCACATTTAAATATGTATATGTGTAAACTTTTTCAAGCAGCACAAATTAGGGAAGACCTGGGCTCTGAAATGAATAAGGGGGAGTCAGGGAGACTGGGTTGGAAAACTATGCAGCCCTTTCAATGGTTACAAGCTGTTCACTTTTACAAAAATACTTCTTTTTATTACCACCATAATAGATAGAGAGCCAACTCTCAAATCAAGAAGACCTGGATTCAAGTTTTACTTCTGACAATATTGGTTTTCTGTGAATCTAGACATGTCATTTAATTTCTCAGTACTCCAGGTAACTCTCTAAGATTGTAAATCGCATATTATTTGCTGGTCTGCATTTTATATTTGTATACCCAGTGCCTACAAGAGTGAGTAGCACATTTTGTTATTGTTGTTGAGTTATGTCTGACTCATTGTGACTCCATTTGCAGTCCTTTTGACAAAGATTCCAAAGTGCTTTGCCATTTCCTTCTCTAGCTCATTTCACAGATGAGAAAACTGAAGCAGAATTAAGTGGCTTGTCCAGCTAGTAAGTGTTTAGGATTGGATTTGAACACAGGCTTTTTGACTCTAGGCTTGGTGCTCTATCCACTGTGCCACCTAACTATCCAACTGCCTGGTACATAAAGGCATTTAATAAATGATTGCATTACTATTGACTGTCCTGATGACTGTTCAGTGCCATCAAAACAGTTGAGGTCATATAGGTGCAGAGTTAGTTCCTCTGTACTTAAGGGCTCACTGTCCTTCAAATCCAACTAGATGTGCACTTGCTGCCTGGGCTCTTGTGTCAAATCTTTTCGCTCTGTGACTTAGGAACAATTATATGTGCCAGACAACCACCTCAAAATAATTGCTTGCTAGCTCATAGGTTAGGTTAGATTGTGTATGATTGATATGGGATGATAGAGTAAAAAAGATGGTAGAGAGTATTTTTGTGTTGGGAGTTTCCTACATCATATACCAACCACTCTTCCCCCCCTATATGACTGAGAATATACATAACATTTTCACACTTGAAAGTACTATTTTGTGTATATGCATATGTATATATATATGTGTGCATACATACATATACATACATAGACACATATATAATTTATTTGATTCTCACAATGACCCTATGAATTTGGTGCTATTATTATCCTCATTTTATAGATAAGGAAACTGAGGCTGAGATGAACTTACTTGCCAAGTGTCTGAGGTGGAAGGTGAAATTAAGGTGTGCTAAATGCTAAGCTGAATGAATCAAAAACCAGAATTAAGATTTCTCAGATATGCGGACAATGCCATTCTTATTGAAGTAAATGAAGAGAATTTAGAATCTTCTTCATGAGGGTGAAAGAGGAAAATGTAAAAGCCAGCTTGAAGCTTAACATCAAGAAAACTAAGATCTTGGCAACTGGCTCCATCACTTCCTGGCAAATAAAAGGAAAAGAGATACAGTGTCAGATTTTATATACTTGGGCTCAAATATCACTGGAGATGGTAACAGCAAACATGAAATTAAGACATTTTTGCTCTTTGGAAAGAAAGATGTGGCAAATCTGGACAATATACTAAAAAGCAGAGATATCACCTTAGTGACAAAGTTCATATGGTTTTTCTAGAAAGAATAAGTTAGACTATGAGAAAAGTTGAACACCACAGAATTGATGCTTTCAAATTGTGGTGTTGGAGAAGACTTTTGAGATTCCATTGAATAGCAAGGAAATCAAATCAATCGATACTTAAAGAAATTAATTCAGTATATTCATTGGAAGGTCAAATACTGAAGCTGAAATTTAAATACTTTGGCTGCATAATGGGAAGATAGGATTCATTAGAAAAGACCCCAATGTAGAGAAAGATAGAAGACGAAAGAAAAGGAACAGGAGAAAATGAGATGGTTAGAGTGTCATGGAAACAATGAACTTGGAAGATAGTGGAGGACAAAAGGGCCTGGTGTGCCCTGATCCAAGTATCACAAAGAATTGAACATAACTGAATGCCTATTTGTGTTCAACAACAAATACTATTTGCCATAATTTTTTTAAAAAAAAAATTATATCTGACCATGATCTTCAGTTATAGAACAAGTACTTATCACAAGGAATTGGATCTCTACCACTTGTCCACTCCCCTCCCTCAACATTTCTTAAACATCACCACAGGTACTTAAAACCTCATGAAATATGACTAGCTTTAGACTTGGCCCCCAATACTAACGTCATAAAGAGGTTTCACACCCAGCATTTTTCTATAGACAAGGTAGGAAATAGAACTTGTGTAGTTTATGAGAAACAGGTCACTAAGCAACCAATGCCAGGTGCCAAGTAGTTGACTGGGTTCTAGCATTCATAACTCAGTCCTAGGCACATCAGACCAGAGTCCACTGCAAAAGCATGACTGCATTTCCGTTTGGAAAGCCCACAACAAATTGTGCTTTCATATCATAAGTCATAACAAGTCATTTTGTTTAAACATACTTTCCCAGTGTGTAATCAGTCTCATCAGTAATTTGCCATTCACCCAGAGGCACCTGAAGGTCATCAGGAAATACTGCCATGGAACAAAATCTAAAATGTAATGTGGAGATTTTCATTCCTATTTTTTTTGTTATCATTTTGGAATTTTCCAGTTTCCAAATATTCAGTGTAATGAGAAGCAAAAAAAAAATCAAGGTCTTTTCCATGAAAATTTTCTATTCAAATGTGAAGGATGGTCCACATTGAAGGCAAAATGTTCTATTCTTTTACAATAATCTGTTGAGGAATAGGATTTTGCTAATGTCAGGGATAACACTGCATAATGAGTCCAGCTGTTTAGCACCTGGATGGCAGCCCCAGACTGGCATTCATGAAGAGAAATTATGTAGGCAGAAACAACTAGAAAAAAAAAACAATAGTTTTTAATGCTTTCTTCTCCCTAAATAGCAAAGCTTTCCTAAGTATTTGATATTTTTTTTGGCCACCCAGGAACAGTAGAGGAAGGAATAGAAAAGGAAATGACTATGGATGAAGCAATTTTGTCCTTACCTCGGCTACAACCCAGGGCAGCTCCTCTTGGTCTGCTCTTTTGCCTGAAATAAGAGAACAGCAGCCAGTGCAGGGTTTACTGCTTTATTGGATTACTGCTAACTATGTCTTTAGTAATTAGACAAGTCTCCTCTTTCCAGAGGAAGCTATAAATACAGTATCACCAAAGAAACAGCCATCCACAGGAGAGAACTGCAGCACTTCTGCTCTGGAAGCCTTTTAAGGCATCCAAATTAAGGCAGCGCAGCCTTCCTATTGAAGAGGGGCTGCCAGACTCCCCTTTTAGTCTAGTATGTCCTTGGACATGTAAATATCTCAGCAAGCAAAGTGCTGTGTGGAAGGTGGGGGGGGGAGACTTTCTGCTTTATCAAGCTATGACAGATTGTTAGGTTGCCACAACTGTGGTGTGTCAGAGACATATTACAGGCTTGGAGGCTCAAGGACAATTTCTGAAGTCAGGAAAGGAAGAACCTTTAACTTAGTCACCATAAAACACTTGTGGAATCGATGAGGGCTCTTCTGTCATCTTCTAGTGATGAACTTTCAAGGATAAACTTCTTGAAACTACTATCACAGAAGTCTTTCTTTAATATTCATGGGAAGATTCACAGGGTGAGAATCTTGGCATCATACCCTTAGATAGCTTGAGGGAGGGGGGAGGAATAATGATGTTTGTAACTCCTGAGCCAAATATATGTAAGCCAAAGTTTTTCTAAATTAATTCCAGTGATTTCTGGAACCATGAATGGTTTTCTCTTAAGTATTCAATAAGAAAAGAACTAATAGGTCAAAACTTTATTCTGTGGATATGCCTAAAGAATGAAAAAGAATGAATTGTAAAGTTGCAACACTTACAGAATATGTAATCTTTTTTTTTTAATTCCTTCTAGGGGCAGCTAGTTGATATAGTGGATAGAGCACCAGCCTTGAAGTCAGAAGGACCTGAATTCAAATTTGGTCTCAGACACTTTACACTTCCTAGCTGTGTGTGGGCAAGTCACTTAATCCCATTTGCCTCAGCAAAAAAAAAAAATCCCTCTTGGTCACTTTTGGTAAGCCACATATGTTCTGGTTCAAATACTTTGGATCAGTGAAGATTGAAAGAAAAGAATGTTCACCTGTTTGTCTCAATTACACCAATATGTTGAAATAGTGTTAAAACCTAGATTCATGAACAACTGATGAAAGTGTTCAGCGTTTCCTATAGAATTATTCGTTGACTTGATATTTCTTGGAAAGAATGAGTTCCAGGGTCAGAAAGCTCTTGATCCTGGTTATCAACACTATAATGAAACAAAGTACAGAAAACCCTATGTATAAGTGGTAAATCTAAGATGGAAGTAGATGAAGAGTAAGGAAAGAAAGGGAGAGAGAAAAGGTTTAAGTCAAAGAAATGGAAGGAGAAAAAGGGAAAGAAAGAAGAAAATAAAAATGAGCACAGGACAGGAATGGTGAAAAGCTACCTGCAAATGCTTTTATTGGGTGCCACTCAATCAATAAGCACTTATTAAAAAACTACTATATTCCTGTCCTCAGGACCAGAAACTACATAGCCTTGACATAGCACACTACAATTTAACTTATTGTAAGACTGTCAGAAAGCTCTTGATCCTCATACCAAGACTACAATGAAACACTCTACAGAAAACCCTGTGTAACTGGTAAATCTAAGGTGGAAGTAGATGAAGAGAAAGGAAAAGGAGAGAGAATTATGTAAGAATTATTAATTAACATTAATAATTAAGTATGAGGGGCAGCTAGGTGGCGCAGTGGATAGAGCACCAGCCCTGAAGTCAGGAGGACCTGAGTTCAAATCTGGTCTCAGACACTTAACATTCCCTAGCTGTGTGACCCTGGGCAAGTCACTTAACCCCAATTGCCTCAGCAAAAAAAAAGCAAAAAAAAATAATAATAATAATTAAGTATGAGTTAGTGACCTACATTTCAAATTGAGTTTGAAATATCTGCCTTAGAAGGGCCCATCTAAAAAAATTTTCGTAAGATCATGAATCTAGAGTTGGGAAGATATTTAGAGGTCATCAGCTCCAACTCTCTCATTTTCTAGGTGAGGAAATTGAAGCACAGAGAGGTGTGATTTGCAACCTCAGATCTTTCTTATTCTAAGAATTTAGACAAAGAAAAAATTTCTAGTAATGTTATTACTGAGGCCGAGAACCATGGAACGCTAAAATTTTGGAAGAATTAAAGATGACTGAAAGAAAGATAGAAAGATAATGGTCAATATAATTAGGTTTCTCTATCTACTATACTACATAATATAATACTTTGATATTGGGAGTAACACACTGCCTTGTTCTTAGTAGGAGCTTAGAGGCCTGGTGAATTAAACTGAGAACAGTAGAGGTTTGGCTGATGGTCTGTCATGTAAAGAATAGTTTAGTTTGGGATCCTGGAAATACTGAAATATTTGATTCAATTAGCTCTCTGTAACCAGTTCTGATTATTTAAGTTAGAAAAGTACATTCATATAAACTGTTTTATTCTTCAGAAGAAAAAAAGTATGGGATGAAGATAATAGGCATGAAATAATGGCTCATTAATTAAGTATATCACAAAACTATAATTGTACCACTTTACAAGCATCTAACAAGAATTTTCATGCCTTTTCCAAAAAGTATGATAATTTTTGCCCATTTTATGTGCAAAAGAAACACATTTCTAAAGCTCACACAAATTAGCAAAAGAGCTGAGTTCTACTTATCAATCCAACCTTCTGGACCCAACAGTTTCACCCAGTTTTCAAAAGAATGTGAGAAAAATGGAGGCTGAATGACTTCGGACTTCTTTAAGATTATGCATTAAGGCACTGTCTGAGTTAAGTAAGATGATCTGCTCCTTGAGTCCCCAAGATTATCATTAACTCATACCACATCCAACACTGTTGCTATCCAACAGTGTTATGGAGTGGAAAATTTCATGTACTCAGGGAGCAGGGCAAAAGTAATAGGTTTTTGCCAGGGGAAATTTTCCTTTCATTCCTCTCCAGATTGTACCCTGGACTTTCCTGAGAAGCCTTTACATCTTGGAAGTGTGCTTCAGTCCTGAAATTCACACAGTGTTAGTACTCTCCATCTCTGTGGCATCTCTCTCTGATTGGATGGCTCTTCCCAGAAGCTCTATTTAAATAGAAGGTACCCAAGCCAGCCATGTCTCATTTCTCTCCAAGCTGTACTTGGATTTTCTTTACCATGTCCCAGAAACCTCTTCATAATGGAAAATGAGGAAAGAGGACCAGAGTTAAGCCACTTGTCTGAGGTCTCACTGGATTTTAACCCAGGTTCTCTCACTAAAACTCAGAGTTCTTTCTACTTCAACTCATTGTTTCATTAATACAGTCCACATTAAGGAGTGCTCCTTTTAACGTGCTCATATGAAAAGTAATGTTCCTTCTCATATTGATGGAGTGATGTAGAGAAGAGGGTTGGCATGGAAATCTGATTAGCATAATCATATCCATCTGGTTAGAGGACAATGTACCACTAAAACAATGTTGTCAAACTCAAGTAGAAAATGAATCCTTGTAGCTTAACTTAGGAAACTACAAATTAATATTATATACGTTGGCTTATATTTTTATTTCTTTTGTCAAATATATCCCAATTACAATTTAAGCTGGTTCCAGGAGTATTGGGGAGTTTTTCTTGCAGAGGGGAGTTTGATCATTGCCCTAAAAGATAGGTAATGATCATTTGCACAAGAATGCAATAATTTGTACAGCATTGACTAGTCACTATTGCCAATTATTACTATTATTATTTTTATTGCAAATCAGGGTTAGTTGACTTGTCCAGGGTCACATAACTAATATATGTCAAATATCTGAGACTGGATTTGAACACAAGTCCCCCAGACCCCAAGGCCAGTGTTCTATCTACTTGTACCACATAGCTACTTCTCAACTATTTATTATTTACTATGTGCCTGGTTCTGGGACAATAATAAACAATAAAGGAAAACAACATGTGCACAAAAGAAGTATATGCAAAATATAGGCACATGAATTAAGTAATTTTGTTGGTGCTATTGGTAGCAAGGACAAAAGTAAGATAGTCTACCCCTCAAGAAAGTTACAATTTATATTTTATTTTTACTTTTTTTAAAATTCTGAATTTAAACACTAAACACAATGAATGCTTCCATTTACCTAGTGAAACAGGCAAAGAGTTATATGTGAAACTGTGACTCTATTATGTACAGTTTGCTTTTCTTTTAAAATATATAATAAATTCAACATGTAACTTTCAAAGCTCTCCTGTTTGTCTTTAATTTCTTCTGATTAATAGTATAGAAAGAAAATCAGAAGAAATTATAAACACTGAAAAACATTATTGCAACAAATACACATAATCAAGCAAAATAAATTCCTTTGTTATTTGTGTTTGAAAGTTCAACTTTTACATTCTAACAGGTAGAAAAGATATATTGGAAATCACTTGGGGATGGTGTTGAGAGGGAGAGGGAGGTGAAATCTTTTTAATACATCTTGAAGAATAATCCTGAATTGTTGGATCTTAGATTCAATGGAAAACCACAGAAGGAAACATGATAGAAAGAGTACTAGATGCTGATTCAGAAGACTTAGGTTCAAGACTCAATATCTGTATGACAGTGGGCAAATCACAATTCTTATAAATCTTAGTCAAGTAGGGACATACTTTTAGTTTTGTGCCATATTATTAAGCATTTATTAAGTACTTAATATGTGCCAATCATTTTGTCATATGTTAAGGATACAAAAAAAGGTTTAAACATTTAAATTTTTAAAAAAAAGGTAAAAATGGTTCTTGCCCCCAAGGAGATTACATTCCAGTAAGGAAATTGC
Organism: Myrmecobius fasciatus; assembly: GCA_023553655.1. NCBI lineage: Eukaryota > Metazoa > Chordata > Mammalia > Dasyuromorphia > Myrmecobiidae > Myrmecobius > Myrmecobius fasciatus. The sequence continues at coordinate 11,033 of JAJPUD010000163.1, read as the reverse complement.
TCACTCTGAGGCATATGGAATCTGGAAATTCAGAAATGCAGCTGGGAAAGAAATAAAAGATGGAGGTTTTTCTCAAATGGAGACTTAGAAGGATCTTAATAATGGGAGAAAGGGGCCAGAGTAAAGGGATGTTATATGGTGAAAAGCCCTAGATGATTAGGAAAGATTCTCAGTGAGAAGGCAACTCAATGTCCTTAATTGTAAAATGGTCACTGGTTGTTGGGAGGAAAAGACTTTATGAAACTTAAATTGTTTTAAAATATGAATTATTAAGGAGTTCAAAGCAAGAGAGTCAGGTTGGTAGAGTCTAAAGACAGCATCAAGAAATGTATATTCTAGTTCAGTGTTCTAAGTCTGTATTCTGATTTCATCATGAACTAGTAGTGAAACCTAGAGCAGAACAATTTCTGAGTTTCAGCTTTGTCTTCTGTAAAATGAAGCATATGGATTTGATGATTTATCTATAGATCAGTTTCTAGTTCTAAAATCCTATGACTCTATAAATGACTGGAAAGGACAGGACCCAGTCAAACTTATAAGTAAGCAATATAAGTTCCTATGTCTCTGGAGGAGGAAACCAGTAGGAATAAGTGGTGTTGGCAGTGAGTCCTTTATGAGATTATAGAATTTATAGAAACCTTGGAGATGATTTAATCTGGCCTCTCTTTACATTTAAGGAAATTGATACCCAGAGAGTTGTCGGAGGGTTATGGAAACATAGATTTTAAAAGGGGTAAGAATCTTAGCAATCTAGTCCAAACCTTTCAATTATACAGATGAGGAAACTGAGGTCCAAAAAGATATTGTGACGAATAAAGTTATACAGGTAGATCATGGTAAAGCTGATATTTAAATATTTGAAGTCTTTTGACTCCATATTTAGTACTCTTCTGATTATAACAGCAGAACTGGGATTCAAACACAAGATCTCCAAATTCAGTGCTCTTTCCATTGCACTGTATTGCCATTAAACTGAATTTCCATTAAGATTCCCAGAATCTGTTAATATAAATATGGCATTTGGTGTCTGAGGTAAAATAGCCTCTCATTTCCTGCAGAACCCCTCCTTCATGGCAGGGCCAATCCTGTAATGTAGTTGCTATATAAACAGTTCTTCTCCACTTCCCGGAACGATAAACAGAAATGAAAAACTGCATAAACAGCCAATGGTTATGACATCTCTACGAACAAACAGCTCTGGAAAATTTCAGCCCTTTCTAATGTTTCCTTTTTAAAAAGTACATGAGGAAAGGTCCTAGGCATCCCTTTTACTTTAACTGTTTTAGGTGTCAAAATGACTTCTAAGAGATTCTTTACCTTGCAGACTTAAGGTGTCAATAGATCTTGATCCACTTACTAGAATTTCATTTTCATGCTATCCAACTCGAATTAAGATGGTACAGACCTAAGAGAATTAGCTGGCATGATGCATGACAAAGTTGGGATCCAAAGAGGTCTTCACAGGCTAAGACTGTGGGCTGAATAAAATAGGGTGAAAATTAATAGAATCAAACTCTTATACTTGGGGTAAAAATGCCTTTCATATGATCTTATTCAACCTCATGCACATAAGATGTGATCAGACAGTTAAACATCTGGAAAAAGATTTTGGCTTTCAGTGGATTTTCAATTCAATTTAGTATAAGTTTGTAATGTAGCTATTGCCACCAAAAAATGTAATGTAATTTTAAAATGAATGAAAAGAGGTATAGTGAGAACTCTAATCAAAGCATAATTTTTATTGGAATTTTTTATTTTCAATACTTATGCAAGGATAATTTTCACCACTGACCCTTGCAAAAACTTATTTTCTAAAATCCCTTCTTCCCCCCACCTTAGATGGCAAGTAATCCAGTATATATTAAACATGGAAAAATATATATATATATATATATATAAATCTAATATAGGCATATATATTTATATAATTATCTTGCAGAACAAGAAGAATCAGATCAAAAAGGAAAAAAAATGAGAAAGAAAATAAAATCCAAGTAAACAACAAAAGAAGTGAAAATGCAAATTACAATTTTAGAGGAATGAATGATAAAGCATGCTGCCCATCTTGGGACAGAGAGCTGACGGACTTAACATGCAGAACAAAACATACTTTTTCAGCCATGGCCAATGTAAGAATTTGTTTGTCTTGACTATGAATATCTGTTATAAGACTTTCTTTGTCAATAGAAAGGAGGTGGGAAAGAGATAAAATAAATTCTTGTTAATTTTTAAAATGCCTTTAAAAAAAGGCAGAGGAAAGATGTAATGTCTAGAACTAAGAATAATATTGCTGTACTCCGCTTTGCTCAGACTACATTTGTATTCATTTTTGGACATCATGTTTTGACAAGGATATTGATCACTTTGAAAATCTAGAAGAGAGTGACCAGGTTGGTTGAAGGCCCTGAAGATCATGATTTATGTATGTAGATAAGTTGAAGGAAAATGGGCATGCTTTGTCTGGAGAAGAGACACCTTATATGAGAACTGTTTTCAAATATTTGAAGAGCATGGAGGAAGGATTCATCTTGTTCTGCTTGTAAGCAGAACCAAAAACAATGGGTAGATTGTAGACAATTTGAACTATTCAGAAATGGAATGTGTTGCCTCTGGGAGATAGTCATTTTTTCCTCTAGCAAAGCTTGAATTGCCACTTGTCAGATAGGTTGTAGATAAGATTTTTATTGAAATACAAGTTAGACTAAAAGGCTCCTAAAGTCCCTTTGAGTTTTGAGATTCTGTGAATTTATGAAAGCCTTTCTTGAATTTTCTAGTGGAAAATAAATGATATTTTCTTTCTTGGACTTTAAACTTTGTACTTCTGTTTTGAGGTTCTGTATTATAGATAATATATATATACACATCTGTATCTACCATCCTTTATTAAATTATGAATTTTGTTCAGGCAGAAATCTTACTTTAAAACTATCTTTGCACCTCTCTTACCTAACATAAAGTTTTTTGTATTATAGGGGCTTTATCGTAGTTGTTGAATAAATGAATCTGATTTTAATCCAATCTAAAAAATCACTTTCTCCTCCTCATGGAGATAATGAGTAAAAAAAATCATCCTGAGATACTTCTCAATTTTCATTGGGTCCATTCTTGGCTTTCTCATTAAATTATCAGAAAAGAATCTTCACTGTTCATACCTCAGCTCTCTCTAATTTTGAAGAGTATACTATTCAAAGATAAAACTTAAGACTTTTTGTACAAGCAATGAGATGACATAGATATAGACCACATATTCTATAGGGATTTTGAATTTTTGGGGAGAAAACCTTCAAATTTTTATGTGGACATGGTGTTCCTTGCAATTCCTAATGGTTTTCATGGGCTGCCCAAACTGAGAAATTTATAATGTCTAGGTCTGTCCAGTTTCAGATCTATGGCCCTTCTTTTCCTCCCTCCTCATCTTGATCACAGTGGTATATTCCTCTCTTAATCCTACTCCATTGCAATTTGAATATCTATAAAAAATTCAGAATCTGAAAGTCATTCCAAATGCACTAGTTAATAAGTGGCTATGTACCCCAGCCTTTCTTAAACAAGCAGTATATCCTTATCTATAAAGGTCTGCTTCATTCTGAAGTGGGAGAGCAGAATGACTATGGCACTACTGTAGCTCACACTGTGGCTAGTTCTCCTGGTAGCAAATTTTAAAATACATGCTGGCTTTTTTCAGGAAGACAGAGAATTTAAGCTACTTTTTTCTTCCTCCATCCATTTCCAGAAGCTCACCATATTGATGTTGAACTTGGTGTAGAAACTTTGTTAACTTCAGCAACCTACCATCTTCAGCCTCCTTAGCAGCAGGACTAGTCAGGTATTACTGCCATATCCAGACCTTTCATACTCACTTATTCTAATACCCTGTCAAAACTTCCTCCAGTCCTCATTAAGGCACAACCAAAAAGAGCTTAAATTGCTACTCTACCTAGGTTTTAGCATGAACCAAAGCATTACATTAAAGGGGATAATTTAAAACCAGTAAAATTTCAAACAGTTAAAGAATAGTGGAGGATTTGGAGGGAATAAAAGGTATTTTCCACTTCTCCAGAAGATTCAAACTAATTTAGCTTCTTTAAGGGAGGGAGAAATAGCTAAGAAAAGGTTGTTAAACCCTGCAATGGGTCACATGCAATCAGTCAACCTAGTCCCTTACCCCACTACTCTGCTAGCTGAAGCATTAGGAGTATAAGGAAAGAAAAACAAATACCAGTCTCTGTTTTCTTAATTTATTTTCATAGTTGAAAGGGAAAATAAATTGTCTTCTCTTTCTAGTTGCTTTTCTAGAAATATTCCTTGTTTCTGACATAATTGCAAGAATAAAAAAGGCCAATGCTTTTATTTCACTTTATATACGTATTTTAATCTGCATATGAACATCTAGAGGAATCTATTGAGTCTACTTTATTGACAAGTTTAGTTCTATCCTTGGCTTTTCCAAAGCCCCAAATATCCAAGTAGTTTTATAAACCCTCAGCAGGTAAAAATAGAGTACTTCAAGTGGACACTAAAAAACAAACTTGACTATGACATTGAGCAAATCTATTTGGAAATGTACTACATACCTAGGCCCTTGGCGTAAAAATCACAGGTAAATCTCATCAAGTCACCCACACCCCTTTCATGCAAACACATTCTTTACTATATATAAAGTTGTAAAATACTCACATACACAGAACTATGAAAAACCACAATTAAAGATAATTTAAGTATTTATGTTTTAGAAAAAAATTGTTTCAGAAGTGTGGGGCCCACAATCAAAAAGTACATAGTGAGAAAGATAATCTCAGAAACTGGGTCTATCTAAACAGGTTAAGGAAAGGGAGCTACACAATTATCTAGACAGTTTAAATAATTGAGATGGACAATCATTTAAGCCAAATGAACCTTGTTTTCTTTAACAGTGGGTTTTCTGGCCTCATTTATTTGAATGATTGTCTCAACTCTGCACTATACTTATCATTGTATCCTTGTAACAACTGCATTGGATTTTTTTCTAAAATATTTTAGGCTTTATTCATTGGATCTAAGCTCTGTGTTACTGTTTTGCAAACTTTTTTTTTAAAGTTTGGATTGAATTTTTTTTTTTTTTTTTGCTGAGGCAATTGGGGTTAAGTGACTTGCCCAGGGTCACACAGTTAGGAAGTGTTAAGTGTCTGAGGCCAAATGTGAACTCAGGTCTTCCTGACTTCAGGGCTGGTGCTTTATCCACTGTGCCATCTAACTACCCCTTGGATTGAATTTTAAAATTAGGAATATTCACCATCAGCAAAGTTTCCTGAGAAATAAACTTAAAAATTTGGTATCTATATTTGTCTTTAATAATAAAGTAATTGAATAACAAAACAAGGAGGAGGTCTAATTTACCTTCCTACTTTAAAATTCCAAAACTCTTTGCCTCTGTTACTTATAAAATGTATCAGTACTTGGGCTTGGGTAGTCTACCAAAAGTACCATTTTCAGATTCCATTCATAGTGCTAAATGGGTGGAAAGCTGCCTGCCTCTCTTGCCTTTAGTCAGAGAAGCTATCTATCAACACTTGAGCAAGCCAGAGCTAAGGATTGAGTTATCAGTGCCATGGCCAGTGCTGCCTTTGAAAAGATCCCAGAAAATAAACATTAGTCATCAAGACAACAGCCGAGTTGCTTAACACATGTTCCAATATATCTCAAATATATTGAGTACAAATGAAATTCACTGACTATGGAGTAAAAAATGACCCTTTCTTGATATTTTAAAGGTAAAATGGTCATAGTAAATTGCATCACAACCATGTTTATTTGAGACAAATTATGCTATAGTTTAGGAGTGCAAATTTTTATTATTATTATCATTTGACTACATAAAGGTAAAGAGAGCTCTAAGAGAGAAGGCCCCAGGGGAGGGAAATTGAAGTGACTCATCAAAAGCCAATTAAGAGGCAGCCAGGAAAGAATCACTAATTCAGGAAGCCAGGAGTAAATAATTGAGAGTCAGAGACTTCAATTCTGCAAACTAAGTTAGCGCCAGGATTGGCAACAGGACTGATCATAAGATTGTAGCTTTAAAACTGGGAAAGAACCCAGAGGTCGTATGGTCCAACCTAGACCTGAATACGAGACCCTCTGTAGTGTATCTGACTGATTTCAATTGGCACTTGCTCTTAGAGATGGCAGCACAATATCTCGAAAAGGAAATATTTATTTACTGAATCATGAAATGTTAAAGTTGAATAGGACATTGGAAAGTACCCAATTCAACTTCTGCATTTTTTTTTGGTGAAGAAAGTGAGAATCAGAGAAATGAAATGATTTACCCCAAACTAGAAGTCTAACCTAGGTCTTCTAATTCAAAATCCAAAGCTCTTTGCACAGCTGACTCAGCAGACAGAGTGCTGAGCCTAGAATCCATAAGAACTGACTTCAGATCTGGCCTCACTTACTAGTTGTACAACCCTGGACAGTCACTAAATCCTGTTTACCTCACTTCTTCAAGATCCATAAAAAATGAGCATGAGAAAGAAATGGCAAAACAAGTAAAGTATCTCTGCCAAGAAAGTACCAAATGGGGCCACGGGGAACCAAACAAAACTGAAACTGAACAACAACAAGGACCTTGCAATGCTTTAATTCTTATTTATCCATTTATTCTATTTGTTCATAAGATGGAAGGATTCCTGTATTTGAAGTGCTCATCAAAGATTAAATCCCAGATGCTTCACATATTAAATATACATAAATATGTTTCCATATATTCATGCTTGCATGAATGTATATAAATAACTCAACATGACTTTCCTACTAGAAATGGAGGCAGGACATTTTACATTTATTTAGTGATAAATAATAATAACTTCCACTTATGTTAATTTTAAGGTTAAAAAAACATTTTGCATTCACTATCACAGAACTTTTGCAAAATGTCTAAGTTGGAAAAAACATCAATAGCCATCTGAGCTTATTTTGGAAAAAAAAATAATTCTCTCTGCCACAAACCTAACAAGTGGTCATCCAGCCTTTTATTTGAAGATCTCCTAAAGGGAAATCCACTAGCGCCTGAGGCAATCCAAAAGCTCTTCACAATTTTGGTTATCCTTCTTTGAATACCCTCCACTTTGTACCCAGAATTCAATCCCATTCTTCACAGCAATACTTATTCCTTACTTCTAGATATTATGCCAACTTTCTAAATGTAGTCTGAGTCCACTAGCTTTCTTGATTGCTATGTTGCTTCATCATATAGTCCACTAAAAGTCCCAGATATCTCTGAGACCATTCAGTCAACTAACATTTATTCAGAAGCGTTCCGTAAGCCAGGCATTGTGCTAGGGATATAAAAAAAGCAAAAACAAGGTTTCTGCCTTAAAGAATTTCATATCCTAATGGGAAAGATAGCATGCCAAAAATACATAAAAGATCCATATGTACATTATTTGTATAATATATGCACATATATATTATATGTTAAATATATGTGTATCAATGTGTGCATATATATTGTGTTAAATATATGTATGCATATTCCTATCATATATTTGTTTTACATATACATATCTATGTATTACATATATACATAGCTATGTATTCTCTATATATCTATATGTATGATATCTCTCTCTCACTATCTTTCTTTCCATCTATCAATCTACCTACCTATCTACTATCTTGTAAATGGAAAGCATTTTCAGAGAAAAGGCATTAGCTGTGAGGACTAAGACAGGGAGAAAGAAAAATTCATTGCAGAAAGTGGTGTTTGAGTTGATAACTATCTAGGTATGCTTCCCAAATATTATCCTTTTAAGCTAAAATTTTGGAAGCTAAAGATAAGGCTTTATAATTATTCTTATTGAAGAGACATGTAAAGAAAATGTGCCCACTCATAGAGGTCAATTAGTGTCTCATGAGATAGGAATAGCTACTTGGAGTACAACCTCTGTACTCTGGAGTACAATTAGCTTCCACTGCTCCATCTTGGAACAATTTGCTTCCACCTGAGAGTGAGAGGCAGTGTGGTATAATGGGCTCGAAGGTGATTTCAAGTCTCACCTCTGAATGGTTCTCTGGGCAAACCACTTTAATTATCTAGACTGTAACTTTCAGAAAAGATGCACTAAAAGCATTTGTAGAGGCTGTTTTCTTAACCAAGAAGTTCTCTGTGCTAATGAAATCACAGGCCCAGTCCCTATTCCTATCCATCTGAATATGTGCAGACCGTGGCATTGCTTGGTTGCCTTTCCTAGTTTTCTGTTTAGGCTATAAATATCCCCAACCATTAACCAAATTACTCAGGTCTCCATTCCCACAGAATTCAATAAAGCTATAATCTAGCTTTATTTGACATATAAGGATTATTCACTTATAGGTTAACTTACATTTGCTGATGCAAAAGAGCAAGGTTAGAGTTTTTGAACAGTTTAGGCTGCTTATTTATGAGCAGAATTTGAAACCTCTCCTTCCACCAAGTCTTCTGTGTCTGATTTTTTTCTGCATGTACCTACCCTGCCACACTCCCCCACCCCCCAAGAATTAAACAGCTTCCATTTTTGTATACTTTTTGGCCAATTCCATTATAATGAGCATTCTGTGGCTTCATAAACTGTCGGAGTCCCTTTAAACATGTGGAAAAATAAGCCTCTGATAAATACCCCATGAACTAGTTACTGATGGTCAGCTGCCATCTTGCATCTTTTCACAGATCCCCATTATGTTTCTTATAAAACTTATAGTCACCTTTTAAAATGACAGTATAGCAACAAGTATGGATCCCTGAGGCACTTTACTAGAATCCTTCCAAACTGACACCAAGTCATTGATGATTGCTTTTTGGTCATGGATATCCAACTAATTACAAATCTATGTAATTGTGCTGTTTTCCAGTAGATATTTCCCCATCTTTTGTACAAAAATAGTATGAAATACTTTGCAAAATGCTTTGCAATATTTTAGATAAATTATGTGGAAAAAATAAGATTAATTTTTCATGATAAAATTTAAAAAATTTTTTAATAATAGCTTTTTATTTTCAAAATGCATACAAAGATGGTTTTCAGCATTCACCCTTGCAAAACCTTGTGTTCCAAATTTTTCTTCCTTCCTTCTTTCCCATCCTTCCTCCCAAACTCGTCTCTGTCATAGACAGCAAGTAATCCAATATATATTAAACATGTGCAATTCCTTTAAACATATTTCCACATTTATCATGCTGCACAAGAAAAATTAGATCAAAAAGCAAAAAGAAAGAAAAAAAGCAGGCAAATAACAACAAAAAAGGTGAAAATACTATGTTGTAATCCACATTCAGTCCCTATAGTCCTACTGGATGCAGATGGCTCTCTCCATCACAAGTCTATTGGAATCGGCCTGAATCACCTCATTGTTGAAAAGAGCCAAATCCAGTCATAATTGATCCTTGTTGAAGTCATGCCAATTCTCTGTGATCATTAATTCCTTTTCCAGACATTTATGAATATGTTCTAAAATTTTTCCAGCAATAGAATGACAATAGCTAGCAGTTATACAGTATTTTAAAGTTTATGAAACACTTTATATATATTATCTCATTTGATCTTCACAACAACCTTAGAAGACAGATGCTATTATTATCCCCATTTTACAGATAAAGTAATAGGCAAAGAGAGGGTAAGAGACTTCAAGTTCTCTGGAGCTTGTGAATTCTATTCTCTTCCTCTCCCTCCTTTTCTTAAACTAAAAAAAAAATGTTCCCTTTTCTAATTCAACCTAATTTTTAAAACAATTTTGTTATTGGGCAGGTCCTTGGCTAACTGAAACTTGTATCTATTTGATTTGCTAATGATCTGATACCTAGTTCCTCTCAAAGATCAGATTCAAAATCGGCTAGCTCTATAGTCTCCAAACCATGTACTCCTTCTCCTATATACTGCATTGTCTCCAATCAACAAATCTGGAAGTTCCTCTGAGATGTAAATTAATTTTAGCTTAATCTCCATAAGTCCTCCATAGATATAATTATAACCTATCAATCCATCATAGGTTCAGGAAAGATATCAGTGAGACTTAAAACTGAGGGGACAAGAAATGTGAGAAAAAGCCAAGAGAAAGCCAAGTCTGACTTTTGCTTATAGAAGAAAAGGCCCCAGAGGGGTGGAGAAGAGAGGGTACAAGAGACCCAGAGCTATTATCATTTGGATACTATCCAATCTTGAATCTTTTTCTGCCTTTTTCCAGTCCAAGAGTAGAATCTGAAATGTAAATAGCAATCATTCCTGTTTTGGCTACAAATCCTAAGGATCTTCCCCTCCCAGATTTATTTATTTGTTTGTTTGTTGAGTTGTTTTTTGTTTGTTTGTTTGTTTTAGCTTAAAAAGGCCAAGATCTCCCATTCCATCCAGGGCCATCTCCAGGAATTTTGATCAATTTCTGGTCACTGGATCCAGATAGCTCTAAAGGGAAAGTGAGGCATGTGACCTTGCACAGCTCTTCTTCACTTAAATCCAATTCACTTACATGTCATAGCATCACCTCCCTGATGTCAGGGTCTTTTTTGAGAATGAAATACAAACAATAATTGTGAGAATTTCAAAAGATCTTCCTGAACTATTATATAATAGTCAGATTGTGAATGAAGCCATGAAGTTTAAGACTTATTTATCAAGGACACTCTTCAGACAGAGCAAAACACAGTAGACACAACAATGACCTCTAATTGGTGGGACCCTCTGTTAGCATAAGGGGGTTTAGAACATTAAAACTCTAAGGAACAGGATTGGGAGACAGAGAAGATAAGGAAAGGCCCACTAGCATATGAGCATATGAGAAGAGCTAGTGAAGTTCTTGGTTTTTCTGGGAAGAAATGACCAAATCTTACTGTACCTTTACTGGCTTGACTTTTTAAGATTTAGGAGAGCTACTATTGCTTGGAAATTGTTTATAGATCTGTCAAAGACTTACACTGATCCTTTGGGAGCTCTAGTATTTATATTTCTTTCTGAGATAATTAGGTGGTAGTGTATAGAATACTGGAACTGGAGTCAGGTAAACTTACTAGCTATCTGACTATAGGCATG
>JAJPUD010000162.1:890150-902475 GCA_023553655.1 Myrmecobius fasciatus | reverse complement strand
ACAAATTGGGGGAATGAGAGGAGCAAAGTTCCCACTGGGAAGTTGGTGGCTGATTTCCCATCCAATGAAAGGTCACCTTCCCATTTGGGGTCTTCAGAAACCCGTTCCTTCCAGGATCTGGAATCCATTTTCTTCTCTCTGCTGAGAATCATCAGTTAGCTCAGAGGGTTAGAATTCAGAGGCAAGAAAGCCAAGGTCACTGGAATGATGTTCGTAAGAGCCCGTCAATGGTGTTCTATTACCTGGCCACAGGATGATTCTGGATTTCGGCCAACCACTTCCACATGTGTGTCCTCGGGAATTATAATAATGACCATCATCGTGACAATAAAGGAAATAATAACTCCTTCTGGTAAGCTCTTTTTACTTGGTCAAACGAGATTTCTCTGACACAGGGAGGACATGTCTTATTATCCCCATTGGGCAGATGGATAAACTGGGGCTCGGAGGAGTGAGGTTATGGGATTATAGGATTTTTCGTTTGAGTGGCCCCAGAAACCACCTAGTTCAAACCCCTCGCTTTAGACGTGATAACATGGAGACCCAAAGAGGGACAAGAATTTATCATACAGGAAGCACTTTGTGGTCTTCGGCTCTAACCTGCCTCAGATTTCTTGATGATAAATTCAGTCTTGGTTCTGGTCTGGCGTGTCAGAGGGACCAGGTTGGGGAGTGCAGGTGGCCCAGAGTAAACTCCTGTCTTGGGAGAGACAACCCAAGGCTATCTGTGGCCCTCAGGGATGAGGGGGAACTCTCCCCCCACACACACCTCCACTCCATTTATCCCCTTCTATCTCTATATGTCAGGATGGGGGGGGGCATTATAGCCAACAAGCTCTCCTCTCTCCAGCCAGAGCGTAGGTAAGGACTAAGGACCAGAGACTAGTGATTCTACTGGCCTGAGGATTTTGGCAATCCTCATGGGCAGCCAGATCTCCTTCTCTTCCTTGTACCAGCCCTATTCTCTCAGCCCACCATCCTGCCCATCCCCACATCCTCCCCTTGATGCTTGAGAAGCAATTCTCCACTCAGATCAAAAAGTCTCCTTTGGAAGGCTAGAAATCTAGCCTATAAAGACATGCACAGAGCAATGGGAAATTCCCTGAAGAAGGAAAGACATCTGTCTCCTCTCCCTTTCTCTCACTTCCACTCCTCCATCCTCTCCCCTGTCCTTTCTTTCCTCTTCTCTTCTCTCTCCTCTTCTCCCCACTTCTCTCTTGTCTTGTCCTGTTCTCTCCTGTCCTCTCCTTTCCCTCTTTCTCTGTCTCTCTTTATCTCTGTCTCTGTCTCTAGCTCTAGCTTTGTCTCTAACTCTGTCTTTGTCTCTCTTTTTCTGTCTCTCTTTATCTCTAGCTCTCTGTCTTTCTCTATCTCTCTCTTTATCTGTCTCTCTGTCTCTGTCTCTACCTTTATCTCTATCTCTCTGTCTCTATTCTTTCTATCTCTGTTTCTATCTGTATCTCTGTCTGTCTTTGTCTCTATCTCTATCTCTGTCTCTCTATTTCTACCTCTGTCTCTGTCTCCATTTCTTTGTGTTTGTCTCTCTCTTTCTGTCTCTGTCTCTCTTTCCTCCTTCTCCTTCTCGTCCTCTTCTCCTCCCTCTTCTTCTCCAAAACCCCAGTGCTCTTCATACTTCTGTCTTGAATGACTTTGCCTCTTCTCAAATAACCCCCTTTTTCCTGAATGTGCCCTCACCATTAATTTAGGTAAAGACTCATTCACCAGTGTAGACTGTTCTTGCAAATGTATGATTTTAGGCAAGCCAACTAGTTTCTTTCTTTCTTTCTTTCTTTCTTTTTTGGCTTTTTGCTAAGGCAATTGGGGTTAAGTGACTTGCCCAGGGTCACACAGCTAGGAAGTGTCTGAGACCAGATTTGAACTCAGGTCCTCCTGACTTCAGGGCTGGTGCTCTATCCACTGCGCCACCTAGCTGCCCCCAACTAGTTTCTTTAATCTCCATTTTCTCCTAAGTGAAATGATGCTTCTAGTCTCTTCATGCTCTTCCATTCTCTGTTCTTAGAATTCTTCCAAGTCTGTATTCTCTAGTCTTGAAAACATGGCCCTTGTTAATCACTCTGAGTTGTAGTTCTGAAGTCTCTCTGTCTCTGTCTGTCTGTCTGTCTCTGTCTCTCTTTTTTGCTGAGGCAATTGGGGTTAAGTGACTTGCCCAGGGTCACACAGCCAGGAAGTATTAAGTGAGGCCAGATTTAAACTCAGGTCTTCCCTTTCTACAATAACATCTTGTTATTTCTATAGGTTAGGGATTATTATTACTAATTGTAATAATAATAATGATGACAGTAAAAACTGAAATTTATATATAGCACTTTAATGTTGCTTTTTTGTTTTCTTTTGAAGAAGCACTTTAGGGGTACCTAGATGGTGTAGTAGATAGACCACTATTCGGGGAGTCAGAAGGATCTGAGTTCAAATCCATCCTCAGAAACTTAACAATTTACTAGCTATGTGACTCTGGACAAGACAGTTAATCCTAACTACTTTGCAAAAAAAAGAAATTTATTTAAAATGAATAAAAAATACTTTACATACTTTATCCCACCAGAGCCTCATAACACCCCTATTATCTAGATACAATTATCCCCATTTTACAGATGAGGAAATTAAGGGTCCACGAGACCCTGAGTTATGCTGGTGGTAAATAATTGTCTGAGGGAAGATGGAAACACTAATGTTTCTGAGTTCTGATCTGGCATTTCCTCCCACAATATTCAGTAATTCAATCCTTACTAATTCACTATAAGTCAGCTGGGGTTGGGAGCAGCCTCAGTATCCCTCTCTCCTGTTCCCTGGTGAAGGCATGGACTTCAGGGGCTAACAGCAGCCAGAGGAAGGTCCTTGTCCCTTAAGCAGCAGCTGAAGGAGCCTCCTCTTTCATTACCCTTTCCCATTTTGCATCCATCCTCCACCTCAGACATCAGGCTTCTATCTCGCTCTCTCTCTTGCTTTCACTAGCACCAGGGGCCTCTGGGCTCACCCAGCCAGGAAATGCTCCCTCCCTTTGGGATTTATGGTCATTTCCCAGCCCCACTGAAAACATGACCCACAAGAGCCCAAGGGACTGGAAGCAAAACACCCGGAGAAGCAAAGGGAAGCATGCTAGAAAGGACAGAGTGCTTACACACTCACACCTCTGGCTCCCTGGGAAAAATGAGTTAGGAGGTATTTTCAGAGGGACCCTTGAGGAAGAAACAAACAGAGACAGAAGGAGAGAAAGTCACAGAGATCCTCACATAGGGCTGGGAGCTTTGCCTTTCCGAGGAAGGCATAGATAGTGTGGTCCTGTAAGGAGAGCCTCAGTAGTGGTCGAGCCCCCAGTGGTGTAGGCAGCTGTCAGAGCATGACAAGAATGACAAAAACAAAAAAAAATGTAAAAAGTGGAGAAATTCAAACTGCTTGGGAGACAAGAGTAGAAACAAACACGAGACAGACATTCACTGTGACTGAGATGATGGTTAATCAACCAGCGAGCATTTATTAAGCACCTACTGAATGCCAAGAAACATGTTAGGTACTAAGAATAAAAATATGAAATGGAGACAGGCTCTGCCTTCAAGGAGCTTATAGATAACCCTTAAGGGTTGAAGTACTCAACTTTTCTTGGAAGGAATAGGTAAAATACGGGGCCAGAGTCAGGGAAATTTGACACTGAATCTAACTGCTGACCTTCCCTAGATGTATGATATTAAGGGAATCATAAATCAAATGGCCCTCAATTTCTCTCTCGGTAAAGTGATAGGGAGAAGCAATGGATCTCTGATTTAATTGGTATGGTGACCTCCAAAAGGAGGAAATGTCTCAGCATCTTCTCTGAAACCTAGAACCTTAGGAAATTTTCTAGAGCCCTGAGTTTAGTGGTTATATACAGAACAGGCCATAGACATGATAGAATCCTTTTCTTCCTGGCTGCTAAGTCAGTTCTTTATCTGCCATGCCCTACTGTTTCTTATAATTGGAATAAAAATAATAGCAATAATAAAAAGTATTTTTATTATTATTAATAAGTATTATTATTATTGTTTAATATTATGCCTCTCAAAAGGCAGTATAACAAAATGGATAGAGCTGGAATCAGAAAGATATAAGTTTGGGGTCCTGCCTTTGACACATACAAGTTGTGTG
This sequence comes from Myrmecobius fasciatus, assembly GCA_023553655.1. Taxonomy (NCBI): domain Eukaryota; kingdom Metazoa; phylum Chordata; class Mammalia; order Dasyuromorphia; family Myrmecobiidae; genus Myrmecobius; species Myrmecobius fasciatus. Next base: position 898,335 of record JAJPUD010000162.1, on the reverse strand, counting down.
ACAAATCACTAAACTACTTTGAACCCTCTAAGATAAAAAGCTACAGAAAAGATGCAGATTTGCTGCATCATATGGTGACATCATATGGAAGGAAGGTTCCTAAAAACACAAAGACTCTACATTAGAGGATCATTGTGGGAAGTCATAAAATACTAGGCAATCCCTAAAGTGCTATATCAATGTCTTTGCAGTAGGAAATCTAGATCAAAGAGGAGTTGAGGTCATTGTGAGACTGCCTCAAAGAATCAGTCCTGGATGACCTACCTGTATTCCAGAAAGAGTATCAAGGGAATTGGAAGATGGGAAGGGTAAGTTAAGGAAGGGGAGGAACCATTGATGGCCAAGGTGATGGAGGGCAAAGACCAGTCCTACAAGACTGACTGATTCCCAGATTTTTAAAAATGAGGCTAAGTAGAATTGTAAAGTCTAGAGTTGAGACCTTGTCTTTGATTTCTGTCAGCACTCTTTAGTCTTGTAAATTAATAAATAAGTAAAAAGTATTCTAGAGTCATTAAATGGATGAATGAGTGAAAAGTGTTTGAGGGTGTTATTAAATGGATGAATGAATGACTCAGAGGAATTACAGACTTTTACGACATGGATGAGTGGAAAGTATTCTACAACATTATTAAATAGATGAATGAATGACTAAATGGAAGATGTTCTAGAGTCTCATTAAATGGATGGATGAATGACTAAATGGAAGGTGTTCTAGAGCCTCATTAAGTGGATGAATGAATGATTAAATGGAAGGTATTCTAGAGTTTCATTAAAGGGATGAATCAATGATTAAATGTAAGGTGTTCTAGAGTTTTATTAAAGGGATGAATGAATGACTAAATGGAAGGTATTCTAGAGCCTCATTAAGTGGATGAAGGAATAGAAAGCATTCTAAAGTATTACTGAAGAGATGAATGAATTAAAATTTATTACGTACTAGGAATATAAATACAAGTTTAACAATTGTGTCTGTCCTCAAAGAACTTATATTTTAATGGGAAAGACAACATAGAGAAAGGAGTGGTGTCTAGGAAAGACACTGGTCAGAAAAGATGTTGAATGGGGCCAAAGGAAATAGATTGATATGCCCCATCCAGGGGCAATGAATATGTCTTATGGTTCTGGAACTGAAAATTGGTGGGAAGGAGAGTGAAGAAATAGAAAGGAACAGGTTTCAGGCATCAGTGTGATTGATAAGAACTGTTCAGATAGTAGGGGATTAAAGTAAAGCATGGTGAGAGTCAGGCTTTCTTAAAATGATGGTCTTGGAGAAACAGAATCTTATAAAGTTATGGCTAATGAACATTTAGAAATGGCAGTATGATTTCAGTGAGAACAGATCATGAAAGAATAAGTTTATTAATTCCTTTTGACAAGGCACTAGAGCAGTACCTCAGGGAAATGCGGTAGCTTTAGTAAGACTTAAAAGAAAATTTTTGATAAAGTCTCTCTTGCAATCTTTTTTTGACAAGGGGAAAAGAATAAGCATTTATCTAGTACCTACTCCATGCCAAGCATAGTGCCTAGTGCTTTACAAATATTCTCATTTGATTCTCACAATAGCCCTGGAAGGTAGCTGCTATCAATACCATCCCCCTTTCACAGTTTAGGAAAATGAAGCAGATAGAAGTAACTTTCTCCGAATTTAACAGCTAGTAAGTATTTGGGGGCCAGATTTGGATCAGATTTTGCTGAGTCTAGGACCAGAGCTCTACTATGTCATTTAGCTGCCTTCAGAAGTGATGTGATTTACATGGGTATACCAATATTGGACCGGAGTGCAGATTGACCCTGAATAATTTTCCTTCCTAAATCCTCCTCTCATCTCCAAGTAGAAATGGGATATAGTGAGAAGAGCCATGAGATATGACTTCATATCCTAGCGTTGCTACCTACCACTGGGTCACTCTGTGATCCTGGTCAATCTACCCACTCTCTCTGGGTTTCTTTTTCTGCATATGAAAAATTAGCTCATTTTTAGTTTGAAATCTATGAATATAATGTTTTATTTCTCCATCTATAAAATGAGGATTCTTCTACTTCTTTCTATGCTATGATCCACAATACAAAATAAACTTTGAAATATAACTATGAATTACTATCCATATAATACTATATTAATGTATAGATAATGATTTTCAATCATCATTAATGGATTAATGACATATTGGAACTAGGTCTTTAGTGGGCCACCCTGAGTTTTTCTCATGGTTTCTCTTTGCTATCCGATATGTTTTCCTTAGTGACTTGGATGAAGTCATAAAAAAAATTTTGCTTGTCAAAGCTTTGCCTGGTACAAAGTTAGGAGGGAAATTTACATGGTGGGTAACAGAAGCTGGGATCAAAAAAAAAAACCTTAGTCTATTATAAAGAACCAAATTAGATAAGATGCAGTTTAATAGGGATGAGTTACACTTGGGTTCAAGATGGCAAGCTTCCAAGTACAGGATAATGGTGATGAGTCTAGATGGCAGTCCTTGAATCAAAGATCTCGGAATTTTAGTGCGCTGTAAGTCAAAGCTGTGACTTGTTTAACAGAATAAAAGCAAAACAAATGAAAAAAGTAAATTTAAGACATATTTAGAGTAGGGAAGAAAATGAAAGGGAAGGCAAAGGAAGAGAGGTGAAGAGAAGGGAGGGGAAGGGAAGGGAAAGGAAAATGGTATTCTACTCTGCCCTGGTAAGATGCCAATCAGCTTTACTATAAGGTACCACATTTAGGAAGAAAATGGGCACCCTAAAGAGAAATCTCCCCAGAGTGGGGAGAGGACTGGAACCATGTTTGTTGAAAGAACTGAGGCTGTTTAGCCTATAGAAAAGTTGGATGTATATAGCAGATATTTATGGGCACAGAGCAGCCATATGTAGAGAGAATAAATTTGTTGAGCTTGACTCCAGAGGACAAAAGTAGAGTATTGGGGGAAAACGGCAGAGAGGCAAATGAGATGCAATATCTAGGACAAAATCTTTTTTATATATAAAGCTTTTTATTTTCAAAACATATGCATGGATAATTTTACAATGATCCTTGCATAGTCTTGTGTTTTAGATTTTCTCCTCCTTCCCCCAACCTCCTCCCCTAGATGGCAAGCAATACAATATATGTTAAACATGTTAAAATATGTTAAATCCAATATGTATAAACATATTTATACAATTCTCTTGCTTCACAAGAAAAATCAAATCAAAAAAAGAAAGTAAATGAGTAAGAAAACAAAATGCAAGAGAACAACAAAAAGAGTGAGAATGTTATGTTATGATCCACACTCAGTTCCTACAGTCCTGTCTCTGGTGGTAGATTGTTCTCTTTTTGTTCTCTTTATCATTGAACAGTTGGAACTGGTTTGAATTATCTCATTGTTGAAGAGAGCCATGTCCATTAGAATTGATCATCATATAGTCGTCTTGTTGCTGTTATGATGATCTCCTGGTTCTGTTCATTTCACTTAGCATCAATTCATGTAACTCTCTCCCGACCTCTCTGAAATCATCCTCCTGACTGTTTCTTATAAAACAATAATATTCCATGACATTCATATACCATAACTTATTCAGGCATTCTCCAATTGATGGGCATCCATTCAGTTCCAGTTTCTAGCCACTACAAAAAGGGCTGCCACAAACATTCTTGCACATGTGGGGCCCTTTCCCTCCTCTAAGATCTCTTTGGCATATAAGCCCAATAGAAACACTGCTGGGTCAAAGGGTATGCATAGTTTGATAACTTTTTGAACATAGTTCCAAATTGCTCTCCAGAATAGCTGAATCCATTCACAGTTCCACCAACGATGTATTAGTGTCCCAGTTTTCCCACAACCCCTTTAACATTCATCCTTTTCTTTTCCTGTCATCTTAGCCAATCTGAGAGGTGTGTAGTGGTATCTCAGAGTTGTCTTGATTTACATTTCTTTGATCAATAGTAATTAAGAACACCTTCTCATATGACTAGAAATGTTTTTGCTTTCTTCATCTGAAAATTGTCTGTCCATTTATTTGACCATTTGTATGTCCATAAATTTGACCATTTATCGATTGGAGAATGGCTTGAATTCTTATAAATTTGAGTCAATTATTTATATATTTTAGAAATGAAGTCTTTATCAGAACCTTAAATGTAAAAATGATTTCCCAATTTATTGATTCTCTTCTAATCTTGTCTGCATTATTTTTGTTGTACAAAAACTTTTTTATCTTAATATGATCAAAATTATCTACCTGATGTTCAATTATAAGTTCCGGTTCTTCTTTGGACCCAAATTCCCTTCTTCTCCACAGATCTGAGAGGTAAACTATCCTATGTTCCTCTAATTTGCTTATAATATCACTCTTTATATCCAAATCATGAACTCATTTAAATCTTATCTTGGTATGTGGTGTTAGGTGTGGGGTCGAGCCTTAATTTCTTCCATATAAAAACTTCCCAGAAGTTTTTTGTCAAATAATGCATTATTATCCCAAAAGCTGGAGTCTTTGAGTTTGTCAAACACTAGATTACTATAGTTATTGACTATTTAGGACAAAACCTTTTTAACCATTAGAGCTGTCTCACAGGGATCCTCTTGGGCTGCCCGGGGAGGGGAGCTTTCCATTACTGGAGGGCTTCAAGCAGAGGTTATATGACCACTTGTCAGAGATGTTCAGTTGAGTCTGGATGACCTTTGAGATCCTTTATTATTCCAATTGACTATGAATCTGTTCTAGGAATTGCCCAACATGGAAAGAAGATAGGACAAATGTTGTCAACTCTATTTTACAAATACCTAGAGGAGAAGTGACTTGAGGTCTCACAGAGTGAAAGTATAGGAGCTGGGAGGAAAGCCCAAGTTTCTGGACTTTAGTTCCAACCTCCCAAGTTTTCTCTATCCTTTTGTCTCTTGGGCAAACACAGAGAAGGAGCAAAAAAGAAAGAGAAAAAAGAGGGAGAGGGCAAAAGACAGGGGAGAGAGAGGGGAAAAAAACTAAAGTGAATATAGAAATTACTGAAAGACCTCTAAGTGAAACCAAAAAGAAATTCAGGGGGCCTAATCAGGAAGTGAAAGGAAAACAGAGAAAGACAGAAAGAAGAAGAAAATAAGGGAAAGGGAAACAGTAGAAGAAGTAGAAGAGAAAAGTTGAAAAGTGGGGAAATAAAGCGGGAAAGAGAAGAGGAGAGAGAAAGAGAAGATAGGAGAGAGAGAGAAAGAGAGAAGGATGGAGTGAAGGAGGGAAATAGAGAAGGAAGGAGGGAAGGAAGGAAGGAAAGAAGAAAGGAAGGAAGGAAGGAAGGAAAGAAGAAAGGAAGGAAGGAAGAAAGGAAAGAAGGAAGGAAGGAAGGAAAGAAGGAAGGAAGGAGGAAAGAAGGAAGGCAAAAACATCAAGAGGAAAAGAAACAGAAACAGAGATATAAGGAGAGAAAAGAGAATAGGAGAAGGAAGTCCATAAAGAAACAAAGGAAACCTCAGCTCTGAGCATCTCTTGTGAGATCCTCACCAAGTCCTTCCCCAGGACTCCAGTGAGCAGCTCTGGGCAGCCAGCCCCTCCAACTATCTTATTTGAGAAGAAGGGGTTAAAAGAATGAGCCTCCTCTCCCTCCTTCCTTCCCTTCCCCATCCCTTCAGCCCTTGCAGATAAGATAAAGTGCTGAAAGAGCATTTTCTCACAGGGACCTTGTGGGAAATGCCAAACCTCCTGTCCTGGTTCACTAGCTGTCTGTCTAATGATCTCCCTGTGGGACCTGGTCAGGCCCTATAAAACTAGGCAGCTCGCCCCGGAAACAGTGGAGGCAGTCAGACCCCACCTGAGCCCTGGGGGGAGCTGTGGGGGAAGAGTGAGGGAAGAGTGGGGGGAGAGAGAATCTTATCTGCCCCCACCTCCTCACCCTTCCTGATCCAGACTCACAAATGCTTAAAGAGGCCCTAAGACGCTCTGTGAGGGCTGAGATCTAAAATGAGAGACTTGAAGGAGAGCCCCCTCCCCTTTGGTTATCTGTTTCACCCCAGTCTCAGCCTGAGTCCCATATCAGAGTCAGTAGAGCTGAAAGTTCATCTGCTCCAACTCTCTCCTTTTACTTATGGCATAAGGGAGACCCAGAAAGAGAAAGGGGACATGCCTAAGGTCACATGTGTAGGGAATAAGATTTCCTAGCTTACTTTGTGTAGATGTTTACAAGTCACCTCCCCACTCCCTTTAGATGGTAAACTCCTTTTGCCTCTTATTCTGTCTCTAGTACTTAGTGCCTGACACATTATAGGCATGAAATAAATGTTGGCTCAGAAGATAGAGTTTGGAGTCAAGGAGGACTCATCTTCCTCGAGTTCAAATCCAGCTTCAGATACTTCCTAGCTGTGTTTTCCTGGGCAAGTCACTTCACTCTGTAAAATTTCCTCATCTGTAAAATGAGCTAGGGAACAAAATAGCAAATCACTCTAGTATCTCTGCTAAGAAAACCTTAAATGGGAGTCACAGAAAGCAAGATACCAGGGAAAACTACTGAACAACAACAAATGGTTATTGATTGATTCTGTTATGCAAAAAGAAATAAACAGTTGAATAAAACCAACTAAAATGTTGACCACATTTAATATTCACATGCAGTATTCTCCTACAACTTCTCAATTGAAATGATGAAAGGAAGTTCTTCATTTCATGTAGGAGCCAATATTGGTCATTACAATTAGCAACATGTTGAACTTGGAAACTCTTGTTAATAAGAACTTGAAAGTGTCTCTCTATGTCTGGTAGGAAAACACCAGAAGCTAAATTTGAGTGTAGGAAGTTTGGGGAGTTCTGTGTTACCAAAGAAACTTCATTTGGCTAATTATTCAGAGCTCTAGGCAAAACTCAGCTAATTTCAGTTTGATTCATGTTCTTTGGATAGTCCATGGTTCACATCTCAACAAATATACTATTGATTAATTTATTAATATTAATTAATTATTAATAATGGCTAATGATTAATTTATAAACATTATTCATCTGCATACAGGAAGGTACATTGAGCATCAGGATAGCCAGAAGGCTCAAAATGAGCCCTTGTCCTCCTGGACCTTAGAGTCAAATAAATACTTAGACCTGGAACAAATGCAATAGAGCAGTTCAGTACCATGCAAGGATACTCTAGAAGACTTTTAGGACTGCAATCTTTTTATCTTCCTATTTGTTCTTCTCTGTAGATACTTCAGCTTGTTAAAGAATTACCATATATTGAATCTGGAGGGGATCTTAGCTATAAATCAAACATCTTAATTTTATAGGGAAGGAAATTGAGTCACAAGGGGAGACAGGCTTGCCCAAAGTCATGGGGATATCCAATGGCAGTTCCATGATTTTGATTCAAAGGCAATGCTCATGGAATCATAAGGTCATGGATTCGGGATTGAAAGTTACTTTTTAGGACCCCCTAAATTTTTAAGGAGGAAACTGAGGCTCTTAGAGTTAAGTCTCAGTCACCCAGTCAGGAAAGGAACGAGTCAAGGATTAAACCCAGATTCTCAGGCTCCAAATATAGAAACTCTTCTGAAGACATTCTACTTCCTAGCACTCGTTGCAGGCAATTGAAATGGTCTTTGTGGTATGTGGAAGAATTCAAAGGCTGTTCCTTTCATTTAGAAGAAACATTTAATTTTTTTTGCATTTTTATTAAAGCTTTTTATTTGTATAACATATGTATGGGTAGTTCCCCAACATTGAGAAGAAACATTTATTATCAACAAACTAGGATGTACACACTGACTGTTTTGTTTTTTATTTTACATTTTCCCCCTTGCACTTTAGAGCTTAAAAAAAAGATTTCAAGAGAAAATTGTCTTTGGTTCTCTGTGGAGATCATCTAGGGTAGGGATCACTATGAAAAGTCCTAAATCTTTCCTGCTGGCCTCCTTAGCCATCCCATCCCAGGATCTGTGGTACCCCAGATCTGTCATGGATTTCATACCTAGGAATGGGTCCTGAACTTGCGGCAGCTCCAGATGCTCTAAGCTGGAGTCAGATAGCTTAGGTAAGTACTTCAACCACAGTTCAAAGAGCAGACTATTGATTTTTGGAAATAATTCAATTCAATTTCATTCAACAAGTATTTCTGAAAAGCTATTTCATCTTTCTTCCTTCCTTTTTCCTTCTCTCCCTTTCTCCCTTTCTTCCTTCTTTCCTTCCTTCCTTCCTTCTTCCTTCCTTCCTTCCTTCCTTCCTTCCTTCCTTCCTTCCTTCC
>JAJPUD010000162.1:872640-890140 GCA_023553655.1 Myrmecobius fasciatus | reverse complement strand
CTTCCTTCCTTCCTTCCTTCCTTCCTTCCTTCCTTCCTTCCTTCCTTCCTTCCTTCCTTCCTTCCTTCCTTTCTTTCTTTCTTTCTTTCTTTCTTTCTCTCTCTCTCTCTCTCTCTCTCTCTCTCTTTCTTTCTTTCATCATACTGATTATGAATATTTTGGTCTTAGCCAGGACCTTTTTGTACAGTGCTTGACCAAAGTAAGGACTCAATAAATGCTAATTGAGTGGCTATAACTAACATTAAAAAGGAGAGGGGGAAAAGCAGTGTTGAAACACTAACTAATGTATCAAGCATGCTTGGCAACATTCCCCATGGATGGTACCTCCTCTATCTTTTCATTATAGGTAGGGAAGATGGAACATTTAATTAGAAAGCTTCAATTGTTTGCTTTGCTGTAATCATTGGGGCATGTTAGGTAGTACATTGGCTAGAGCACTGGGCTTGGAATCCAAAAGAATCTTCATGAGTTCAAATCTGGCCTCAGATGCTTACTAGCTGTGTGACCCTGGATATGTCACTTAACTTGTTTTCCTAAGTTCTTTATCTGTAAGATAAGTTGAAGAAAGAAATGGCAAACCATTCCAGCATCTCTGCCAACCAGCTAAGTTTAGGCAACCAGAGGGATTGCAGTAATAACAGTGGCAAATTAGCCCCAAGGAAAGTTGTTTGATAAAACCAAGATACCACCAAAAGAAAGCACACGGTTGATATTGATTAAGTGAGAGGTGATATGTCAAATAGCCAATGCGTAGCTTTGTTGCCAACATCCCAATAAAGCTTAAAAGGCTAACCTCTCCCTGAGTACTATTATTCTCTAATTCTCTGTTGTTTAGCTTTTCCTGTTCTATGTGTGAGAATAAAAGCGTTTGTCTAAATACCTGGTATTTATTTGTGCTCTCTTTGATAGAGTTCAAACTAGAAAAGGAAATCAAGGTGATGGAATTGGAACAGTGGGAGCCAGAACAACCACGGAGAAATGAAAGCAGGGCAAACCTAGAGAATGGATAAAAAAAGAGATTAGCAAGGGTCCAAATGTAGAGCAGTTGTATGCTAATAAATATTTAACAACCGTCTCTCCAGAAAAAAAAATTGCCCATGTGAAACTTTTGAAGTTGAATCTACACTAATATTTCCTCCATCACTTTCTTAATTCTAGACAATAAACCAAACAATAAATTAAACCATTTTGATTTTTTTTTTTTTGCTTTTTGATGAGGCAATTGAGGTTAAGTGACTTGCCCAGGGTCAAAAACCATTTTGATTTTTGAGGTATAAATGATCACACTGGAAATTTAAAAACCAAATCTCAGGTGCCAATTGACTTAATGGATTAATGTCATCTGGTTTGCTTTTGTGTTGGTTCAAAACAAAATATAACAAAATAATAATCTTTAAAATGAAGGAATTTATGGGGGGCAAAGAAAATTGAATACATGAGAGAGCTCTAGCAAATAAAAATATTACAAAAAGCTTCCTCCCAGAGTTGGCGCCTCAGGAGTTGGTTCATACAAAGAATTAAAGAAATTCGATTCAACAAATGTCAATTGCATGCCTACTATGTGCTGGAAACTAGTGAATGAATAGAGAGCTGACTGTAGAATTGGGAAAACCAGGTTGAAGTCCTGCCCTTGATGATTGGGCAGTGGGACACTGGACATGTTGTTTGACCGCTGAGTGTCCCGGGGAAATCCTTAAGACTATAAATTTGCAGAATGCCATGGGTTTGCCATGGCAAAAGGAATTTTCTCAGCTGGAACTCCCTATCTCAGTGGAGACACAGGGATCATTTTTATTGGAGAGTTGTGATCCTAGGGTTTGAAGACAAAAGCAAATCAGTCCCTGCCCTCACAGAGCTTTCTTTTTTTTTTTTTTCTTTCTTTCCTTTTTCTTTTGCTGAGGCAATTGGGTTTAAGTGACTTGTCCAGGGTCACACAGCTAGGGAATGTTAAGTGTCTGACGCCAAATTTGAACTCAGGTCCTCCTGACTTCAGGGCTGGTGCTCTATCCACTGCACCACCTAGCTGCTCCCCACCCCAGCTTTCATTTTTAATGAAGGGAAGATGCAACACAAACATAGATGAATAAATAGAGTGTAATGGGGGAAAGAGCACTAAATGGGGAGAAAGTAGTGAGAAAAGGAGGTTTTTCATGTTAAGCCTTGAAAGAAACTCCAGGAAAATGCAAATTGTCTCTTAGTACAGCCCTTTTCATTTACAGATGAGGAAATTGAGGCACAGAAAAAAAGAACATTACTTGGCCAAAGGGCCAGGGATTTGTCCCTAGGTCATCTGAGTTTAGGGCAATCCTTCCCCAAAGAGAGGGCCCAAGAGCTGACCACAAACACGACTACCGTCAGCACCGTGGACAGAAGACTATCCATCAGTGCTGTCATTCACTACACACATTTGTCTTCCTGCAGCAGACATCCTGAGAGGTATTTGGAGCTGATGGAGGCTGGCTGAGGTCCAGTCAGGAGAAGATCGGGCAGGATTCAGCAAGAAGCCCAAGCAGCCCCATGATTTAGAACCCCCATGGATCACCAGCGACAGGAACTGGGCTGCTTCAGACACTTAGAAGGAAAGATAAGCTCGGCCAAAATGGTGCGCCTGAATTCCTGGCTGATTAGGCTATGGGGGTAAGTTGAGTTTACGATGGGCCTCCGTATTTCATCCTGGCACTTGGGGAGGGGCGGCTTATTCCTGTATCTCCTTTTCTGTCTCCTCCCCGACTTCCTCCACTGCCTGTTAAAGTGTGAGCCTTTGGAGGAAGCTGGGGAGACGTGGGGGAGATGGATGGCCATGGTCTGTAATCAGGGAAAGCTGGGGGCTGCCCTTTGGGAAGACCTTGCTGTCTGAGTCCCGTCTTCCCTCCCTATGGGGAGGAGAATCCAAGCCCTACTTATTTCTGGCTTAAGGCTGGGCCAGTCTTGGAGTAGGGGTAGGGGGGTGTCCTTAAGAGATTACATGGCAGGGTGGGCTTTTTCGAGCTGACACAGCTGTCTCCTCACAACATCTCTGTGAGACCAGGCAAGGAGGGACATTTATTTCCCTTGTTTTACAGACATAATGCTAAAGTGACTTGCTCCAATGGATATGTTTTGGACAGAGGACTCAAACTTGGGTGCTCTTGATTCCAAAACTCAGGGAAGTGTCTCACATCTTTTGGGGAGGGGGTAAGAGGTAGGAGGAGGTCAAGAATGGGATGGAAATTCTCTGCACCTATTCAGATGAATAACCAATCTGTTACTATTAATCTTTTTTTTCCCCAAGACAATTGGAATTAAGTGACTTGCCCAGTGTTAAGTATCTGAGGTCACATTTGAACTCAGGTCTTCCTGATTTCAAAGTTGGTGATCCATTCCTTGTGCCATCTAGCTGCCCTGTTACCATTAATCTTAACAGAGTTGCCTGTGGATGATGAGAGGTTGGGGGCTTACACCAGAAACATTTATCAGTGTTGAGATCGGGAGGCAACAGAATATAAGGGATCGATACCTTGAAGGTTTTACATTGAAGAAGCTCTGGGTTCAAATGCTACCTCTAAGATTTGCAAACTATGTAAAAATGGCCAACTCACTTATTCTCATATGCCTCAGTTTCCTTTTCTGTCAAAATGAGGGGTTAGACTAAACAGCCTCTGGGGTGCCTTCAAAATCTAGTTCTATAAACCTATGCCTTCCCATGGTGATAAACTTGCTGACCTCAGTTTCCTTATCTCTTAAATGAGATGTTGTACTTAATGACCTCCAGCTCTAGGCTACCAGCCTATGGAGCCAGGACTTCCTTCCTGGAGATCAGCCCTCAGTCTTCTAGATCTCAGTCTCTCTACCCTCTTATCTTACCTGCACAACCTGAGTTTGAATATGGCTTCTTCCAAATAGTGACATTTGGCCCTGGACAAGTTCTAAAACTACAGGGGTTAAAGCTGATGTCTTCAGGTCGGGGCTCCATCTATGTGTTCCCCACCTAGATCCAGATCCAGCCTCTCACTGGTCCCACTGAGCTGATAAACCTAGAAAATAAAATCAATGTGATTTTCTTCAATGATGGCTTAGATACAGATCTGGGATATGGGAACTCAATGATCCTATCAATCCCTACCAATACGTTCCCTGTGATTTTTTAAATGAAATAATTGACCATTTCATAAGACTTTTACATTTTGAAATCTGTGCTGTGGAAAGCTTGTTTTCCACGTACTCCATGTCCTGCTCATTTCATCCCCATTCCCAGAAGCCCCGAGCTTTCGTGCTGGAAGGAACCACAGAGAACATGTGTCAAGTCTAGCCTGCTTGGACTGGAACAAAAGTCACCTCTACAACATCCTTGACAAGGGATCCTCCAATCTCTGCTTGAATCCTCTAGGGAGGGAGAGTTCACAACCTCCTGAGGCAGTCCACTCCACGTTGGGCCAGCTTGCACTGGGAGGTATGTTTTTATTGCTAAGGTCTAGCAAAAATTGGTATCTTTGTAACTTCTACCCATTGATTCCAGTACAACTGTCTCATTTGGTAGGCCAAAACCATTATCTAACCCTCAGCTTCCTCTCCTTCTTACCTGAATTTCCTAGGATTCCAAAATCTTAGAGATAGATGAGAAATCGTATGATAAATAGGGAAATTCATTATGGGGGGGGGGGTTTCAAATCCCACTTCTGCTATTTCCTATCAGGCAGATCTTGAGCAAATCATATTAACTCTGTTGAGCCTCAGTTTCCTCATCTGTAAAGTGAAAAAGTTGGGCTAAATAATCTCTGGGGTTCTTACAGCTGTGTTCTCTGACCTTGAAGGATATATTCAAACTTCCTTATCTTTCAGGATCCCCTGTGCCACCTCTGGTAGGTGACTGGAAGACTTTCAATGACGGGGAACTCACTACTCCTATTGTCTGCTCATATTTCTCTGAAATTTCTCTCCTTGCAACTTCCATCCACAATTCTTAGTTGTAGCTTCTGGGGCTAAGCTTAATTCAGTCCCCACACTGTCCCTCTTTGGTGGGTAGTGATCATGATTTCATTAATGCAATGGATAGATTTTATTATTTAGTGCCCCTTTTGGGGGTTTTCTTGGCAAAGATACTGCAGTGGTTGGCTACTTCCTTCTCCAACTTATTTTACAGCTGAGGAAATTGAGACTGGTTAAGTAACTTACCAGAGTCACAGGCAAGTGTCTGAGGCTGGATTTGAACTCAGATCCTCTTGGCTCCAAAACTGATGCTCTACCCACTGTGCCACTTTACTCCTCAAATGGATAGGGACTGGTGCCAAAGGCAGAGAGTACATACCCCTTTAGAAGTACTGGAGACCCCTGAGGTAAGGGAATCCCACCCAACCTCTAGGGGCCAGAGTAATCTCTGTTTGATAAATATATAGAGAACATTGGGATAGGGACTGTACCTGTGATTTCCTTAGAACAGGGAACTTCCAGGTGAGTTCCAACCAATGTGACTGAGAACTTCCTTGTGATTTCTTCTCTTGGGGAGTTATCCAGCTCCCTGAAATATTATACAACTTATTACCTAAGCAATTGGGGTCAAAGATGGATTCAAATCCAGGCCTTCTTGCTTCTCAAAATATCATCTTGATTTTTCTTACCATTGGACTTCAGTGACTCAGGAAGAGAGAGTAAGGCTGATGACTGCCTCACTTAAGTTTAATTCACACACAAGAGAACAATAAAACAAGATTTTTATTGGGAGGGAAGGCACTTACAGTCAATCAACAAGCATTTATTAAGTCTTATAATGCCAGGTACTGTGCTAGGAATTGGGGCTGGAAGCAAAGGCAAAAGTAAAAGCTTAGTAATGTCCCTCAAATCCTCACCCCTTCTCCTTTGGCCTCCCTTGGTCTCTTTTTATTAAATTCACTTTTCTTCAGGCTAAATCTTGTTCCTCCAGCTAATCCTCACAGGGCCTATGGCCCTTTTTGGTCTGGAAATCTTTGGTTTAAGGCAAAAATGGCTGGCATGATCTGTTGATGCTCAAGTTTCATAGCTTAATAATAATAATAATAATAATAATAAAGGGTGTACATATTTTCATTTTTTGAAATCCTGTATTTATCTTCCCTATCTGATCTTTACACTACTGGGGACCTGATTTCCTTTAGCCATGAATACTCTGCAACACAAAGTCCTTTTACTTCCAGGCCTGGATAAATTGAAGAGCCTATTCAGCTTCTGTGTCAGATACTCATCAGCTCTGACGGCTGCGGTATATTATCGGCCCCGTTATCACCCTTGCTTACAAATCCTTAAGGAGATGTTTTTTTTAAGGTATCAGGTGATGAGTCTATAGAACTAAAGCCTATTGTGGAGGGAGAATAGCCCTGGAGAACAGGGTCTGAGCTGAGACTCACTGAGTGATCTTGAGGAGGCCATCTGACTTCTTAGGTTCTCAGTTTCCTTCGGCTAAGTGGTCCTGCTTCCTCAGTTTCCCTTAGGATTTGAACAAGATGAGCTGTTGTTACATTCTGACCTTGCAGAAGCTTGAATAATGGGAAACAAACCTGATAGAATGAATGGGAAACGAGCTTGGAGTCAAGAAGACTTTGGAAACGATCAGCATGATTCCCCCCAAGTCCCCTAACCTCTCAGTGCTTCCAGAAATTCCTTAATTATCTATTTAATTACAGAGGGATTGTGAATTCTCTGCTGCAGACAGTTCTCACACTGTGCCCACCCTCTAATATGGAAGTCATGGTTGAAACATCTGGATTCAGCAGATCCCCACTATCTCAGTTGTCAGATTGACATGGAACCATTAAGAATTATTCTTTGAGTCTGGCTCTCCGAGCCATTATAAACTCACGTGGTAGTATTAGTATCTAGTCCACATTTCTCCATATTCTCTGCAACATGAAAAACTTTGCTAAGCTATATGCAGAGTATAACCATTACATAATTCTCCTCAGGGCTCTGTGACTCTGTTGAAGAAGATCAGGAGTTTAGTTAGTCATAAACTGTTCTTGAAAAAGTCTTGCTGCTTCTTTGTGGTCACTGCTTCCCTTTCCAAAATTCTACCAGCCATCTCTTTAATGATCCCTTTTAGATTGGATTGGAAGCCAAGTTGATTGTTTACCTCTTCCCTTTTTTGACATTCTAGTCAACCTTAGTCCTTTTCTCCCTGTAGGGTTCCCTTCCTTCCCTTCTCCCCTACTTCCTGCTACACACTTCCTAACCTTCCTACATCATTAGTGAACCAGGGTCTCAGATGCATCTCACTCATTGGGGGTTTTTAAGTAGAGACTGGCTTCCTATTTATCAGAGATGGTAGAGTGGGGATTCTTTCTCAGCTATTGATCATTTCCAACTCAGAGATTCTGTGATTATCTAATGGATTGTAGAATGTTGAGATTGGAAGGAAATGGGTCAGAAAACAGAATTTCAAATCCAGAAAAGACCTTTAGAACATAGAAGGTCTCAATGAGACATAAAAAAAAAAGTCGGCACCAGAAGGGTTGTAAGAACATAGAACATAAACCCTTCTAATATGTAAGAAAAATTAGAACTGAAAACATTTTACAGTTTTTTCTCACTTTGCAAATTTTACAATTTACATTTTACAAATGAGGAAACTGAGTCCTATCGCTATCAAAGCTCCCCTGATTCTTAGCTGGGGATTCTATTACAAAGTGCTCTTCCTTAGCTCCAAATCATATTTACTGTATAAGGAGACAGGGAAGAGGGATGCTCCTAGATTAACTTTTCCACTGGCTCGATTCTCCCCCCCCTCCCTGGTCTTCCTGGCAAGCATCCTGTCTGTTTCATCTCTGGTTCCTGGAAGGTCATTGTTCTTTCTTGGATCCCTCTCCTGCCCGTCCTCCTCCCTCTACTTGGCTTACTGATTTCAGAGCTGGGAGGGCAGCCTCTCCCTAGGATAGCATTGTCTCTCTTCCCTCACACCTGCCAACAGACACACACACACACACACACACACACACAGAGTGTGCAAGTACACTCCTAAATTCTTGCACATTCATCCCTATATGCTATGGGAAGCTCAGAAACATTCAGATACCCAATTGAATCAATGTGGATCTTCCCCCACCTTAATTCTTTATCCCTTTTACATGACCAGAAATATATTCATCTAGAGAGAAATTACCACCCTGACATTAGAATTGCTGCTATTGTCAATGATGGGATTAGATTCTATTTAATCCAGGTGACTCAACCCTGGTTTGATAATAAGTTTATATCTATCATTGTAATGAGATAGGAAAATGGCTAAGCAAATTGTCATAGAGGAATATTACTGTGCTGTAAGAAATGATAAACATGATGAAATCAGAGAAGGGCAGGAAGACTTGTATGAACTGACACAGAGTGAAGGAAGAAGAACCAGAAAAATCATATACACAGGGACTACAACAGAGGAATAGAATGGTGCAAAATCCTTAACGATTATCTTAGACACTGAGGTGATGGGAAAAAAAGTTCCCCCCCATGACACTTTGTCATAGAGATCGAAGGTTCATGGAGTGCAATGTTGCACAGGTTTTTGGATTTGTTTTATGGATTTTCCCCCTCCTTTTCCTCTTTCTTTCTTTAAAAAAAACCAAGTATTTAAATTTTAATTTATGAAATAAAATAAAGCATATCTATAACATAATAAATAAAAAGATGCTTGCACATGAAACTATAAATCTTTTGTGTACAATTTGTTCCTTTTAAATATATAATAACGATATCACGTAATTTTTTTTCTTCCTTCTCCCCCTTCCTACCCTGTGTATAATGTATACATGTAAAATTATTATATACTTTAATTTATTAATTTCTTCTTTATATGTTCTTTACATTGAATTTGTGTATTTATAAGTCTTTGTTCATGTGTTCTTTACATTGAATTTGTGTATTTGTAATAGTCTTTCTTCATATGTCCTTTATTTTGAATTTGTATATTTTATAAGTCTTTCTTCAGAGGTCCTTGATTTTCAATTTGTGTATTTATCATCATCAAAATGATTTAGTGGAGACTCTTTTTTTAAACATTTAAAAAGTTTGGGGAGGTAAAGAGGAAAATAGACAAGGGAAAATTAAGGCAATGGAAAAATATGAGATATCTTTATTTTAAAAATGACAGTTTTCTAAGCCTCAATTTCCTTATCTCTAAAATGAAAGTAATATTTAACAACCTGACTCATACAGTCATTGTGAAGAAAGTGTTTTGTAAACTTTCAAATACTAAGTAAATATAACATTATTGTTTTGTTTATTAGTAAAGTTTTTGTTTGTTTGTTTTTGCTGAGGCAATTGGGGTTAAGTGAGTTGCCCAGGGTCACACAGCCAGGACATGTTAAGTGATTGAGGGCAGATTTGAACTTAGATCTTCCTGATTTCAGGGCTGGTGCTCTATCTACTGCACCAACTAGTTGCCCCATCAGTCAAGTATTTTGATGCTAAAACAAACAAACAAAAATAATGGTGAGAGGCAACATGAACAAAATACTGACCTCTGAGTCAGGAAAGCTTGAGTTCATGTTTCTCCTTGGAGGCAAAAATTCCCTTCTAAGAAACTCTTTAACACTTTAAATTGAGGAGAGAGCATCTGCCTGCACAGGGGGAGGAATTTCTTTGCCTGGGAGTTCTCTATGCTGATGAAATCCCAGGACAATTCCCCTTCTGCCTTCTAATATTTGGTGGAGTCAGCTCCGGTGGTAGAGGGAGATTTCTCCCCAGATGGATAAAATCACAAATTCTATCCTTTTGCAAATGACAAAAAAGATATTGATGGCAATGATAATAAGAGTAACTCACTCTTCTTACAGGTTGGTTTGGTTTTTTTATGTTGACAAAGCTTTTTAAAGGCAATCTCTCACCTGAAGCTCACTATGATCCCAATGAGCTGTTATTTTTTCCATTTGAAAGATGAGAAAATTGAGACCCAGAGAGGCTGTGACTTGGCCAAGGTCACACAGCTAGTAGAAGATCTGGGTGGCACTTGAGTCTGGGTGTTTCTGATTCCAAGTCAATCATTTTTCTGTACACACAAACACATAAACACCAAGGAACACACATACACAAGCACAAATACACAGACACACAAACACACACACATACACACATACTCCTTGCTGCCTTTTAATAAGGTTTCACAAGAGTATTATTATTATCCCATGGTCCCCCATCAGCTGCTCTGAGTTCCTTGTTTATAGTCATTAATAACACATATCAAGAGAAAGATCTCTTGTTGAATAGCAAGTCCCACCTATGGTAACAGTCACTATGTAGAGCCAGCTTCCTCCCAGATTGGGAATTCTTTCTCTGACCCACAGAGTCACTGAAAGAGCCCAGAGAGCACCATGGCAACATCACCAGCCAGGCAGTGAGATTGGTCTCTCCAATGTCGTTTCTTTCATCTTCATGGCGCCGTTCACCCGGCATCGCCCACGGTCCCCGGAGCCCTCCTCCCTTCTTGGCTCGGCTGCAAAGGCTCTTGGCTGTTGCCAGTCAATGCCAGACCCCTTGGCCAGAAGGGCAGATGGGGAACCTGAGCCAATGGCAAAACATACCCAGAGCCAGGAGTCACTTAGGGAAAATCCAGCCTGGAATTAGAGAACCTAGCGTTGTCCCTGTCCAGTGGAAAGGGAGGATGCTGAAAAAGAATCCTCTTAATTCACTGGGAGAAGCACTGGGGGAACCTGAGCAATAAATAAGACTGTGTGTCTTATTTATTCCATGAAATTCTTGGAGACCGCCAACCACAAATGTCTTAGATGAAGAAATACTCAATTATTTGAGCTGGAAGAGACCTTAGAACATTGGACTTAGAATGGAAGAGCTGGGCTTGACCGAATGCTATTCAATTAAAATACATACTCACCCTGTTGGAGAGAGGAAGTACAGACTATCCTTAGAGAATATACCTTCTTCTGGGGGATATATGTACACCAGGAATTAAGTAAAGAGGGGATTTCCTCAAATCCAAACTAAAATCTACAGGGAAGCCTTCTCCAAACCTTCTTACTGCTAGTGCCTTCCCTGTGCTGTTTATTTCCTATTTATCCCACATATAGCTCCTTGTTTTGTACATATTCATTTGTTTGTTCTTTCATATTTGTAAACTCTCTGAGGACAAAGATTATCTTTTGTTTCTTTTTGTATCCCCAGGGCTTATCTTAACACTCCTATGGCACCTGGCACATAGTAGATTTTTAATAATTGCTAATTGAAACACTCCTAGCACATAGTAGGCTTGTAATAAATATTTATTGTTTGACTACATACAAATTAGTACAAGGGAATTTTGATAGAAAAAGTAAATTGCTTAAATGTTTACCATGTGCAAGATACTCTCAAAATTAGAAATTAGGTATATCAATGAAAAAAAGGAATTTTAAAAAGCATATTCCCTGTCTTTAAGGATCTTGCATCCTAGTGGAGGAAATTGTAGTATCTAGAACGCCAAACATCTGAGTTGGAAGGAGTTTTGGAATATAGAATCTCAGAATTTCTCTTGTTCCTTAGAATATAGATATTTGGGGTCAGCTAGGCAGCACAGTGGATAGAGCACCAGCCCTGAAGTCAGGAGGACCTGAGTTCAAATTTGGTCTCAGACACTTAACATTTCATAGCTGTGACCCTGGGCAAGTCACTTAACCCCAATTGCCTCAGCAAAAAGGAAAAAAAAAGAATATAAATATTTGGAACCAAAAGAGATCTTATAATAGATTATTATAGAACTGAGAGAGTCCATAGAATATAAAAGGAGTTGGGAGGGATGAAGAATATATGATCTAGAAAGGAAGAAAAGAAGGAAACAAACATTTATTAGGTACTTCCTATGTGCCAAGCACTTTATAAATATTAGCTCATTTTACTTATTTCATAATAACCATTAGAAATAAAGGGAGCTGCAATTATATTTTACAGAAGAGGAAACAAAGGCAGACAGGTTAAGTGACTTGTCCAAGGTCACACGACAAGTGAGTATCTGAGGCTGGATTTGAATTCATGTCCTCCTGTCTCCAGATTCAATGTTTTATTCATTGTTCCACCTAGGTGCCTCTAAGATGAAGACTCTCAAGTGGAGAATATTATGATGAATTTGGATCAAAGAGTAAAAAATAATTGGATAGGATAGACTTGGGGGAATCATAAATTTAATATCCTATGATTTCATCATGCTGCCTAATCACCTCATCTGGTGGAGGAGGAACCTGAAGGTCATCAGAGGCAAAAGACTGACTGAGGTCAAGGTCACTCAGGGTGTAATTGAGGATCAGGACAACTCCCCAGACTCATAGTTTCATTCACGACCATTTTGTCCACTTCTAGCTTTTACATCTATATAGCTATATTTTATAAATTATATTGCATATTAATACATATTATGTATATATATGTATATTTTATAGCCCATCATCTTTGGGAGTATTTTTCTTTGATTTGAAATGATTTGTTATATGGTAGAAGGGTTGTGTGTGCATTTATGAAATGACCCAAATTTCTATTAATACTTATAAGGCTGGAGAGGCATCCCAGTATATGTAAAATCAATTTGTTGGGTATCAAAAAACAGGATTTTTAGTCCAAGTTTGGAATTGCTTTGGGTTACCTAGGTGTGTGCCTTGGTACCTGTTGTGAGATTAGGAGGCTGAACTAAGTGATCCCTCCTCATAACTCATTAACTCTTCCTCCCAAACTTTCTGTAGCTCTTAAAGGTACCCAAGTGCACAAACTTGGGGTCATTTTTGACCCTTTTGTCTGCCCCATCGCACACCCCTCTATCTAATCAATCACCAAGTCTTCCCCCCAGATTGTTGACATAGGTCTTTCTTTTTCTAATTACAAAATGCCCACTCAGTACCTCTTACCTTGACTATGGCCTTCTAACTGGACTTCTTTCCTTATGGTCTTTTCTACTTTCAAGTATTGACATAGGTCTTCCTTTCTCTACTCACAAAGATCCCATCCTGGCTCAGGCCCTTGCCTTGACTATTGCCTTCTAACTGCATTTCCTTCTTCATATTCTTCTCTCCTCCAATCCATTCTCTATATATCTATCCAAGGTTAGCGTTGGGTGGGACCAGTCACTTAGATAGTACACTGGATTTAAGAGTCAAGATGACCTGAATTTGAATCTTGCCTTAGTTCTTTCCTACCTGTGTGTCCCAAGGAAAGTGATTTAATCTCTCCAAAACTCAGTTTCCTAATCTGTAAAATAAGAGGGTGAGACTTCATGCTCTCTAAGGTCCCTTACAGGTTTAAGTCAATGAACCATGTCATTTCCCAATGACTTTCAGTTGTTTCTAAAATTAGATATCAACTTTTGTGCTTGAAGTCTAAAAGCCTTTGTAATTTAGTTGGGTCTTTCCCATATTCTTTATGTCCTCCACACTTACCATGGTACATAAGAGGAACTTTGCTAGTTGATTGGTCAGTCAGATAGTGGCTGGAGTGCCAGAATTGGAGACAAACAGACTTGAAATCTTTCCTTAGATTCTTACTCTTGGTGTGATTTGGGCTAGTCACTTGACCTCATCTGCAAAATGGGCACAATAAAAGCCTCACTATTTACATCATAGGTTATCATTAGCATCAGAAAGCAATTATGGAGCGCCACAGTGCCTGGAGTGCCGGTCCTGGAGTTAGGAAGACT
The DNA here is from genome assembly GCA_023553655.1 of Myrmecobius fasciatus. Classification (NCBI taxonomy): domain Eukaryota; kingdom Metazoa; phylum Chordata; class Mammalia; order Dasyuromorphia; family Myrmecobiidae; genus Myrmecobius; species Myrmecobius fasciatus. The sequence continues at coordinate 876,537 of JAJPUD010000162.1, read as the reverse complement.
CACCTGAATTCAAATCGAATCTCAGATACTATTTGGAGCAAGACATTCAACCTTGCTTGCCTCAGTTTCCTCATCTGTAAAATGACCTGGAAAAAGAAATGGCAAACCCTGCCAGTATCTTGCCAAGAAAACTTCAAACGAGGTCATGAAGAGTCACTTGTGAGGACCAAAATGACTGAACAACAAAAATTGTACCCCTAGCATCTAGCACAGTTTCTAATACATTTTTGCAGGTGGGGAGGGTATTAGATTTATGATTTCCTTGAGAAAAGAAATGAAAATTTCCTCTATCAATCCAGCTTGGCAAATTAATCTCTTAAGAGGATTGTCTGGGCCATTGAGAAGTCAGTAAGTCAATCTGAAAGCATTTGTTCAGTTTCTACAGTGTGTCAGGCACTGAATAAGTACTGAGGACGTAAAGAAAGGCATAATGATGATGATGATGATGATGATGATGATGATGATGATGATGATGAAAATAATATAATTTTTAAAAGCCCCAGAGATTTTTGCATTGTCACATAGCATGTGTTTCAGAGGTCCAGCTTGAAGTCTATTCTTTCAATTAATTACCTTCCCAACAATTGATTAATTGATGTGATTCCTGCAGTTCAAACATTTCATACTCTCCAATTCTCTCTCTCCACCCATTACCCAGGTTCAGGACATAGTAGGTCTTCAGCAGATCTCCTCTGTTCCTGCTGAGATTTTAGCTCCAGAGACAGTGATTTCAGGGGATCCAAGTGGTTTTGTAAAAACATTCACACACAGATAGTTGAATACACACTTTTCCTTCAATATGTCTCTATTTCACCAGCAATGGTCAGACTACATGTACAAAAAGCTTGTCAAAAATCTCTCTCTGTCTCTTTTTATTTTATTTTATTTTATTTTGGCTCCAGGACAGAAGGAGGGTTTGCACAGTCAGACTATATAAAGTGTTTGGGTAAATGCTCTGTGGGCTTTTGTTCTCTGCTGAATTGTTGCTTAAAAAAAGGAAGAAAGAAAAAAGGAAAAAGAAAACTTGCTTTTTCAATAGAGACAAAAATAGGCAGACAGCAAGATTCTGATGAAGACCAGGGAAGTCTGGAAGGCAGAGATTTGGAAGTCCAGGCTACAAGAAATCAGACTGTTACAAATGTCTTGGGCAACACTGGGAAGTCTTATATAGTCTCTGAACCTCAGTTTCTTGATTTGTAAAATTACAGGGGAACCAGGTTCATTCTAATAATTGTGAATCTGGGATCTTTATTCTGTGTTCTAGAATACAATATGTTTTGTTCCTGAGTCTGGGCATCTCACATGTGCAGGGATGCTCAGAGCTTGTACCTTGATAAAACTCCCTTTTGTAACATCCCTGACCATGGATCACCCAGACTTGACTTGGAGACCTTCCCAGTGAGGAAGGATCCATCACTTCACAAAGAAGTCACCCTTGGACAGCTCGGAGGCTAATTTTTTTTTTGTTTATTGTTTAACTGACATTTTCTTTCCTAAATTGATCTCTTTGCCACCTGCAAGTTCTGCCCTCTAGAACCACACAGAGTAAGTCCCCTCTCTCTCCTACAAAATAGCCCTTCACATACTTCAATGACGGGATCATGTCCACTCATCTCCTCTTCCCCATCCCTAAATCTTCTCTTCTTCAGGTTGTTTATGTCCAGTTTCTTCCTTTTTATTTGAGACCCTTTATCCATTTTAGGGCAGTGGGGTGGTGCAATGGAAAGAGTTTCAGGTCTAGAGTCAGAAGGGCTCATCTTCACAAGCTCCAATCTGGCCTCAGACATTTACTAGCTATGTGACTCTAGAAAAATCACTTTCATCTTGCTTGCCTCAGTTTCCTCATCTGTAAATAATCTGGAGAAGGAAATGACATTGCCAAGAAAATCCCAAATAGAGTCACCAAGAAGCAACATAATTGAAACATGACTGAACAATAACTTTATCCATTGCCATTCCCCTCATCAATGCTAATTTTTTTTTTCTTGAGGCAACTAGGGTTAAGTGACTTGCCCAAGGTCACAGTTAGGAAGTGTAAAGTGTCTGACACCAGATTTGAACTCAGGTTCTCCTGACTTCAGGGATCAATGCTAATTCTTTTTTTTTTTTTTTTTTTGCTTTTTGTTGAGGCAATTGGGGTTAAGTGACTTGCCCAGGGTCACACATCTAGGAAGTGTCTGAGACCAGATTTGAACTCAGGTCCTCCTGACTTCAGGGCTGGTGCTCTATCCACTACGCCACCTAGCTGCCCCGATCAATGCTAATTCTTGATTGCTAATTCTGCTGCCCAAAAAGGAACAATTTCTTTTCTTGGATGAGGGAGAAAATATTCACTCTGGTTAACTAAGCATTCATTGAGTAGGTCCTCTCTATGTCTGCCACGGAGCTATACAGTAGAGGTTCAAAGAGAAACACAAAACAATCTCTGTGCTCCTGATGCTGAGTGTGTTAGCTTCATTGGCTGTTGTTGTATTATTGATGTATAGTGAGTGAGCTTGCAGTCCACTGAGATCTCCAGATCTTTTAAAGAATATCTACCGTATAGCCATACCTCCCCCTGGTGGTCCTGAACTTTTTAATTTCCTCATCTTAATTGCCTTTTTAGCTCTAACATTCTATGATTTTATTCAGTTTTCTGCTAAGGAGGAAGCATGGACTTACTATCTGCCCTCCACTCCCAGAAGGGCCCAAGGCTCTTGGTTGTAGTTCAGGTCTGACTGACTGTGTGGAGTTAACATCCTGCCCAATTTCCCAAAAGAACTGGAGTGGGGAAGCCCCAATTACTTCTATGGTAAACTTGAGGTTTAACTGTTAAGCAAAGGGCACATCTTGTTCAAGGAAGCATAGAAAGGGCATTTAAAGTCATAGGACCAGGGTTAAAATCTCACATTTGACCCTGGTAAGGCATTTGACCCCTGGCACCCAGATGTCTCATTTGTAAAATGGGGGTGCTGGATTGGAAGGTCCCTAAGACCCATCTCAACCTGATGAAAAAAGGCACAGTGAGTTGGTGCTTCACCAATGACAGACTTCCTGGAGATTTCTGGGTCCCATCACATGATGGAGATGAGGGACTAGAAGTGGCTCAGCCCTGCCAACCACATGGGATGATCCCTATAAGCTCCCCAAGGGCAAGACTACCTCAGTTTTATGTTCTTAAATCTCTAGCACCTAGTACAATACCTGACCCACAGTAGGAACTGTGTTGTTCTTCTGAGGTCTTCCAGAGACTTGGATTATGCAGGAGAAGGTTCCTATCATCAATTTTGCAGTGGGGCCCCTTAATCAGAACCAGGTCACAGTCTTGTGTCATGGAAAGAAATCCTGTAAAGATGAAGGCAGAATGGCTCATAGAATCACAGATTCTGCAGTCAGAAAAACTTGGCTTCAAATACTCCCTCAGATATTTCCTAGACATGGGATTCTGGGTAAGACCCAGCCATTGTGAAATCCAGTTTCCTTGTGGGTCACATTTGTGAGAATATTGCTCAGACTCTCAGACATGGCTGATAAGGCCATTTTTCTTCTTTTTCTTTTGTGTTAGGGATGGCTTTAGGGGTTGGGGAAGAACGGGATATATTCAGAAATGAACACCATGAAAAGAAAAACATATGAGGGACAGTTTACAAAAAGCATGTATGGGTACAAACATATGGATACACACACAAAAAATTCTTTCCCGGGGATACCTAATACCTTCATCTCTGAATTTGATCAGAAGCAATGGGGAGGCCCGTGTGGGCAGTGTGGTAAGGTGAGGACATTGGACTCAGTGGCTTCTGAGATCCCTTCTAGGGATCTTAGGTCATTTTTAGGATCTTAAGTCATTTTGGGGATCTTCAGTTATTTTGGGGATCTTCAGTCATTTTTAGGATCTTCAGTCATTTTGGGAATCTT
>JAJPUD010000162.1:822113-869248 GCA_023553655.1 Myrmecobius fasciatus | reverse complement strand
TCTATTTACCCATGCATCCATCTGTCTGTCCATTTGTCTTTCTTTCTTTTTATCTATCTTTGTATCCCTCCATCTATTTGTCCATGCATCCATCTGTCTGTCCATCTTTCTGCCTATGTATCCTTCATCTATTTGTCATCTGTCTGCTCTTCTGTCTGTCTCTCTGCCTTTCTATTTATCACCTACAATTTAGCCACCTCTCTCTCTTTCTGTCTGTCTGTCTGTCTGTCTGTCTGGGAGAGGGGGTAAATAGCAAAATTCAGCTTTGAACATCCGTCTTCTGCCTCCAATGCAGCCAACTTCCCCTTGCTCCATTCTAACCATGAACATATGTGTACACACATGCACAGGGGATTCAAGACCAGATTATCAATCCCTCCTTTCCTGCAGCACCCAGAGAAGAACATGCCAGTGACAAGAAGTCTTTGGGTTAGAAAGTGTCAGGTCCAGATGAGCTCCAAGAGTGTGGGTGGTTGGAACAGAGCATATTCACGTGGAGCTCTCCAATCTATCATCTCTAATGAGTTAAGTGACTTGCTCCGTGCTGTTCCCTCTCTGGGCCTCAGCTAGAGATAGTGGGGTGCAGGAGAGAGCCAGAATGCTTATGTTCCAGCCCATTTCAGCTTCTCTCCAACTGTGTGACCTTGGTGAATAATTTCATTCTTCTGTGCCTCAGTTTCTCTATCTGTAAACTTGAAAGATAGAACCCTGACTTTTCAGGTCACTCTAGCACTAAATCAAAGATTCTATCCCCATATTCTGACCTGCAAAAGAAGTAAATGACCTTCAGGGCTCTTCTGGTTCCAATATTCACTGAGCTTTAGATGCTAAAGCCCCCTCCCATTCTTATAGCCTGTGATTCTTCCCCCCCTTTTTTTTCTTCTGGTTAGACAGGGAACAGCTCATCCTTCTAGGCCCCATGTATCATTCTGGGAAGCTCAGCCTCTGATTGCACAGAGGAAGCACCCATAAAGCAGGCTCTGCCGTCAGCCGGCGGCTGGCTGATTGGGAGCCCTGTCAAGGACCAGAGTTTTCACTCTGATTTAATGCCTCAGCAAATGTCTTTTAAAGAATAAAAAAGGAGAGCCACTCCTGGAGAATGGGACACAAATACTTGGAGAGAGACCCCTCCTCCCCACAACAAATCTCACCCCCCTCCCCCTTTTCTTGCTGTAAAGTCCGAATCAAGAAAAGCCAGCTGCATGTATTAAGCTCCTACTGTGTGTCAGGCTTTGTGCAAAGCTCTGAGAATCCAAAGACCGGAAAAAGACAGATTCTGTCCTCCACAAACTCTCTGTCTAATGGGGGAGGCGATAGAGAGATGACCCGTGGTGAGCAAGACGTAGATGGGATAAATTGGGGGGATGCCTTCTCAGAACACACAGCAACTCAGAAGGAAGGAGCTGAGATTAGGGAGGATGGGAAAAACCTCCTGGAGACCTGACTCTCTACAAGACTTGCAGCAGGCTATGGGGGTTGTTCTAGGAAGCTCCGGGACACAGAGCAGACTGTTACCGACACTGGGAGGGTGAAGGGGATGGATAGGATGGAGACATGCTAGAGACAAACTAATGGGGAGCCTGATAGGAAGGTCTTTGTTATGATTAAAACAGTGGCCTGGGAAAGCAGGAGTCTTGGTTTCTGGGAACCCTTCATTGAAGTAAAAGATCTCCTGATTTCAGAGATTGGATCAGCTTCTCCTTCCCCTGATCTCCACCCTCCTTATTCCCCCATTTCCACCCTCCCTCTTCTCTTCATCCCTACCCTCCTGCTTCCTCATCCTTAATCTTCCCTTCCTTCCATCCCCATCCTCCCTATTATTCCCATCCCTCTCCTCCCCTTCCTCCTCCTCTCCATCTTCCCCTTCCTCTCATCTCCACTCCCCCTTGTCCTCCATCCCTACCCTCCTTCTTCCCCCTTTTTCCCTCATCCCCACCATCTCTCTCTTCCTCCATCCTCACCTAGCCCCTTCTCTTTATCCCCATCTTGCCCCAATCTCTCTCCAATCTCCTCATACCCCTCTGGAGTCCAGCAGGTGTTCAGTCAATATTTATTCACTCATTGGCTTGTGATGCTGTTCCCTCCCACCCTCCTAACCATGACTCATCTCATCCCTAAATGATCAGAGTCATCCTTTCCAAAGACATTCGGTATTCCCCAGTTTTCCTTCTCCTTGGAGTCCTTTTGGGGACAGGCTGTCTCCCCATACCACACAGCAGCGCTGACCAGCAGTGGAAAGTCAAGGACTGCTTCATTTTTCAAAAATAAACAAACAAACTGACTGACTTTGTGCTCTCAGCCCTCAGCACACAATGGCCTTAATGGATGCTTTTTGAATGTACTGTCATGGAATATGAAGTCTGGCAGGGGGCCGAAGAACAGGGGATGTCAGAGCTGGCAGGGGGCTTAGAACGGGGGATGTCAGGGTTGAGAGGGGTCTTAGGACAGGGGATGTCAGAGCTGGGAGGGAGCTTAGAACAGAGGATGTCAGAGCTGGGAGGGGTTGAACAACAGGGTATGTCAAGGCTGAGAGGGAGCTTAGAACAGGGGATGTCGGAGCTGAGAGGGGGGTTAGAACAGGGGATGTCGGAACTGGGAGGGATCATAAAGTTTCAAACATTGCCTCATTCAATCATGATCTTTTTTGCAGAGGAGGAAGCAAGGGATATAAGGTGTTTGTGTGTCCAACCCAAGCTCACACTTGTAATCACAGAAATCAATTAATATCATAAAGTGGGAAGAGCACTGACCTTCACGTCAAAAGATCTGTTTTCAAATCCCCATCCCTTCTGCACTTCAGTGAAATGGGATTCATTATATGCTGCATTCTAGCACAGGAATGCTGGGAGGAAACTGCTGCTAATTTTCCCAGGGCATCTCCATCTTCGTTTCTACGTTACCAAGGTGGTCAGAAGTGAGGAGAAATGGCAGAAGGGATGGCACTCCTTTCTTATTCACCAAAAGGAACAGCCAACAACCACAGCAGATGAGATAGCAGGGAGGCTGTAGATATGTGTCCCAGGGGAAAGAGACCCACCTTTGCAGCGAATACAGTCCTCTGAACCTAGGGAGAGAAATAGGGTCTGGAGCTGGGCTTTCATTGGCAAAGAGAAGTCCCAGGAGAGGAAACTCCTTCTACTAATTCAGATTGACACCCTTAATGACAGTTAGAGAGCTACCTAGAACACAGGCAGTGTGTGTCAGAGACAGAATTTGATTCCAGGTAAGCCGTTGTAGCAACTTTTATCCATTCAGCCTCATTCTCTCTCTCTGTCTCTCTGTCTCTCTTTCTGTCTTTCTTTCTCTTTCTGTCTCTCCCCACCCCCACCTCTCTCTCTCTCTATTTCTCTCTCTCTCGGTTTCTCTCTCTCTCTGTTTCTCTGTCTCTCTCTCTGTCTCTCTCTGTCTCTCTCTCTCTGTTTCTCTCTCTCTGTCTCTCCTTTTCTCTCTGTCTCTCCCCACCCTCTGTCTCTTCTTCCTCTCTCTCTTCCTCTCTCTCTCTTTCTCTCTCTCTCTCTCTCTTTCTGTCTCTCTCTGACTCTGTCTTTGTTTCTGCCTCTCTCTTTCTCTCACATGCACACAAGTATATATGTATTTCCTTGAACATTTTGTTGTTTAATCATTTTCAATCATATTCAATTCTCCATGAATTTGGAGTTTTCTTGGCAAAGATAATGGAGTGATTTGTCATTTCCTTCTCCAGCTCATTTTACAGATGAGAAAACTGAGGCAAACGGGATGAAGTAACTTAACTCAGCATCACACAGATCTTGTCCAAGACTGAGGCAGACTTATGTTCCTAATTTTAGGACTAGCTTTTCATCCACTGCATCACCTGGCTGCCTCAACTTGAACACAGTAGGTGCTTAATGTGAATGCCATCTTCCATCCCCCATACCAACTAGCTGCCCCATCTTGAACATAGTAGGTGTTTAATGAATGCCTATTGATTGAATTCCTGCTATGTTTTAGACCCACTCTCCTATTGAAGCATAAATGTGATATTCCCGAGGATCCCAAGCTTTCTGATCCCCCTTGACTCCAGTTAGAGTCCAATACCAGAGGGAACCCTGGGAAGAAACGTGCTCTCTGCTGTTCCATAGGGACTCTCCATACCTGACTTGCTGGCAGTGAGGGGCAGAGAATATTCTTTCCCAAGGCCTGTGGTGGTGCTGGGGTGCAAGTTCCCAAAGTCTATTGTTTTCATAAACAGCACATTTAATAAACAAGGGCAGCACAAGTCTCTAAAGGCTCTTCCAAGAAAGCTAATGCTGCTCGGTGATTATCTCAGAGATTCCAAGTACTGAGAGTGAGACAATTTTCTCGAACTTCGCGTTGCTGGAAAAAACAACTCTCGGTGATTTGGCCGAGGGGATTGGGATTCCGAATGGAAACTCTGGGTGGGGGCTTGTGGGGAGAGAAGTGTCCAAAGTCTCTTGTTTGTGCCAGAGGCAGGGACTGGGGAACTCAGCTCACGTACTAGAAGAGCCGAAGAAGTCGGCAAACGAGTGCCAGAGAAATTCAAGTCTCAGCAGGATCACTGGGGATGATCTCATTGCTGGGGAATATGATTCAGGGAGCCAGCTCTAGCCCATCTGTTTGAGGCAGGGAAACAAACAGCCCTCTAGATTGGGGCTGAGGCAAACAGGAACAGGGGAGGCAGATGACCTTGATGCTCCGGGTCCACACCTTGGCTGAGGATTTGATTCTCGCTACCTCAGTTTCCTCACCTGTAGAATTAGGAGATCGAACTAGGTGGAGTCTAAGTCCTCTCTGACATTCTAAGCTTCCTCCTCCTAGATCAGACATATTATATTAGAAATCTCCTCCGTATGATTCCAGTCTATATTTTAAATACCTTCTATAGTTCTAGGTTCTTTCTCCCTTTTTGTTCTGCTGTTCTATAATCCACATTACAAGATCCCTTCTCTTGCTAGTTCTCAATGTCCCCAAGGAGATCTCTTCCACCTTTAACATCCTAGTACTCCACAAATCTAGAGGATATATATTGTGGGGTCAGAAAGATGAGTTCAAATCCAGTCTTAGATACATTCGTATCTACATGACCTCCAGAATACCACTTCATCTTTCTGCCTCAGTTTCCTTGCTTGTAAAATGAGGAAAATAATAACACCTCCACCCATGTTGTGAGTATCAAGTGAGAAGCTATTTGTAAAGCACAGTGCAGACCTCAGAGAACGATCTAAATGCTATCTTTCGCTTGGCTCGGCTTTGACTTTATTTTGTATTTCCGTGAGTTTGTTTTGTCTGGAGCGGCTCCCTTGTCCAACTGGTCATTTGTTCACAACCAGAGGCTCCCCATCAAAGTGTCAGTCACTTCTGCAAGTGTCAAGGGTCTCCTGCCTTATTTCAGTGAATTATTAACGTTGTTTTATTGGGCTTGGCTTGTGGAGGAGGCTGAATATTTCATCCATCAAATTGGAATTTTTTTTTTTAACACTAATGCTGAATTCATAGAGGTGTTTAAACAAAGTGTTGACAGGATGGACAATGTGTTTCTGATTAACTCGGTGATTTAGAGTTAAACTGCCAACGGCCTCCAGTTCCTAAAAACTGCAGCCTTTTCCCAGATCCAGAGCGGCGGCGTCATAGGACTAGCAGCTGTTGGCTGAGGAGCTGGCCCGGTGTTCGAGGCCGCCCGGTAGAGAGAGGGCTGAGCTCCAAGCCGGGGCCACTCTTCTGGGGAAATGAAACTCAGAGACCTTCTCTCCCTTTATTATTCTGTTCAGGATACTCTGCCAAGGAGAGTCGTTATCACTGGGAATCTGCCCTTGGCTCACTACTTTAAAGACCCAATAAAAAGTGCATACAGACGCATACATGATATGCGGGGCTGTACAACATCTTACACAGGACTTGAAGAACAGTTGCATTTATCTGTCTATCTATCTATCTATCTATCCCTCACTCAATTTATCTATTCAAATTTTCATTTATCTATCTAGATATATATAGATATCTCTCTCTTTCTCTCTCTATATATTTAGATCTATCTACCTAGATAGGTTTATCTCTCTATATAGGTATCTAGATATCTATATCTATGTATTTACATAGGTTCCATGCACGCCTGCACACAGTCACACACACATATATACACACAGCAAATAAAAGACACAGACACAAACTCAGCCATTCTATGCAACACAAGAAAATTAGCCCACACAATAGAGCCATGTAATCCATACACATACACCCAGCACACACACACATACATACACACTTACACAAACACACACATAGAACATATAAAACATGAGCACACAGAACACAGAAGCCCTTCCCAATTCTTGCCCATTGCCGTACCTACATCCACAACAATGGAGACAAACCTACAGGTGCCAATTACCCAGACACGACACGGATGATCCATAGAGCACCTTCAGTGGGCTTTTATATACACAACACAAAGAATACAAAGAAACACAGATCTAGCCAGCCAAACACATGTAAAACTTTTATAGCGCACACCCATAAAACTCACACACAATTCATAGGACTGCCACGCTTATAGAAGCCATTACACCTCATAAATGCACAGCCTTCCAATCGTCAGACCTACATAATGTATGTACAGCCCAGCTGGCGCACACCAATACGCCACCCACGTACCGGGCACACATGCCCATCAGTGTAGCTCGCATGTCTGTCAGACTGTAAGCTCCCTGAGGACAGGCGACTGTCTTTCTTTTTTCCCATTTGTTTTCCTAATGTTCAGCACAGTGCCTGCCATGTAGTAGGTACTCAAAACATGTTTATTCAATTGAATTGAAAACACACACCCACCCCACCCCGCCCCACCCCCCACACGCACATGTGAGTTCAGTGCATTTCCTAGTCCAGATTCCCCTGAACACATCACCTTTCTCCAAGAGGAAAACAAGCAGGCTTAGTTCTCATCATTGCTTCATGCAGACCCAAGTTCAAGGTCTGCTTCTGTCCTTCCCCTCTTGGGTGATTGTATATGTGTGTGTATGTATGTATGTATGTATATATATATGTCTATATCTAGATATATGAATATATATATTTCTATCTATTTATCTATCTATATCTATATAAGCACATATGTGCTTATATAGATATAGATAGATAAATAGAAATAGATAAATAATAGATAGAAATATATATATACATATATCTATATAATATATTATATATAATTATATATGCTTATATATAGATAGATAAATAGAAATATATAAATATATATATATACAGATATCTATATAATATATTATCTATAATTATATTATTGTATATTATATTATTATATATTATGTATTATGTTATTTATATATTATTATATATAATATGTAATAAATAATATAATATCAATATATCAATATATCAATATAAATATGGGTATAGATATTGATATAAATACACCTCCATTTCCTCCCTTGCCTAACAAAAATTAATAGCCATCCTTGGATATTAAGAGGGTCTAATAGAGCTCTGGACCTGAAGGTCAGGAAGATGGGAGTTCAAAAATCCTTCCTGAGATATCCATTAGCTGTGGAACTTTGGTTTCCCCATATGTAAATATCTCAGTTTCCCCATATGTAAAATGGGAATAGTAATAGCACTTATGGTGGTAGAGAATCAAGTGATAAATGATATATCAAAGGCTTTTGCAAACCTTAGAAGTGCCAGTTACATATGAGCTGCTATCATCCCTCGCATGGTCAAATGTTCCATACACACCATTCTCATTGGAAAGACACTAAAGGACTATGCCCCTTAGCAAATGAAGGGCAGCTTTAACATTAGAATAGATAGTAATGGACAGAAGTTTGGGACTGGGGACTCTCAGGTCACTCACTGGCTTTTGTCATTGCTATTGTTGTGAGTGAGTGTGTGTGTGTGTGTGTGTGTGTGTGTGTGTGTGTGGTTATATGAATAGGGATGAGGAACCCTATTTAAGTATATATGGGAATACTGCATTTTATATATTGTTATAAGCATATACTGTTACAAGCATAAATTTGGGCATTTCCAAAAAGTATGTCACTTCTTAGGCAAATATTTGAGCAAAACTCCAAGGAGATAGATCCAGAATAAAAGAATAAATGGCATAAGGAGTCCCAGGGCTCAAAAAAAATGGAAAATATGAAAGCAGGCAGATTGTTGTTGACGCTTGCCTGAATCAGCAGCGGAAGGGTCTCTGGTCCCTAGGCTCTCCAGAGCTTCTGCCAAGAATCTTGGCGTGCGTTATGGTGGATTTTTAGCCTTTCCCTCTTGTTTCTCATGAAATGTGACCTCGTTTTGTCTTAAATTCAACTAAAGGTGAATGATTCTATCTACAGAGTCTTAGAGATGATCTGTTCCCAATAATATGGCTTGTGAGCAGAGGGGCTGTAGACTCGCTCAACCATCTGGGGCTAACAGAGGAGAAGGGAAGGAAGCAGAGAAAGAAAATGGTGGACCTGACATATATCTGCCCAACTCTTATAGAAATGGAGAATAGCAAAGTTAGAAGGAATTTTGCAACATAAGGCTGCGACTATCTGAATTGGAAGAGAACTTATTATATTAACTAATAAATATTAATATTAATAAATATCATATATCAATATTATATGACATATAATACAAAATAATACCATTGATAATTATATTATTATATATATATATATTAGTGTGTCAGAACTGGAAAGGACCATAAGGAAAAAGGAAAATGTCAGGCCCAAAAGGACCTTAGAAAAAAGGACTCGGACAAAGAATATAGAATTTTTAGGCAAGAAGGAGCCTGCAATATAAAACACAGAATGGTAAAAACAAATGGGATTTTAGAACAGAGAATGGCAGAGCTGGGAGGGTCCTTAGAATATAGAATGCCTGAGTTAAAAGGAGTCTTAGAAGAAGGTCATTAGAGCTTGGGGTGGGCCTTAGGAATGGGAATTTCAGAACTGGACATAAGTTAGGTACAGAGAGGTTCAGAGCATTCTCTAACAATAAGGAATGGCACAGTGGAAAGGGCCAAATGTGATCCGTCCGAACAGGGAGGGACTTTAGAACAGGGAATGTCAGAACTGGAAGGGACTTTAAAACAGAGAATGTCAGAACTGGAAGAAAACTTAGAATAGGAGATATTAGTGCTGTGACTACTTTGTTTACCCCTTGATTTTAATCAATTAAATTAAAATGGGAAGAGGGAAGGATCTATTTAGTGAGGACAATCTAAGATTTGGCCATGAGACATTAGCCTCAGTACATTAGGTAATTTGGGGATTTGGGCTGGGGGCTGGGAGGACTATAGAATATGAGCTTTGTGTTGAAGTTTATGAGAAAAAACAGTGATATTGAGGGGCTATTTCCTGCCCCTGTTGGTCAACATTTGATGCTGGTGAGAATGTAAAGCTCCATCTTTTTGGAGATGATTCCCAGCTTGACTGCTATAGGGGTTACTCAAGGGCTAACCTTTCCTTGAAGCTTCTCTTCCCCAAATTAAATATTTCCACTCCCTTCACTTTCCCTCATACAACCTCACTGAGATTTAATCTGTCAAATTTGTTGATGACAGAAAACTTGGAAGTAAAGCAAACATGGGGATTGCCAGTATCCAGATGCAGGAAGACCTAAAAAGACAGAAAGATAGGGATGGGGACATCCCCAGAAAGATAGGAATGAACCTGTGATTCCATTGGCATGGAAAGCCCCAGGGGAGGAACTTCATCAATTAAAGCAGGATAGCCCCTTCTCTACAACTAGTCTTAGAAATTTGCCTCTAGCACCCAGAGGTTACGGTTCTTTTCCAGGGTATGGGTCCAATAGTATGGATATGAAGGAACACGAACTCTTCTATGAATTTAGGCTAGCTATGTGAATTCCAGGTAAATCTCTCAGTTTCTCTGAATTTCTATTTCTTTGTATGAGATAAACAAGACAAACCAAGGCAATGAATATTAAGTGCTTACTATGTGTCAGGAATTGTGTCAAGCACTGAGGCTACCAATAAAAAGAAAAAGAAAGAGTAAAAAGTAAGTTCTCAAGGAGTTTACATTCTAGCTGAGGGAGAAACCACACAAAATAGAGCTGGATAGCTATGAGGGGAGAGGGAGGTACTTGGAAGTAGCATCTCTAGAAGGCCCCAAAAGGGAATGAAAAATGGCCAGTCTATGTATCTTCCCAAAATGAGACTTTGGGAGGAACTCATCAATTAGAGAAGAGAGCCAACGTGGAGAAAGGATGTTCTAGGATGAGAAGGTCAAAGGAGATTGTATTGAGGGAGGAGTGAGTGAGAAGGCTGTAGGTACTGAAGGAAGTACCAGGGTAATTTAGCAGCTGAATCTTTGTGGCAAAATTCAGAAAAAAACAAACCAACAAAAAAACACATTTTTTGGGGGGAATACTTTTTAGTATTTGTTTACTCATTTGTTGTGAGGCAAAAATACAGTAAACCTAATTTAAAAATACATAAGACCTATTTTTTATCAATATTATTTGGACATTTGTCTTCTTCGTCTCCATATGAATTGACTGTATAAAATATTTTTAAAGGTTTTTTTTTTTCAAAACACATGCATAATACTCTTTGACCCAGCAGTGTTTCTACTGGGTCTATATCTCAAAGAGATCATAAAAGAGAGGAAAGGACCCACATGTGCAAAAATGTTTGTGGCAGCCCTTTTTGTAGTGGCTAGAAACTGGAAACTGAATGGGTGCCCATCAATTGGAGAATGGTGGAATAAATTATGGTACATGAATGTTATGGAATATTATTGTTTATAAGAAATGATCAGTAGGAGAATTTCAGAGAGACCTGGAGAGACTGACATGAACTGATGCTAAGTGAAATGAGCAGAACCAGGAGATCATTATACACAGCAACAAGACTATATGATGATCAATTCTGATGGACGTAGTTCTCGTCAGCAATGAAATGTTTCAAACATGTTTCAATTGTTCAGTGATGAAAAGAGCCATCTACATCCAGAGAGAGGCCTGTGGGAACTGAGTGAGGACCACAATATAGCATTTTCACGTTTTCTGTTGATGTTTGCTTGAATTTCATCTTTTTCCTCAGTTTTTTTTCTTTCTAGATCCTATTTTTCTTGTGCAGCAAGATAACTGTATAAATATGTATACATATATTGGATTTATCATATATTTTAACATATTTAACATGTATTGGAATACCTGCTATCTAGGGGAGGGGATGGAGGGAAGGAGGGAAAAATTTGGAACAGAAAGTTTTGCAAGGGTCAATGTTGAAAAATTATCCTTGCGTAAGTTTTGTAAATAAAAAGCTTTAATTAAAAAAGGCAAAAAATAGGCAAAACAAAACAAAACATATGCATAGATAGTTTTCAACATTTACTTTTTAAAAACCTTATATTTAAATTTTTTCTTCCTTCCTTTCTTCCACCTTCTTCCCTAGATAGCAAATAATCTATGTTAAACATGTGCAATTCTCTACATATTTTAGAAATGAGGCCTTTATCAGAACCCTTGGATATATTTTTTTTCCCAGTTTACTACTTCCATTCTAATCTTTTCTGCATTGGTTTTGTCTACAAACCAATTTATCCAAAAAGAATGAGTTAATCATGAACTCTGGGCTAGGTACTAGACTAGGTGATGGGAAGACAGAGATAAAAATCCAAATAATCCCTGCCCTCAAGGAGATCACATTCGTTAAAGGCACAGAACTCACAAGCATATAACAAGGGGTCAGGGAAGGTATCCCCATAACTAATGGCACCCAAATTGGATGTTGAGCCAATGGAAGATCCTAGCAAACAGAAAGGAGGAGGGAGTCCCTTCTATACCTGTGAGACATGCTGATGCAAATGCTTGGAAGTAGGTGATGGCTTGGTGAATTTAGGGTACAACAGATAGGCTACTCTGACTGAAAACAGGGACACAGATCTGGGGTTTATTCTGGTTGCCCACTCTAGAGGTGATAAACGACTGAAGCAGTCCATTCGTCCAGTGACTGGAGTGAAAGGGATAAAGGCAAAAGTGGAGACTGACATGACAGAAATGGGAAGCTGATTGGGTATTGGAGATGATAGATTAAGGGAGAGGGCTCTGAGGTTGCAAAAGAAGTTGACTGAAGCATGATCTTTCTGCAGAGGGACTGTCTAGGGAGTTCATTCAATAAACTCAATTCAGCAAACATTGACTCAGCCCCTAATCTGTGCAGGGTTCAATGCTCCATGAGGTAGGAGGGAGAGCAAATCTATGTGGAAATATCACTAGCTCTGGAGTGAGAGGACCTGGATTAGACTCATAACCTGAGCAAGGTCACCTGACCTCTCTCAACCTGTTTCCTCATCAGTAAAATGAAAGGGTTATGCTAAATGACCACTACGACCCCTTCTAACTCAGGACATGGGATGCTGTAACCTATATTGACATTGGGCAAATCACTTAACTTCCCCTGGCCTCAGCTTAATCATCTGAAAAAATGAAGATATTGGACACTCCGCTCTAGTTCTATGATACTATCTCTGTCCTCAAAGTACTTATCACCTTCTGTGTGTGTATGTGTGTGTGTGTGTGTGTACATAGTAGATAAGAGGGAGTAAAAACACAAGTGAATTATTTTATAACTGAAAATGACAAGTACAAAAAAGAAATATGAAAAAATACTATATGAATTGCTATCATTAATAATTCTATTCCACCTGTTTATAAATCATTATATATTTTGTATTATGATATGTTATATTATATTGTGTATTATATACTAAAGCTTTACAAATATTATCTCACTTGATCACTCTAGGAAGTATGTACTATTATCATTCTCATTTTCCAGATGAGGAAATTGAGGCAAACTGGGTTAAGTGATTTATCCAAGGTCACCTGACTAGCATCTGAGACTAGATTTGAACTTAGGGCTTTCTGATATCAGGCCTTGAAATGGAATTCAGCTGTGCCCTAGCTGAATTCAGAGGAAGGGGAGCTCTCCTTCTGGGACAAACTAGGGAAAATATCAAAGAATCTGAGTTGAGTCTTTAAAATGAGTAGGAGGTCTATAAACAGAGATGAGACAAAGGAGGTTCCAGGTGTAGCACACTGAGTGAGCAAAATCATGGAGGTCAGAGCATAAAAAATATGTATGGATAGACAGCCTTTCCCCTTCGTTTTCCCAATAACATGTCAAGATTGGAATCAAAGACCTTGATTGCCGGGATTAATGTCTGAGTTCCTGGGCAAGCAATGGTTCCCTTCCTTGTTAATCTGGATAGCACCTTAGAGACTCATATCCGGGCAGTTAGTCAAAAAGTATCTATTGGAAAAATCTACTATATGCAAAGCACTGAAGAATCAAAGAAAAGCAAAATAATTTTTCTCCTCATGGAGCTTATAGTAAAATAGAGGAGACAAAATGCAAATAACTGGGGAGATACAAGATACAGACAGAATAGACCTCCATCAGTCCATTGCTGTTGGCTAGCATTTTTAAGTGCCAAAAGGATTCAATTAGAAAGATCATCCCTGCCCTCAAAGAGTTTACAATCTAGAGGGGGAGCCAACATTCAACAGGAGATAGAAAAGATAGAAGGTACCCGGCTACCATGTTGGTCCCAGCAAGTACAAAGTGGAATGGACTGGAGAATCTAGTTCTTCTCTCTGTAATAATGGTACTGGGAGGAGTTTGGTCCTCCATCTTCCAGCTCTCCAGTTAAAAGGAGAGGAGGCTGAGGGAGCTGGTGTCTGTTAAGACTTGAATTATCAGCATGGTGGTGAGATCAGAAGTGATGAACTCCTTCTGGGGAGATCTTGTTCAGGGAGTCAGACAGAAGCAGACCCAAAAGGAAGAACAGTTTCATACCCTCAAGGAGCTAATAGTTTAGTAGGAGACACCTTCAGGGGGAAGGCATCAGGGCTGGTGGAAGAGGGGATCTTGGGAGCTGAGAAACATCAAATGAATCTCTGAATTCTTGCATTTTAAGAGAGCGGTGGGCGTCTGGAACAAGAGGACTGAGTTTGAATCCCATTGCTTTCCCTTGCTCCCTGTGTGACCTCACTGGACCTTGTTTCTTTATCTGTAAAATGATGGAGTTGGAAGAGACGACGTCTAAGGTTTCTTTGGATCCAGAATCCTATAATGGATCTATTCTAGTCCTGCTCTCTGAACCTACCCCTGCTGGCTTCCCAGACAGACAAGATGCTACCACCCCCTTGGAGCATTTGTCTGAATTAATACAGAGGCTATTCTGGGACTGTGGTCTGCCTCATTGAGATGGAGCCAGAGGCTCGGGGCCCTGAGGCCAGAAGCACCATCTGAAGCCCAAGTCCTATTATAGATCCATGCCTTCACTGGCAGGGCGGGGGGAGAGGGAACAATTCTTAGGGATGGACTCATCAGCCTATTTTTATCATTGATTTAAAAAAAAAAAACTCCACTGAATCCTTCTCTGATGCCTTATTGTGCCACAGAGGTGACCCTGGGCTCCAATTGGCTCTTCCAGGAGAATACAAGCTTGGGCTGCTCCAGGCAAGTGTCTAAGGCCTTTCACTTTGGGCTAGTGTTGAGCCTTCACATTCGTTATTTGTTTTTTAAGGGAATTGGTTATTTTTTAATTCATCTTTTTATTTTCAAAACATATGCATAGATAATTTTTAACATTCACCCTTGCAAAAGCTTGCATTCAAATTTTTCCTTCCCTTTCCCCCATCCCTTGCCCTAGACAGACAGCATGTAATCCAATATAGGTTAAACATGTGCAATTCTTCTATACATATTTCCACAATTATCAAGCTGCACAAGAAAAATCAGATCAAAAAGGAAAAAAAAATGAGAACAAATAAAATGCAAGAAAACAACAACAAAAAAGGTGAAAATACTATGCTTTGATCCATATTTGGTCTCCATATTTCTCTCTCTGGGTGCAGATGGCTCTCTCCATCACAACACCGTTGGAACTGGCCTGAATCATTTCATTGTTGAAGAGAGCCATGCCTATCAGAATTGATCATCATATAATCTTGTTGTTGCTGTGTACAATGATCTCCTGGTTCTGCTCATTTCACTCAGCATCAACCCATGCAAGTCTCTCCAGGCCTCTCCAAAATCATCCTGCTGGTCGTTTCTTACAGAACGATAATATTCCATAACATTCATATACCATAGTTTATTCAGCCATTCTCCAACTCACTTTCCAGTTCCTTGCCACTGCAAAAAAGGGCCGCTATAAACATTTTTGTCTGCGTGAGTCCTTTTCCCTTTTTTAAATCACATTCATTATCTGATTTGATTGACGCTCATCCATCTGACAAAATGTTTTAAGCGGCTACTATGCCAACTGTTCTGCATGTTAGGAGAGACAATATATAAGTGGTCCATTCCCCTTCCCATGGGAGCCTTACGGAAGTTAGGGGAGACAAGACATGAACACCAACGTGATGGAAAGAGTGTGCAACCACATAGAATTCTAGATCTAGATCCAGGAAGCCCTTAGCAATCTCCTAGGTCAATTTTCTGATTTTACAGATGAAGAAAATCTCCTCTGAGATCCAGAGGCATTAATGACTTGGGCAAGAAGATAAAAGGAGCATCATAGGACTATAAAATCTAGCTAGAGCTTGAAGGGCATGAATCCAACCCCCTTATTTTTTATAGATGAGGATGGAAAGGAGAGATGTTAAGAGACTTACTCAAAGTCTCTTCATTAAGTGAAAGAATCAGCATTTGAATTCTGAGCTTTGGACTCCAAAAGTGGTTTTTGTTGCACTTTATGGAATGGCCTCGGGGACAGTCACCCATAAAATGTGCAGCAGTGTGCATCATCAAGCCAACAGAGTGAGGAAGAAGACATAGGACTTCAGACACCTGGGAGCTCCCCTGCTAGAAACCCAAGTGGCAATCTCATCAGGTTGGCCTGCTGTCCTGCCTGCCCTGAGGCTCCCTGGAGACATTACCCAAGCAGCCTTTCTGTTTCCATCCTGTTTAGGAACACAATACCTAGGGAATGGAGAATGCTGATGGGTTTTATATTTAGCCAAAGAGGTTTCTCAGTCCCTGAGAAGGGCAGCATGTTACAGAGAATGGGAGGCTAAACTTGGAATCTAAAAGAGTTTGAGTTAAATACTGCCTTGGAAACACTCTGTGTGATTCACCACAAGTAAATTCTACATTTTGTGCCTCAGTTTCCTTTTCTGTAAAATGGGAATATTAATAGCACCAACCTCGCAAGCTGTTTTATGAGGATGAAATGAGGGTTTATTGTGTCAGAGGTAGGCTCCTATGGACAAGAAATCTGTCTTTTATCATTTTTATTCCCAAATCCTCCTATGCTTCTGTCTAACAGACAACAATAAAAATTACACATAATGACAATGATGATAAAATGAATCTTCCTGACAATTTGTGCTACATTAAAATGGAATGAGCTGATAGAGTGGGCATTTTTTGAGCAGAGACGCCATTTTTTTTCTTTAGTTTATTTTACAAATAGGGAACTGAGGCAAACAGGATTAAGAAACTTGCCCAGAGTCACACAGCTAGTAAAGGTCTAAAATTGAATATAGGCTTTCTTAGTCCAGGTCTGGCACTCTATTCACTGTACCATGGTGAGTATCCAGCTGTCCTGGAATCAAGAAGTCTTCAGTTCAAGTCCAGCCACAAGTCCAAATGGAAATTTCTGAGCTGTGCGATCCTACGCAAATTACTCCTGTCTGCCTCATTTTCCTCATCTGTAAAACAGAGAATACTCCTAGTACCTTCCTTGCAGGGTTATTGTGAGATCAAATAAGATTATGTTTATAAAGTGCTTCATAAACTTTAAAGCACTATGTAAATTTTTATATTAAGGGCAAGGAGGAGTCTCTGATTGCCCTAAATGGTCGCTCATCACTCCAATATTGCACAATTCTATGACTTATTCTCACCTCAAAGGCCACTAGCATCCCTGTAATTCCAGAAGTCTAAGGCTCTCTCCAGGTCCAAAATTGTGCATTCTCCCTCATAATAGGAGGGAACCCCATCCTACATAAGGTTCTTCAATATCCAACTTGCTAGTCAGCTGAGCCAACCCTGATGAATGCCATGTGAAGACGGCAATGAAAAGGGAATTGATGGGAGAACTAGATGTAGATTAAATACCCTCCTTAGGATCCATTCACCTTTTAAAACATGACTTTATATAGATACTTACAATCATAAACTCTAAGGATCCTCGGAGCTGAAATAAAAATCACTGCCCAGGGCACCATTACCAGCATCCTTCCTGTTTGGTTTGACAATGGACTTTTAGTTCCCTTATCTCACGGGCTTCACATAATAGACTTGGGATTTAGGCAGGGCTGCATGAGAGACAAAGCTTCAGGAGACACAATTCCCTAAGGTCCCCTGGCTAACACGTGGGGGATCAGGGCTCCCCATTCTCCTCCCCATCCCCACCAGGTCACCATCTCAGCCCAAGTCCAGCTTCCCCTTCCCTGGGCCCCTCCCGGGTTGGGGGGGGGAGTCTTCCCCATCCCATTGGGGTGTTTGTCTGGATTCTCCCAGGCTGCCTCAGTGCCCGCCACCACCTTCCAGCCTAACCCTAATTGTCTGCCGCAACCTGTTATTAGCGTGCTTTTCACATGACAGACACAAATAGGACATACTAATCCACTACTCTTTGGTTTAAGAGTCATTACAAAGTGCTTAATTAAGTAAGCCCCACTTAATCACAAAATGTTTGCATGCGAAAGGGGCTCTTCTGAAGCCGACACTTGACATATTCTGTACAAAAATAATTACGAGCAGGAGGAACGGCACATTGAGCTTGGAACATTTCATTTCAGGGGCTCGGCCCATTCATCACCAAACTGGAATTAAAAGGCTTTTAGAGGCACAGCAATGGGAGGACTCCCACATTCTTGTCCAATGACTCACTGGGAGCGGTGCTCCTGTCTGAGCTTTTAAAGAGACAGGGCCGAGGAAGGAGACTCTGTGTGTGTGTGTGTGTGTGTGTGTGTGTGTGTGTGTGTATAAGATAAAGGGACAATGCCAGGGGAAGAGGCTGGGCTCCTGCTTGGATTCTGGCCACTGATCTTTGCACTTGGAGGAAAGGGAGAAAGGGAGCAACAGTCTGGTTCTCATCTCTGTCCTGCTCTAGGATGTACTAGATGAGGAAAGGGTTAAGGGCTCTTCTGACCATTTTACAGAGGAAAAAAGTGAAGTCTCACAAAGTGGGAAGGCCTCTGAGGTGGCTTGGCCAGTGTCACACAGCTAGGAGGGAACTCAAATGGTATCCTGGGAGTATACAGTATCTATGTGGTGAAGGACTGCAGGATAAGATGAGGATTCTAAGACAGAATGACAAAGCTGGGAGGCCTTAGAACAAAGGATGAAAACTCTGGAAGGGCCTTAGAACAGGGAATGTCAGAGCTGGGAAGGCTTTAGTATAGGGGATGGCAGAGCTGGGAGGGGGCTTAGAACAGGGAATGAAAACTCTGGAAAAGGCCCTGGAACAGGGGATGTCAGAGCTGGGAGGGGTCATAGAACAGGAGTAGTGAAATTGAGGAGAGAATTTGGAAGAGAACTCGGGATACAAAATCCATCAGATCTGGAATGTACCCCAATCTTTTCCCAAAAACTCACCAGAGCAGCAAAGAAGCTGAGATCCAGTTCCTCCCTTCCAGTCTGCTTTAGGGCTGCTACCAATGTTCCAAAGGTTTGAGGAATGATGACCATCAGTCATAAAGAGACTTTTTTGTGTAAATTTGGCCAAGTAAATGTAAATCCCAAACCCTGATTCTCAGTTAGCCTTTCTGTAAAATGGGCTGAACCATCAATACCTCATAGGTCTATTGTAAAGTGATAGTGAATATCCATGATGAAGGTCACGAGGACAGGAAGGTTTGTTAAGCCCTATACCCTGGGAGTTATCGATTGATGGACATTGATATTGATTGGTGGATATTGATGGTAGAATGCATACATGGCTGGCTGTCCCAATCTTCCTGTCTTCCTCCATCCCCCAGCCCAGAACAGAAGGAGAGAACAAAGGGCATTGTGGATAAAGAGAGAGAAGGAAGACCAGAAAATCCCCTTATTTTCCAGATAAGGAATATCAGGCCCATGGAATTTATTTGATGTGCATAAGGTCACACAGTGATGGGAGTGAGCTCCCCTTCATTAGAGGGCTTCACAGAGAGACTCAGTGGCCAGGGATGAAAGTAATCGGACATTGCAGAGGATAGAATGCTGGCCACAGAATCACGAAGCCCTCAGTTCAAATCCAACTACATCCACTTCAGAATCCTGCTCCCCTGACTTCAGGATTTGTCTTTCAGCATCTTACCTTGAGTCCGTTCATTGATGTTTCCTTTCAGCATCATTTTCATTTCCTTCACTGTGGTCACTGGATCATTGTCCTGATTCTGCTTCCTTCTCTCTTGGTGTCATTTCACACAAATCCATCCACTTGTATCTTAAAGTTGTCAAATTTTCATTTGAGGCTGCCGGATGACAGAGGGGGCTTGAGGGCAGGATAGATGTGAGTTCAAATCCTACCCTAGATACAATGAAATCCTGGGCAAGTCACTTGTTTCTCTAAGCCTCAGTTTCCTCAACTATAAAAATATATTTTTAAATGTAAAATGCTATTACGTATTTATCTTCCTTTTCTGAGGATCAGATATACTTGTAAAGCTCTGAAAACTTTAGCGCACTGTAGAAATGCCAGCTGTGATTGTTATTTCTAAGAGCAGATTAATATTTAATTTCATACAGGACATTTTGAGATGACTTAGAAAGGAGACAGAAGTCTTTCCAGTTTTCCAGATGAAGAGCATCTTCCTGGAAAGAAGAAAAGGACCCTGATGAGCATGATGTTTGTAGAGATAGTAGATTATCTAGGCTAATGATCTCATTTTACAAATGAGGAAACTAAGGCACAAAAAAGGACATGATCCATGCAATGTTATCCAGTAAAAAGGGACAGAGTTTGCACATGAACCCAGGTTTCCTAACCCCCAAATCAATGTTCTTTGCAGGGCTTTGAAAGAGTCACAGAGAATCCACATGTGCAAAAATGTTTATGGCCACCCTTTTTATAGTGGCAAGGAACTGGAAATTGAGTGCCCATCAGTTGGGGAATGGCTGAAGAAGTTGTGGTTGATATATTACTATAATGGAACATTATTGTTTTGTAAGAAATGCTGAGCAGGCTGATTTTAGAAAATCCTGGAAAGGCTTACATCAACTGATGCTGAGTGAAGTGAGCAGAACCAAGAGAACATTGTACACAGCAGCAAGATTATAAGATGATCAATTCTGATGGATGTGGCTCTTTTCAACAATGAGGCGATTTAGGTCAATTCCCATAGACTTGTGATGGAGAGAGCCATCTGCACCCAGACTGAATGTGGATCACAACATAGGATTTTTACTTTTTTTGGTTTTGTGTTCTCTCTTTTTTTTCTTTTTGATCTGATTTTGCTTGTACAGCATGATAATTATGGAAATATGTATAGAAGAATTGCACATATGTTGAATATATTTAACATATATTTTAACATATGTTTAACATATGTTGAATTATTTGCCATCTAGGTGAGGGATGGGGAGAAGGAAGGGAGAAAAAAATTGGAACACAGGGTTTTGCAAAGGTGAATGTTGAAAACCATCTATGCATATGTTTTGAAGATAAAAAGCTTTATAAAAAAGAGAGGGAGAGAATGCTCAAAGGGCCAAGGACAACTCTTCTGTTGCTCCCTGTACAAGGTCTTGGTTGTGTGAACCCTGTTCTCTCTACAGGAAGACGTGGAAATAGGATCTTAGACAACAAAGTCCAGATGTCTGAGTTAATTTAATGCTCATGAAAGAACTGGAAATCTTATCTCCTGACTCCAATAAAACCCCAGCACTGGGTAATATTTCTATTGGGGAAATACCCATAATAAGAGCTAGCATTGATAAAGCACTTTAAAGATCACAAAGTACTTCACACAGGGCATCTCATTCCATTCTACAACCACCTGCTGACGTCTTTGTGATTTTTCTTTTTTACTAGGTAGCTAAAGTGATGCAGTAGATCAATTGCTGGACTTGAAATGAGGAAGTCCTGAGTTCAAATCTAGAATCAGACTCTTCTTAGCTGTGTGATGCTGAGCAAGTCAACTAAAAGCTTAATGACTCAGTTTCTTCACCTGTAAAATGGAGATCATAATAGCACCTGCCTCCTTAGGCTGTTGTGACAATCAAAGCCATTAATGTATGTAAAATACTTTGAAAATCATAAATTCTATGCATAAATGATAGATGTATTATAATCAAGTTAATAATATCAAATCCTTATCAATATGTATAGGAATAAAATATGGATTATTCATCCTTAAATTATTGTTGTGTTGATATTTAAATTTTGCTTTAGGTACTTCTTAGCTCTGTGTCCCTGGACAAATCATTTAACCCCTGTTTGCCTCAGTTTCCTCATCTGTAAAATAGAGATTGTAATAGTACCTACCCATTCTGAGGATAATAGAAATTAATATATGTAAAGTACTTTGTAAACCATAAATGTTATATAAATGATAGATCTGTTGTTATTATCAAAATAATAACTTATAATTTGCTAATTAAATATGATAAATTAAAATTGAATTAAAGTTAAACTTTAAGTTATTGTTATATTAATATTCAGTGTCAGTCTTAGGCACTTCTTAGCTGTGTATCTCTGGGCAAATAACTGAACCGTGTTTGTCATTTATCCCCTGCTTGAAGATAGCAATAGCATTCACCTGCCAGGGTGGTTGAGAGACTCAAATGAGATAATATTTGTAAATAAAATATTTGAAAAGCACAGTAGCTGGCATATCACATAAATAGTATAAATGTTACTTATTAGTAATCTATTACCATATATATATACATATACATATGTAGTATAGGAAGTATATACTGTTATATCCTTTTAAAAATAACTATTATTATGATACAGATCAGGAAACTAAGGCTGAAAAGTTAAGAGATCCCTGAGGGATAACTAATATAATTAAATAACCACAGATGAGAGGGGAAAGTTGAAGAGGAAAAACTCCAAGGTAAGAGAAATTCTCAGAGGGTTGAGCCTGAGCCATGCTGCCTCTGTTCTTCCATAGACACCCTGGTCCTCGGCCTTCAGTCGCAACAGTTAACCTTTCCAAATCAGCTCCCTTCATTCCAAAGAAAGGACCCCCTTGAATGGAACAGCCTCGGCTGGGCCTGGAGACCCTTTGTTTCCAATCCCTGCGCCTACTGCAATATCCCTCTTGTCAGGATAATTGGAGGCCTGATCCCGGCTTTGATGGAAACTTTTCATCCTGGCCGTCGGTACCGAAGAACATGGTGTACTTAATTTGTTTTCTACCATGAGGGCCTTTCAGGGTGGCACATTCAAACAGGGCTCAATTTGTGCCAACCGAGGTCCCTTTGAGCTCCCCAATACTAAAGGACATGCCGGCCGAAGGCCGGCCTCCCCAGAGCCTCCTTTGATGTGATGGCTATTGCAGAGCCGGCCTCATGCTTGAATGTGCTATAATAAGAAGCAGAGATCTGGTTATTCAAATGTCACCATCCAAAGTCTATTGGTGAGTTGACTATGATTGTTAGGGAGGGGAGGCATGTGAAGGAGGCGAGGGAGCAGAGCTGTAGAAATGGTCACACATATGTTGACTGAGACTATCATCAGAGCAGGGGAACCAACTCTGGGGTCTTATTTCACATGTGGAAATTGAGGAGATGGATGTGGGCTTCCGTTACATAGCTGCCAAAATGTACTTCCCAAGATGGTGACAGAGACAAAAGAGAAGACATTGAGTCAGTGAATGGGGAGGTTGATGATCTACATAATTTTATGCATAATGTACATATAAACAATTCAAATATAATGTATGAATAATCTGCAAGAAAGCTAGCTGGGTAAAATTGAAAGATTCATACTTTGGGCCTTGAATATTTAAAGGAAAAGTTGTGGAACAAGAAGAGAAAGATGAATATTGAACATGGAAATGAAAAACTCGGTAGAAGAAGCTTAGAACATGGAAGGTCACGGCTAGGAGGGGCCTTAGAACAGGGGATGTCGGAGCTGGAAGTGGTCTCAATGCCTATTCAGCTTGACCTCTGTAGACTGTGCCATACCAGCCTTTGCTAATTTTCCTCCGTCCCTTGGCTGTGGCTGCTTTCTCTTGGTTCTTTTCCAACTGGCTAGTTCCCTCATTTTTTTCTTTTGGTCTCTTTTGGATCTTACATTTTCTCAGCCCTAGTATCTCCCAAGGCTTCGTCTTCTCTCTCTTCATTAGAGTTTCTCACCCAAATACTTTTTGCATTCTACTGAAGAAAATGCACCCCTTCTTGGTGTTTTTAAATGGATTTTAAAAATCCATTGGATTACAAAGGAAACCCAATATTTTGAAATGTTAATTGATCTACTTAGCTATCATCTCTCTATCCATTATCTATTTATCCATCCACCTGTCCATCCATCTATCAGTCTGCATGTCTTTCTATCCATCTATCCATCATCCATCTATATATCTATCCATCTATTTTACCTGATTGACTCATTTTGAATGTAAATTGCAGTCATTTTTGCTTTGGCCAGAAATTGTGAGGGGTTTCATTCATTTGAATGAATTTATTCATTCATTTACTTATCTATATAGATTTTTTTGGACTAGGTAAAAGAGGAGATTTGTTGCCTCAGTTGCTACCTAACCTTCATCCCTGAATGGATGTGGTCTCACTGAGACCTGTTGAAGACCTAAGCTTAAGAGGGCCAAAGTCTGCCATTTCACTGGAGGCCATCTCTAGGCATCTTGATCTCTTTTCTTGCCATTGGACCCAATGGCTCTGGAGGGAAAAGTGAGGCTTCCTTGCACAGCCCTCCCTCACATAAATCTAATTCACCTGCATATCACAATATCACCTCTTTGATGTCATGATCCTTTTCAAGGAAAAAAAAAGGACAAACAACAATATCTGCTTATCTTTCTAATTCTCCATCCATCCATCTGTCTGTCCATCTAGCTATCCATCCATCCATCCATTCATTTTTTTCTGTTCATCCATCCATCCTTCCATCCATCCATCCATCATTCTAACTATCCATCTATCTGTTCATCTAACCATCCATCTACCTACCTAATCTATCTATCTATCTATCCATCCATCAATCCAATTATCAGTCTATCCATCTATTTCTCTATCTCTGTCTCTCTGTCCATTCACCTGTTGGTTTGTCCATCTGACCATCTGTCTACCCATCTATCACTCTATTCACCCATCCAATTATCAGTATAACCATCTATCTATCTATCAATCAGTCTATCTGTCTGACTGGGTGGCTGGCTGTCTATCTCTCTACTAAAAAATCCACAAATTCACCACGTTCAAATTCAGAATTTTTCTAAAGCACAGACCGTCAGAGCTAGGGCAAACCTTGTGTCACAATTGGGAGGGACAGCATTAAACCTCCAGGACAGAGACTATATCCCTCTTTAAGACAAACATGAATATCAATTGTCCAGCCATAGTTCAAACATCTCCAGAGATGAGAAACTCCTGCAACATGTAGGGCAGATATACCATCAATCGACAATATCAAAAGCATAATTAGATTGAGAGAATGGCTCAACAGGGGCTACTTTAGAGGTATTGATTGAGTTTAGTCAAATGCAAGTTAGAATAGATAGCCCCTATGATTCTGTGTGTGTGTGAGTGTGTTGCTTTGTTTTGTACTTTAGCAGAACCATTCCTTTGGCACAATGAATTTCTTATCTTCCAGACTCAAAACTGGTCCCTTCTCTGGAAACTAGTTTGGAAGTAGAGACTTCAGGACGGCGAAGAAGAATCTAGCAAAGGACCATCTCTGGGGCTGGCGTCTCCTCACGGGGCAGGCTGAATCCTTGTTCAACCAACAGGGATTTTTGCCCCCCTTTCCCTGTCCTTCACTTTCCCCCACTAGATTAGCTAGGTTAAACTGCTAATGCTGGCTGACTGGGGAAGGCTGCAGTGCTAAGTGGCTCCCCGTGGCTTATTTGACTCGAGGCCCAAGCCTGATGTCTCAGTGGGCCTGTTATATGAAGCAGGCCCAAGTGGTAGGAGATTTAGGGCATCAGAATGGAGTGCTTTATCACTGTGGAGTGGAGCCCAAGAGCTGTGTGCCTGGCTGTGGGAGCTGGCCGGCCTTCCCAGGTTGCCCGGGCTCTCCGCAGGCCCATTACAAATTCCACTTGTTGACGGTTGCCTTGTTGCAGGATTTAATGGTAGAATAATATTTGCACAGTAAACTCCTCTGGAGGTGTGATAAACACCATAAAAAGGATTTTCGGAGCTTAATGAGCGCTAGTGGAGTCGAGACAGGATAATGTGGCAACTGTGGGTTGTAATCTGATCTGGCACCTTCTGACAGTGGGGAGAGGGCACTGAATAACTGGCTCAAAGGTGGCTAGGGCCCGTGTGTGCCTTATTTTTTAGTTATTAGGATTTTTCTGCCTCCTTGTTCCAGCTGTCATTTCAAGATTTCTCCACATCCCTAGCTGCCCTGTCTTGCCCTGGGATCTTCCCAGCATCACTTGGGATGGATGGAGCAGCTGGAGAGAGGTAGCACCCCCACCTGCCAAGCCAAAGGTAGTGCTCCCTTCTCTCTCTGACTGTCTCTCTGTCTCTGTCTCTGTCTCTGTCTCTGTCTCTGCCTTTTCTGTGTCTCTCCCTTTTCTCTGTCTCTCTGTGTCTCTCCTTCTCTTGGTCTTTTTCTCTGCCTTTCTGTCTCTGTCTCCTCCTTCCTTTTAGGTTTTATTGTCAGATGTCATGAAGTAAATTGATTGAACACACATTATCTATCATCTATCTGCATTACATATTCTATTGAGGATACATTAATTAATGATACATTATAACTTATAATATATTGCGTATATTACATAATATCCTATCTGCGTCTATCCCTGGGTCTTTGTCAGAGCAAGGGAAGTCTGATGAGCGATTGGTTGTTTATACGGAGAATCTCATATGACATATAGAGCAGTTTTGGCTAATTCAGCCCTGAGAGCACTAACTTCTCTCAACCACAGACTATCAAGAACACTAATAGGTTTAGAGAATGGACCAACAGGCCCCTTTACAACGTTTAGATTGATTTCAGTTGAATGCAAGTGGTAAGAGAAACAATCCCTTAATTTCTTGGTTTTTGTCTATTTTGAGAACCACAAGAACCAAACTAGGGCAGAAGGGAGAACCAGAATTGAATCAGGAACCATGGATGCTAATCCTGGAGTTCTCATTAATTGTGATTCTGGGGAAGTCACTTATCATCTCAGCTTCCCATTTATAATATCAAGAATTTGTACTAAAGAACACTTTAAGCTTTATACATCATCCCCTTCTCCCCATCCAAGCCTTTTCAGCTCCAGTGATCAAAAACATTGGAAGGTCTTTTTCATCTCCTATTCTAAGACCCATAACAGCCCTGCCATCTCTCTTCTGAGACACCCTCCCCCCCAGCTTTGATATTCCATATTCGAAGGCACCTCTCAACTCTGACATCCCTTGTTCTGAGGACCCTCCCAACTCCTACATCCCCTGTTCTAAGGCCTCTCCCAGCTCTGAGATTCCCTGTTCTGAGGCCCCTCTCAGTCCTGATATTCCATGTTTGAAGGCCCCTCCCAGTGCTAAATCTAATGCTCCAATATCCTTTTTTTGTGATGCTATTCTAGAATGTAAGAAGATCTATTTTATTTTATCATTCCATGTTCTATATTCTCTAATGTCTTTCACCTTTATTGATATTTGATCTGGTTGTCACAGAAAATAAAGTACTAGGTCTAGAGTCAGGAAGACCTGGGTTCAAATCCAACCTCAGAAACTTACTAGCTATGTGAACCTGGGCAAATCACTTCCCCTCTATTTGCTTGTTTTCTTATCTCTATAATGGGAATGATAATATTTCCAACCTCCTATGCTTGAATAAAAATCAAATGAAGGAATAATTGTGAAACAGCCCAGTGTCTGGCACATAGTAAACATTATATAAATGTTAGTAATTATCATATCATCATCATCATCATTGGAGGTGACTCCTAACTGGCAGTTTAGATTCAATCTTGTAATCCCTTTCTAGCTCCAATATTCTGACAATTATCTCATCAACACACATTTATTAAGCACTTATTATGTTCCAGACACAGTCCTAAGTATTTGGGAACTTTAAAAAAAAGAACTTATTCTAGCTCCAAGGTATACACCATCCTATTGACTAAGACAAAATGTAATTATATATGGAATAAATGCAAAACAAATTCAAAGATGTTTAAATGCGAGGTAGTTAAAAAGCATTTAGGGAGAAAGGCCACCACTAGCCAATGTGTAAATCAGGAAAGCTCATGTTTCTTGATTTGAATCTTGAAGAAAGAAGGAGATCCTTTGAGGTGGAGGTAAGCAAGGAGTAAATTCAGGACAAGGATATTGGCCAAAGCAAAGATATGGAGATAAGAGATAGAGTTCTCAGTGTAAATGACAGAGAAAAGACTAGATTGTGTGAATTGAAGAGAGACGGAAAGGAGCTATTGATCCTTCTGTCACCAATGGAAAGGAGGGTCAAACCTTGAAGACTAGCATATGAATCAGACCAAGATTCTATCAGAACAAGAGAGGGGAGGGAAGGAGAGAGACAGAGAGCCAGAGCCAGAGAGGAGACAGAAGATAGAAGAGATAGAGAGAAATAGAGGGGATATACACACAGAGAGATAGAAAGAGACAGACACAGAGAGAAAAAGAGTCAGAGCGAGACAGAGAGGGAGGGAGGAAAGAGAAACATAGGAAAGTTCACCTTCTGTATCCAAAGGATCATCCCACTTTTCCATAACTGGAGCCAGATGGATTATCTTGCTTA
This sequence comes from Myrmecobius fasciatus, assembly GCA_023553655.1. NCBI lineage: Eukaryota > Metazoa > Chordata > Mammalia > Dasyuromorphia > Myrmecobiidae > Myrmecobius > Myrmecobius fasciatus. Next base: position 841,409 of record JAJPUD010000162.1, on the reverse strand, counting down.
TTGTTTGCAAGGGAAGGAAATCTGTTTAGGAAAAAAATGCCAAGAGGTTTGGATAATTCAGTCCTACGAACACCAGGTGTTCTCAACAAACTCAGTTCAGCTGGGAACCCTCCTACTGCATGGTAACTAACTGAGTGCCAGACAAAGAAAATTTGGGGATTGAGTCTGTAGGTGAATCGTCCCTGAGCAGAATCACAACTCTATGACCTCTTCCTTGTGGGGTCTTTGGGGAGTTATTTTCTCTCTGAGGGCCTCATTTTTTGTAGCTAATCTGTAAAAAATGAAGATTGGATTAAATGATTTCTATGGGCCATTTCCATTCTAAATCTCATGGAATTTATGGAATATTCTTGAAATCAGAGGATTTAGATAACAGGAGGTCTCCCTGGGGGACACCTGAAATTCTGCAATTGAGATCTACCTCCAGGTGGATGTTGGACTCTTCACAATGTTTCTTTGTGAAAAGTACAGAATTGTTCTGTTTCTCAGTCATAGACATCTCCTCTGTGAAATGGGATAATAACACTACAGCCCCTATCTTATTTGTTGAAAAATCCTCAATGTTTCTCTGTGAGATAGAAATGTTCTGTTTCTTGCTCTCCGACATCTCTGAAAATGTTTATCTTATTTGTTGAAAAATTCAAGAGTCAAATGTCAAATGATAAAGCCATTCACCAAATTAAAAGCAAGGTATAGATGGCAGAGTTTATTAATGATATAATTCTAGAGATAAAACAGAGTTATTCTGTTCACCATTATGAGAAATACTGGAGTGTAGGGGGTGTTCAGGGAAGACCAGTACCTCGGGGGTGAGGGCTGTTGAGCCTTTTACAAGGTTGCTGTCCACTTGATGCACCTAATTCTCACCTGTGGCTTATATCAATGTGCCAAAGGAGGGCAAGCTCATAATTTTGGGTGACTTTAATGCTAGAGTAGGCTCAGATTGCCAGACATGGCAGGGAGTCCTCAGGATGAATGGAGTTGGAAGCTCCATGACACTCTTGTGCCATGATGTTTTCGGCCATGTTGTCAAATGGCTTCAATGAAGACAAACATGGAGTCAAAGTCAGCTATCGCACTGATGGTAAAATTTTCAACTTGAAGAGGCTACAAGCCAAACCTAAAGTGGAGGGAGTGTTGGTTCATTAATTTTTGTTTGGAGATGATTGTGCACTCGATGCAGCCTCGGAAGCAGAGATGCAATGAAGTCTGGATCGGTTCTCTGCTGCTTGTGCTCATTTTGACCTAAATATTAACACCAAGAAAACCCAGGTCCTCCATCAGCCAGTACCAACCATCCATATGTGGAACCATCGATTCCAGGAAATGGTGAAGTTTTGAATGCTGTGGATAAGGGTTCACTTAACAACATGCTTTCCAAGGATATCCACATTGATAATGAGGTTGACATACACATTGCCAGAGCTAGCTCAGTGTTTGGGAAGCACTGAAGGAAGCTGTGAAAAAGAAGAGATTTTAGGCTGACTACCACACTGAAGGTCTACAGAGCCCTTGTGCCAACCTCATTGTTGTGTGCCATGAATCTGGATAGTCTACCAGCATCTTGCCAGAAAACTGAATCGCTTCCACTTGAATTGTCTTAGGAAGATTCTGAAGATCATCTGGCAAGATAAAGTGCCAGATACTGAGGTCCCTTCTTGAGCTGAACTGTCAAAAATTCTGACTCTATTGCAGAAAGCACAACTCCAGTGGGCTGGGCACATTGTTCAAATGTCAAAAAAGTTATTGTATGCTTGCCAAAAAGTTATTTTCTGGAGAACTCACACATGGCGAGCGCTCACAAAGTGGTCAGAAAAAGCAATATATGGACAATCTCAAGGAAAATCTTAAGAACTGTTGAATCGATTGTATGACAAGGGGAGGCAATGGCCCAAGACCACCCAACATGGTGTGCCCTCATCAGAGAAAGTGCTGTGCTCTGTGCAAAGCAGAATTGAATTAGCCCAAAGGAAACACAAGATACACAAAAATAGAGAAGCTACCTCAAATGTTCATATGGATTATTTGTGTCATTTTGGTACTTTTCAAGAACAAAGGACAACAGTCAACCAATCATCCAACCATGAGAAATAGCTATTTTCCCTTTACTTAAACTTCTGCTAGGAAGTCCTAAAGAGGGTATCAAAGAGTTGGCTTTGTTTAATGGAAAGAGTAGTGAGTTGGGAGTCAAATCCAGTTTTCATTCTAGACTCAGCTGTGTACCCTTGCACAAGTCACTTCCCATTTTATCTAGGGTTTCTTCTTGCTCCAATACTCCATTGTACCATGCAATATGTTAATGGCTATATATATTTACTGAGGCAATTGGGGTTAAGTGACTTGCCGGTCACACAGCTAGGAAGTGTTAAGTGTCTGAGGCCAGATTTGAACTCAGGTTCTACTGATTTCAGGGTGCTCTCTTCACTGCGCCACCCAGCTGCATAACACACACACACACACACACACACACACACACACACACACAAACACATATATATCATAATATAGTATATGTCTGGATATGATATGTAACTAAGCAATCTAACTAGAGGGGATGATATGAGCTATAACTAAGGTGGGGCAATTTGTGTTTTGTCCCAGAGCATGAATTTTGGAGAGCACTGTTAGATCCTGGCATCTTTCACTAGTGTAGAAACAACCTAATTTGCTATTTGGTTAGCAAAATAAAATACAATTTTAAATGGAAGATATTGACTGGTTTGCTTGGATGATCTCCTTTCCCTCATGCTTCCTATAACTTCCACAACTGAGGCCAAGTTCCATACCACCATTTTCCTCATTATAGTTTTTGATAGTTGACCCAACTGACACCGTATTGGTAGCAAATGGAATTCTTTTTTATTGAGAGGGAAGGAAAAAAGAAGAAACCAGAAAAACAAATGAGGAAATGACTTATGCTTGAAAACAGGGATGCTTGAGAACAGAAGATTTTCCTTAAATGGATTTCAGGTAAAAGACAAAGATCCAGGGATGCCAAGCCTGAATACTATGTCCATATTACCTATTTGTGACTATCTTAATCAGATTAAGAAAATGACATTTATATGTCCCATTTTGTTATAGTGGTTGCTATTCTATTGCGTGGTGACTAAAATGTCCATATTCTTTGATCTGGAGATCCCACAGTTATATACATACCCCAAGGAGAGCAGAAGCAGAAAGGAAATTTCTCTATGCACTTAAGTATTTATGACAGCATCCCTTGGGGGAGTAGCAAAGAAATGGAAGGAAAAGAGCCATCCATCGATTAGGAGATTGGCTTAACAAATTGGTATGAATAAATGTAATAGGATATGAATCAGCTATAAGAAACACTGAATATGACTGTGGTACACATAGAGCAAGCTAGAATGTCTTTCCCTTAAAATTTAATTAAGCTCTTATCAAAGGCTGAGGGGACCCCTCAAATTGTTGACATTGCTTGCTATGTATAAAAGCCCAGTATATGAGTAGTCAAGAGCTCCTCAGACTTGATACCCTATTGATTGGGCACATGTCCATCCTAAATGCAGAAACAAGGGTGTTATACTCAACCGAGTTAATTCTGTGTCCTTCCTATGCTATTGTTTAGTTAATGTTTTAATAAGTGTTAATTAAATGACAAATACACATTTTGATAAATGTGAGATGTTTCACAAGTATCTCATTTAAAAATATTTTAGGTTGTACATGTAAATTCATTTTTTGCATATTTCCATATGAGTTATGTTGGGAGAGAAAAATCAGAACAAAAGGAAAAAAAACTATGAGAAAGATAAAGAAAGAAGGGGAAAAAATGAAAATAGTGTGTGTTGATTCTCCCTTCAGTTTCTATAGGTCTCTCTCTCTCTCTCTGGATGGAGATGGTGTTTTCCAACCAAAGTTTACTGGGATTGCCTGGAGTCACCGAATTGCTGAGAAGCACTAAGTGAATCATAGCTGATCATCACACAATCTTGTTGTTGCTCTGGGCAATGTTTTCTTGGTTCTACAAGCATCTCGTTTGATCCTGTCCTAAGTCCTAACCACCAGATGAGCCTTATAGGAGCCTGACACAAAACAATGAGGAATTCAGAGAAGCCTGGGAAGATTAAATTTATATGAATTTATTCCAAGTGAAGCAAAGAAAACCAGGAAGACTACAGCCTCAATTGCCCCAATAATATAAGTGAAAAAGAACAATAATAAAATGATAGGTTTGGGATACTATGAAATTACAATGTTCAAGCTTTTGTCCAAAATAGATATGAAAAGAAATCTTACATCTTTCCAGAGTTGGGAAAGCTTACTTGATCTTGGAGATTTCTCCTTTTTTGGCTGAGGCAATTGCCTCAGCAAAATGAATGAATGAATGAATGAATGAAGTAATATATCTGTTCCCTGCTTTAATGAACACAGTAGCCCTATGGAGTATGGCAAAGAGTGAAGTGAAATGAAAGCTAGCTGGATTTAGGAGACTTGGGTCTGAACACAGAGAACAATGAAGGCACAATGGACACATGATTGGGTCTGGAATCAAAAAGACCTAAATTCAAAGCCAGTCTCAGAAATTTATGGATCCCATTTGCCTCAGTTATCTGTAAAATGGAGATAAGAGAATCTACTTCCCGGGGTTGTGTAAAGCTCAAATTAGATAATATTTGTGAAGCACTTTGCAAACCTTGAAGATAAAAGTACATGTGTATACGTATCTGTAATATATATATACATAGTATATTATATATTATATATATTATGCTATGCACTATATGTATTATATTGTGTATATATTATATATTTATATGTGCACATATATAGCATACTTAAATAATGCATACTATTCTACATCTATAATAATATATAATATATATCTATACCTATGTAGGTATGTATATAATAACAGTTACCATTCATTTAACACAGTTTGTACCAGGAACTGGACTAAGTACTTTATAAATATTATTTCAATTAATACTGAGATTAACTCCAAAAGATAAATGCTACTATTATCCTCATTTTACAGGTGAGGAAACTGAGGCAAATGATGGATAAATGACTTGTCCAGGGACACATAACTAATAAATATTTGAAGCTGGATTTGAACTCAGGTCATTTGTGTATAAAAACAAAACCAACAGGTTTCCAAATATAATATGGAGCTAGACATGGTTAGGCAGCAGTTGATCTGTTGATTTTAGTAAACCACAGGCCTACAATGAGTGCTCAAATAGTTAATTTGGTCTTGGATTATATGAGGAGGAGTGAAGCTTCCAGAAATAGGGAGGTGATAATTTTACTCTCCTTTGCCTTCATCAAACCTTATCTAGAAGCTTGTGTTCAGTTCTGGATATCACAGTTTAAGAACATTGACAAAGTGGAAAGTATATAGCTTAGGGCATCCAAGAAGGTCAAGAGTTCATGTTGTAATGATGGATTCTAGGAATTAGAGTGTTTAGCCTGGCCAAAAAAAAAAGAAAAAAAAAAGAATAGAAAAGAAAAAAAGAAAATTCTTTGGGGAAGGGGATAGAATTGTCTTCAAACATCTGAGAGGCTACTTTGTGGAGGAGGGGTTTATCTTCAGTATGGGTCTCAGAGGGCAGAACCAGGAGAAAAGATGGAGGTAATAAAGTGCCCAACATGGGCCTTGTGTTAGGGAGAACTTCTAACAATCAGAGATATTTCTAAGAATAATGAGCTTTTCAAACACTAGTGGATTTCCCCTTAGTGGGGATTTTAAAGCACAGTTTGGATGAATTGTCACACTGACTAGGATTATGTTCAGGTGTGGATCTGATTTGATGTCTCTCGCAAATACTATGATTCTGCCACAAAAATGAAGCCCATCATTTCGCCCATTTTGTAAAGAAGAAAATGTTTGTGGAATTGAATTGAATTGAACCGAATAACTAATTAGGAGATGGGTGCTTTTCACTGTTGTCTTGTTTTCTTGTTTTTGCTTTTTTTCAGTACTAGAAGAGTATGAGTGCTTCCAGTACCAGCTAAATTTCCGTGCCCAGGGGCACAGTCCAAGTTACCCAACCCTAGTTACAGGTCCTATCTCTCCTCTGCGGCAGAATGCATTGTTTAATTATATCGAACCTCCAAAGTCAATACGTTCTTTGCTTTCCTTACAGAGACATGCCTGGCCATAATTAATTTCAACCCCTAAGTCACTGCAGTGCCGTGACTGGATTTTCAATTAGAGATGCTGCTGCAAAGTTCCCTTATTGATATGATAAAATGTGTAAGCAAACTCTGAATTGCTCTTTCCGGCTTCTCCATGCATTGGGTAATTGGGTCTCTAATCACTCAACATGTCCCATCATCAAAGGAGGTTTTGATCAAATCCTTTTAGTCTCTCTCCTACCTGTAGTTTCCCTCTCTGAGGCAGCTGTGATAAATAGAAGAGCTTGTGTGCTTTCAATGAAAAGGAGGGGGGAGAGCCCTGGATGAGGAGTCCAGGACTCCAAAATCACAGCACAGTTTGACCTCTAACCCAATGACCCTGCTCAACTCATTTGCTCTCTGTAGCAGAAGGGACTTTGGGGAGGTGATCGAGAGGAATGAGAAGGTCGTTTGGAGTGGAAGGAGCTGGGTTTGAGCCTGGTTTCCTGTAAGTGTGACCCCGGGCAGGTGCTTCCCCTCTTGGGGGTCTTTTTATTTCTCATCAGTATAATCAGGGGGCTGGAAGGGATGATAGCTACCTAGTGTGCCTCCCATCTGGTAATCTAGGACTCTATGGAGACATGGAGTCTAGATGCTGAGGTCCCTTCCAACTCAGATACTGCACTGATCTAGTCTCACTCCACCTTCCTATATCTTACACTCTAATAATTATTCTAACTCTGGTGTGCTTTGTTCTAAGCCTGAACATCTAATGACTCCTTTAGATTTATTGTTCTGTGTTCTAAGGTTCCTACCATCTCTAATATTCTATGTTCTAAGAACTCTCCCAGTTCTGACATTTTATGTTCAAAGACTCCTCCCAGCTCTAACATTCCAAGTTCTAAGGCCCTTCCTAGGTCTGATATCCCCTGTTCTAAGGCTTCTTTCAGCTCTGACATCCCTTGTTCTAAGACTCCTCCCAGCTCTAATATTCTGTGTTCTATACTTTCAGGTTGTTCTTAGCTCTGACACTTTACGTTCCTAGGATCCTAGAGTCATAGGCTCATACCTGGAAATATTATTTGAAGTCATCTGATCCAACATCATCATTTCCAGTGAGAAAACTGAGGCCCACGGAGGAGTGACTCTCTTGAGGTCACATAATCAGATGACAGAGCGGAGACTTGAACCCCAGCCACCCAGCTCAGAGCCCAGCCTTCTTTCCTCCGCACCATGTGTCTCCTGTCTCCACTGTTGCTTCCAGATCCAACATTTCCTGTAAAAGATACAACAATAAAACCAGACCAATTTGTTTCTAAACAAACAGCCTGGAATGTCGACATCCAAATGAGCATTGTCCTTCTTCCAACAAAGCTGCCGTTGGGGAAATTATCTGTTTCTGGAACCGCCGCGGGAGCCAGTCTAGGAGGTTGCGTTACTTTGTAGACATGCTTCATTTTACTGAGCCATGGAATTTTGGAACTGGAAAGAACCTTAGAACAAAGGCAATCAGAACTTGGATCCATCAATTTTGATTTATTTGGAGTTGGAAAGGACCTCCTAGATGAATAAGTCCAAAGACTTCATTTTATGGATGAGGAAATAGGTCAGGAAGTTATGCGACTTGTCCAGAGTAATGTTTCTGATACAAGTTTTGTTGATTCTGGGTCCTCTGTCTTATATACTACCCCATGATCCCTAAATGTCTAAATTGGAAGGAAAAGAAATCATCTCATCCAATCATTTCATTTTACAGGTAAGGAAACTAAAGCCTACGGATCCAAGTTCCCAAAATAACCCATGATAGGGCTCAATGTAGACCTCTGGTCTCATAACCTTCCACCATATTGTTTGAGCCCATCATATTACAAAGCTTTATCATGTCTTATTTTCAATACTTGGTCAAGCTAGTTGACTTTGGTTTGTTTCTAAAAATCCAAGTTATTCTCTAACTCAGTTTCCTCATCTATAAATTTGGGAGTTGGAGTAGCTGATTACATCTTTCAGTTCAACATCTAGGATCATACTATGATTATACCTTATTTCTTCTGCCTCGGTGTTCCTTCTTATGCCTGTAACATCTGTCTTGCTTCCGCCCTTCCTCTGTTGAATTCTTATACATCCCTTTAAACTCTTACTCCATTACTACTTACTCCAGAATGTTAACAATGATACATCTCAGCTCACCGCCCTCACTTTATTTCCATCCTTTGAATGCACTTATTATGGGATGTTGAGAAATAGAGTTTTTGGAACTGGGATCTTGTATTCTTACTAGACCTTGAACTCTGAGAAGGCAGGGCTCATGTCTTATCTCTACTTTGCATCACCCTTCCCTTCTTATTATAAGAATTCATTCATCTGTTGAATGAATGAAGAAATTAATGCTGACTCATAGAATCACAAATTTAGAATTATAAGCCTATCTACTCCAATTCCTTCATTTACAGAGGAGGAAACTGAGTCCTAAAAAGATAACATAGTGCAAAAGAAAGAACACACTGGCTCCAGAATCAGAGGTTTTGGACTCAAATCCTACCTTTAATGACTATTGTGTATGTAATCTTAGGCAGGGGCATCTAAGTGGTCCATAGTGGATAGAATGCTGGTCCTGGAGTTGAGAAAGCCAGAATTCAAATACAACCTCATACACTTACTAGCTGTATGACCCTGGACAGCTCACTTCACCCTGTTTGCTTCAGTTTCCTCATCTGTAAAATGAGTTGGAGAAGGAAATGTCAAATCACTCCAATATCTCTGCTAAGAAAACCCCCCGTGTTAAAGGATACTTTTGAAAAGGTAAAAAGTCACGTTTGATTGAAACAACTGAACAGCAACAATAACAATCCCATGTATATCCTTCAGTCTCTGGTCCTAAACTTCCCATCTGTAAAATGGCAGAATTGTAGTAGATAGTCTCAAAAGTCGCTTCAGGCTTACGATCTCAAAAGATACTTCTCCAAGGTTATATATAGAGGTAATAAGTCTTAATTTGAACCCAGACCTTTATGGGTCCAAATGTAGTTTTCTGTCCAACAAATAATAATGTCTGCATGAAACTTCAAGAATAAAAAGGATGCAAGTGCCATGAGTTCAGAGACCATAGTGTATTTATATTTGTGTTTCCTCGAAACTGGGACACAGGGTGCTCACTGATCATGGCCAGGCTTTCAGATAAGCAGTCTCCTTTCCATTTAATGATCTTCTAACAATTAGACACTGTTTTCCCTGATGGGTAATGAAGCTCCCAGAGACTGCTTACCATCACTATAAGCTTTGGGATTGGGATACTTTAGAAAAGGTAAAAAAAACTGTGGTTCTTCTTGGCATATGTCACCATGGGCCTCTAGAAAGCGGAAATGTATTCTACAAAATAGAGATTTCTGGCTGTGCAATCAGATGAAAAGAGTCCCCAGATGTGGGGACTCAGCATGATTACGACAATGGAGACACAGCAGACTCGTGTTTCTGCAAATCAATCTTTATGTTTTCCTCCCCCAGTCCTACCCCTCAATCAATCCATCAGTCAGTATTTATTGAAGAGAAAAACAACAACAAAAATATAAACTGTGCCCAGTCCAGTGTTAGCCCTGGGGAAGGCCCTTAAAACATGGGAATGTCAGAGCTGAGAAGGGACTGAGAACAGGGAATATCAGGAGCTGGAAGGGTTTTAGAACAGAGGATGTCAGAGCTGGGAGGAGCCTTAGGGGCTAAAATGTCAGAGCTGAGAGAGATTTTAGAACAGAGAATGTAAGGGCTAGAAGAGACTTTAGAATATTGATTGTTATTATTATTATTATTAAAGGAGTCTTATTTTTTTTACCAAAAAAAAAAAGGAAAAAAAAATAGGTCCAAAAGGAGCTTTTGTTTAAGACTGAGCAAATCACTTCTTATCTCTTGCCTTCAGTTTAATTATATAAAGTTGGATTTCCATGTGTAAATTGGAATGATCAATTTCAGTTCCCTTCTGGTTCAGATATTCTATGCTTTGATTTATTTTAGGGGGAAATTGGGAAGGTTGGCTTGAATCATGTTTTCTTCTCAATCCATAAAATAATAAATATCAGTGTATATGCATACATACACACATATATAGATAGATAGATATACATAACATAGATATATATACACACATATGTTTCTATCCCCTCCTAACTGAGCAGAAACAAACAAAAAACCCACAAATTTTTCAACACATTTTTACATCATCTGGGAAAATAAATTCTCACATTGATCATATCTAAAAATGTACATCTCTGCATTTTAAGTTCATCCCATCTCTGTCAGGAGATAAGCAGCATGTTTATTTTCATTCTTTTGGACTTGTGGTTTATCATTGCGTTGATCAGAACGTGAAAGTCTTTTAACGTAGCTTTTCTTTATAATATTGTTATCACTGTATGAATTGTTAGAAGTCTGCTCTGAGTTCATAAACCCCTTCCCAGCTTTTTCTGAAATTGTTCATTTCATCGTTTCTCAAAAAACCATAAAAACTCTATTAGATTTATGTGCCATACTTTGTTTAGCCATTCCCCAATATGAAGATACCTCAATAGTTTCCAACTCTTGGCTAAAGAGTTGCTCTAAATATTTTATATAGATGGAACCTGTTCTTCTTTATTTGGTTTATTTGGAGTATGAAGCTGGTACTCATATAGCGGAGTCCAAGGACCTAACAGTTTCAAATTGCTTTTCAATATAGCCGGACCAACTCATTGTTCCACCATGGACCTCACAGTCCCTCCAAATTTTGTCTCTTTTTTAGTCAGACTTTGCCAGTCTGATACATGTGAAGTGGAATTCAAAAATTGCTTTAATTTGTATTTCTCTAGTTATTAATTATTTGGGATCATTTTTGTTTGAATATTATTAGCTTTTATTTCTCATTGTGAAAATAGCTTGTTTATATTCTTTGACCATTTATTTATTGGGAAATAGCTCTGAGTCTTATAAATTTAAAGTAATTCCATATATATCTTGGAAATGAGACCTTTATCAAAGAAACATTGCAAAGATTGGCTTTTTTTTCCATCAATTACCCTTTTCCCTTATAATTTTATTACACTGAATTTGTTTGCACAAAACCTTTTTATATTAACATAATCTAACTTGTCCATTGTGATCCTATTATTTCTTTTAGTAATGCCTCTATCACTCAAAAAAATTCTTTCTTGCTCTCCAACTTGATTATTATGTGACTTTTTATATATGTTATATATTCATTAGAAACTTATGTTGATATGGTGTGGGGTGTTGATTTAACTTGAGTTTCTGCCAGATTGCAGTTCATTTTCCCAGTAGTTTTTCTCAAATAGTGAATCCTTCCTTTTGTAACTAGGGTTTTTAATTTATCAAACAGTATGCTATTGTATTTGCTTTCTTCTTTGTGACATATTCTGTTCACTCAGATCTATCTCTGTCTCTCCATCTGTCTGTCTCTACCTGTTGTTCTCCCTCCCCACTTGTGTGTGTGTGTGTGTGTGTGTGTGTGTGTGTGTATTTCCCTCTATCCAGTACCAGATCATTTAATTGACTACTTCTTTATAGAGCAATTTGAGATCTGGTATTGATAGATAACCTCCCTCCCCCCGCCATCTTTTCCTTTCTGATTTTATTCATTATTAACTCTGTGATTCTTCATTTTTTGTTTTCCCATATGAAATTTGTTATTTTTTTGTTCCATAAAAATATTATTTTGAGAGTTTGATTGGTACAGTACTGAATAAGTAAATTAAGTTAGTAGTACCATTTTTATTGTATCAGCTTGATCTATTCATAATTAATGAATATTTTTCTAATTATTTAGTTTTATCTTTATTTGTACAAAGAACATTTTATGGTTAGATTCACATTGTCCCTAGGTCAATATTAAGTAACACACTCCCAAGTATTTTATACTTTCTATAGTAAATGTGAATGGGATTTTCCTGAGTTTTCTTAATCATATATAAATATGCTGATGATTTATGTAAATTTATCTTATGTCCTTGAAACTTTGCTGAAGTTATTAATTGAAATAATTTTAGCTGTCTTCTTTAAGCACACCATTATCTCATTTGCAAAAAGTGTTTCTTTTATTCTTTAACTATGCTTATTCACTTAATTTCTTTTTTCCATCTTTATAGCTTATGTTTCCAGAACTTTATTAAAGAGTGGTTATGATAATGGGCAACCTCATTTTATTCCAGGCTTCTAACTTTTCTCCATTACACATAATGTTTGCAAATGGATCTGAATATATGCCATTAACTCTGTTAATGAAAGGTTCATTTATTCCTATGACTTGTAAATGGTTTTTAATAGAAAAGAATGTTAGATTTTGTCTAGTCTTTTCAGTTATCTATAAGTCTTTTCAATTATCTATTGATATTATTGTGCATTTTCTATTATTTATGTTATTAACATGACGTAATTAGGTTTATAATTTTCCTTGTATTAAACCAACTTTGAATTTTGGATATAAACCTAATCAGCTCGTAGTGTATACTCTTTCTAATATGTTGCTTTATCCTACTTTCAAAAAGTGCATTCAATTTTTCATCAATGTTCATTAGTGACAATGACCTGTAGTTTTCTTTCTCTGTCTTGTTTCTCCCTGGTTTAAGTATCAAGACCACATTTGCATTAGAGAAATATATCAGAAGGGCTTCTTTTTTTCTTTTTATAAACATTCTCTATAGTATTGGAAGCATATAGAATATTAGAACTAGAACATACATTAGAAAACAACATGTCACATTTAAAAGGCCACTTGGATACATACAGAATGTCAGAGCAGTGGGAGGGGAGTGCCTTATGACATATAATATCAAAGTTAGGGACTCAGACAACATAATGTTACAGTTCGAAGGAACCTTAGAATAAATCATATTAAAACTAATGATTGTTGAGTCCCAAGTCATGAACATCATTGTTTGAGTGGCCCCAGCCATACTCACTTCATTCTCAGATTTACTCACTCTCTAGACTTTACCTCTTCAACAGCAGTCCTGCCCTTATGATGGAACCTTTTGCCTTCTTTCTTCCTCCCTCCCTTCCTCTTCCTTCCCTCCCTCTCTTCCTTTTTTATGAAGTGAATTCCTCTGTGAAAATGCAAGTCCAATCCTTGAAGATATTTATATTAGTACTACCCAGCATGTAGTAAACACCTAATAAATGAGTTCTTCTGCTTCTCTCTCTCTCTCTCTCACTCTGTGTGTGTGTGTGTCTATCTGTCTTTCTCTGTCTTTCTCTGTCTCTGTCTCTGTCTCTTTCTCTTTCTTTCACCATGTTCACACAGCTAGTAAGTGGGCAAGACAGATATTATTGTCCCCATTTTCAGGCAAGGAGAGATAAAAAAAAGTCATATTTTTAATCTAGGAATTGGGACTAAATCTGTGATGTCATTGATATAAGGAACTTCTTCTATGGATGATCTCTGCCATGCCTTGCCTTAGTAATCAACAAGTACTTTACCCAAGATCCCATGGCCAGGGAATATCAAAGGTAGGACTGGAATCCACATCTTCCTGACTCAGAGAGAAATTTTCTCTCCATTATGTAGTATTGCCTCTCCAATCATTGTCATTATGATAATAAACTACACTTAAAAGTAATTTAAGTTCTAAAAGTGATTTAATTTCTGCAAAGTATTTGCATACATTATCTCAAGTGATCCTCACAACCACCCAGTGAGTCAGAGGATATTATTAACTCTTTTTCTCTTGATGTGGAAACTAGGGAATAGAAAGATAGAGAGGGAGGAGGCATGGAGGAAGGGAATGAGAGAGAGACAGAGACAGAGACAGATTCAAACAAACTTATAGACAGACAGAGAGAGACACAGAGAGATGGAGACAGAGAGAGACAGAGAGAAAAGAAGGGAAGGAAGGAGAAAAAAGTTATTAAGTGCTTAGGCCATCTCTAGTCATCCTAATATCTTGGAACTGGACCCAGATGCCTCTGGAGGAGAAACTGAAGCTGGTGACTTGGCACAGCCCACCCTTACTTATATCCAATTCATTTGCATATAATACATGACATCACCTCCCTAATGTCAAGAATGAAGGACAACCACCCTTTACAATGTGCTTAAGGTCTGCCAAGGAGCTAGGGGAAACTAGGTGGTGCCCTAGAGTCAGGAAGAGACATCTTCCTTAGTTTGAATATAGCCTCAGACATTATGTGTGTGATCCTGGGCAAGTCACTTCACCCTATTTGCCTCAGTTTCCTCATCTGTAAAATTAGCTGGAGAAAATTAAGAGTCTCATAGGATCAAAAAGCTACTAAAAAACTGAAACAAAGGGGCAGCTAGTTGGTGCAATAGATGGAGCACCAGCCCTGAAGTAAGGAGGACTTCGGTTCAAATTCGACCTCAGACATTTAAAACTTCCTAGCTGTGTGACCCTGGCCAAGTTACTTAACCCCAATTGCCTTGGGGGGAAAAAAAACCTGAAACAAAAATGAGGATAATAATAGCACACATCTCAGGGGATTATTGCAAGAAGTACATGAGATAATATTTGCAAAGGACTTAACACAGTGCCTGACACATAGTAGGAGCTTAATAAATACTTATTTCATACTCATATTTCATAAGCAAATCTGATAAGGCTTATCTTCAAGAAACTTCTAGTCTGATGGAGAAAAGGCAAGACAGGAAGAACTAGATGGAGTGGGGAGGGGAAAAGATGAGATCTAGACATATGGGAGTCAAGATAGGCAATTGAGACCCAGAAAAATGGAAGTAGGCTTTGATCCTGTCATTTGGATCTCTAGTGGATTTCTAGTTTCCACACTTAGTGGGTAAGTGGGTAAGTGACTGGCTTTTAAACCCAAGTCTCTTAACTCCTTCTATAGTGTTTATTGCAGGCTCTAGTCTGCTGCCTCCAAGGATGGTTGAAAGCTTGCCCAGATCTTCAAAAAAAAGAAGGAAAATAGTCTTGAAAAACCCTGTTCCTTGAACTTGGACAGGCAGGGCAGGATCATATCAAAATCACTGTCCAGTGGCGCACTTGGCTAGTGGCACCATATTGTGTGCCTTCTGGCACACAGAGATGATTTTGTAAACAAGATTCTGCCTCTTGTGCTTGGACCTTTCCTGTCCAAATGTTCCTGCATCTGTTTATTTTAAGATATATTTATTATAACAAAAAAGAATAATAATGGCTTTGATCTGGAATCTAGTATATTCCATTGGAAATAAAACCTCCCACTTCTTGCGTGTTGGAATATTAACATTAGCATGGTGCTTTCCTGGCTATCACCCCTACTTCTTCCCCAAACATGAGGTTAATGTTCTTAAGGATTATTCTTCCCATTTCATAGATAAGGATACTGAAGTCAAGAGAGATGGCATGATTTCCTGAAGTTCTCATAAGAAGCAAATGGCCAAGCCAGAATTGGAACTCAAGTCTTCTGGCTCTAAATCTGTTATCCCCGCCCCCCACTCTTTCCCCTGGCTTCCTGGAGTAACTCAGAGGATGAGGGTCATAGTCCTGACTTGTCTGTGAGTTTTATTTCAGCTATATGACTTTGAACAGATGATCTCCTTCCGAGGTCTCAGTTTCCTCCTTTGTTAATTGAATGATCTGGATCAGGCAGCATCTAAAAACCCTTCCCGCTCCTTGTCTTCCTTTGATACATTCTCTGACATGATGATGATCCTGTCAAGGCAGCGATAGATAGAAGAGTTGAACTTTACACTTTACAGGAACCTCATTACAGTAACTAACAGGTACCTAGTATCTCCCTCATGCAGCACTAATCTATCTACATTAGTCGGATGGTAAGTAGGGACTTGGACTTGAAAGTAGAGAATAGCAGAATTCGAATCCTGCTTCAGAAATTTACTAGCCTGTGATTCACTGTACCTCTCACAGTCCCAGTTACCTTAACTATAAAATGGGAGTGATGTTAGTTACTCATAGGGCTGTTGTGATGATCAGATCACATAACTTATATAAAGAGCTTTGAAAACCTCAAAGTTTTATATAAAGATGGCTATTATTGTTTTTACTATTCCTATTACCACTACTATTACCAATATCTACTACTACTATTAATATTTCCACTTCTATTATTACTATTAGAACTATTTCTCCTACTACCATTACCACTATTAATTCTACTACTATTATTAATATTTCTACTTCTACTACTATTACTAATTCTACTACTATTATTACTACTATTATTTCAACTACTACTTTTATTACTACTACTAGAACTATTTATACAATTATTACTAATTCTACTATTACTGCTTCTATTTTTACTTCTATTACTACTGCTAGAACTATTTCTATTACTACTATTAATTCTACTACCACTACTATTTCTATTTCTACTTCTATTACTACTACTAAAACTATTTCTACCACTATTGCTACTACTATTTCTGTTTCTATTACTACTATTACTACTACTATTTTTCCTACTATTACTACTATGACTACTATTAGTAGTGTTATTACTACTACTACCACCATCAGCACCACCATTATTACAACAACAACATTGTGTTGTGGGCTTCCCCACATAAGTGGAATGTTTTCTTTCTCTCCACTATCTCTTAGAATGCTTAATTTCCATCAAGGCTCAACTCAAGGACTACCTTCTTCACAGTAAGTCTTCCCTGATTTCCCAGCTGTTATTGTATTCTTCCTCAAAATCACTTTATAGCTATTTTTATTTCCATATTTATTATCTATCTACCTATCTATCCATCTGTCTATTTACCCATCTAGCTGTTTACTGTTTTAGCAATCTCTCCACCTATCTATTTTTCTATTTAGTTATTCTACTTATCTAATCTACTATTAATTCTACTATTATTACTACTACAACAAAAACTATTGCTGTTGCTACTATTACTAGTACTACTATTGCAACTATTACTACTGCCACTACTGCCGCTACCACCAATAGTACTACTACTATCATCACCACTAGAACTACTACTGCCATTTGTTAAACTCTTAAAGCATGCTCAATATTGTGCTAAGTTCCCAGGATATAATTTTTTTCATGTCCCTGTCTTCAAAGAAATCATATACGCTTGATAGAAGTCAGATGAAAGTGTGACTGAGGTTCATTAAGGGGCGATGAGTTGACCTTAGTCTACCAAGAAATTAGTGGAAAACCATGGAGTAGGAGCAAGGGGCCTTTGTGGTCAGATTCTCAATCTCTACTCTTCCCGAGCACAATGTTTGTTTGTCCCAGCAGTCACCATGCAGGTATACCAGGAACCTTCAGCTTCCCATCTCTCTTCTCCCATCTTGGTACACTTAAAGCAAACCAACTCATCATTTTGTTTTGACTGAAACCTCCTGAGGACCACAGAGGAGAAGACATTTGTCCAAGACCACTCAGCTAGTCAATGGTTCAAGTAGAATTTGAAGTCCGATTCTCTCCAAATCTGAAGTTTCTTTCTCTGTACCACAAAGGATTATTCCATCCTAGAGTCAGTCAGGCCATTGGTCACTTACCAACAACTACTTATTCAATCAGAGACCAATATGGAGAGGAAGGCAGACAGAAGGATAAAATTCAATCATGGCAGCTGGTATTTAAAGGGGACTTTAGAGTTGGGACAGAACTTTATTTCTGGTCTCCCTCACAACTATTCTATGAGGTAGGTTTGTTATTTTCATTTTATAGTTGAAGAAAAAGAGAGTCAGAAGCTAGGGAATCTCCCCAGACTCATACAAGTTCTAAGGGCCAGAAGCAAGATTCTCTTCCAGATTTTTCAGGTCCCTAAGTCCTGTCCTTTACCCATGGTGCATGCCATGGGACTTGGGTTCAAATATCATCCTTATTATTTGCTAATAACACAGCTACCCTCCCTGGGTCTCAGTTTCCTCATCTGTGCAGTTGGACATCTGTACAATTGGGGTGGATTAAATGGCTTTTAAGGTCCTTCCAGCCTTAAATCTAGTATCTCTGTGATTCTATGATCCCCATTAACCAAGTTAATAAGTATCTGCATAATGGAGGGAAAGATAGAAAAGATATCTAGATATAAAAGATATATAGAAAGATAGAAAAAAGATCTTTTTTCCCTAAATAATTGAAGGATGGGGAAAAAGAAACTGTAAAGAGATCCAGGGTCCATGTACTGCACTCCCTCCCTGTCTGATGCTAGCCCATAAGCCACCTGTTCCAGTCTCCCCCTCCAAAGCCTGGATACACAAAGAGGAGGGACTCCAGTATTAAACAGCAAACTACCTAATTGTAAATGAAGTGTCTGTGAATGCTGGGAAGAGCAGCCTAGTAATCTCATTTAGTGCAAACTGAGCAGTTGGAGTGGAAAGATTTCTCCGGCGGCTTCTGGGGAAAGACAGAGGCAGAGGAACAGCAGGGGAGGCTTCAGTCAAAACAAAGTGATGAGTTGGTTTGCTCTGAGAGGGATGCCAAGCTGGGAGAAGAGAGGTCATTGCTGGGCAGCTGATGGCTCCTGGTACGCCCGCATGGTGGCTGCTGGGACAAACAAACATGGCGCTCGGGAAGAGTGGAAATCAGTCGGTAGCCAAGTCCACTAATAGTGAGGGTGATTTACTTCTTGACTGAACTGGCCAGCTTCTTTCTAGGTAGTGGGTCAGACTTTAATGGCCCAGCTAAGCCACGCGTGATTAGGCGCCTTTAAATATCTTGTTCTTCTCATGGAATATAAGCTCCTCAAGGGAAGGCATAATTTCAATTTTGTAACTTGTATATACTTGCTTTGTATATGTGTTAGATTACTGCCTTCCCCATTAGACTATAAGCTCCTTGAGTTCAGGGACTGTCACTTGACTCTTTTTGTATCCCTGGTGCTTTGCACATAATAGGTGCTTAATAAATGTTTGTTGTTGAGCCAGTACAATGCCTAGTACATAGTAAATACTTAGTAAATTCTAGAGGAGCATGTGACACAATGGAAATGATTTTGATTTGGAATCAGGAAGACTTGAGTTCACTATTGCCTCAGTTATTTACAAATTGTTATCTTTATAAAGACATTTTTAAAGACATCAGATCTCTCTGGTTCTCAGTTTTCTCATGAAACGAGGGAGTCCAAATCAGTTGTATCTAAGGTCCCTTTTTTAGCTCTACATTTATGATCTCAGATTATTTGCTGATCTTAATTTTTGCCCAATTGGAGGGCGGAAAAAGGTGGGGAAGTATTTTTGTTGTTCAATTGTTTTCAATGCCGTTCAACTCTTTGTGATCCCATTTGGGGTTTTCTTAGCA
>JAJPUD010000162.1:803255-822103 GCA_023553655.1 Myrmecobius fasciatus | reverse complement strand
AGAAGAGGCTGACACAAAGTGCTCTCTGTGCACCGTGGTGCCCCCTAGCTGCTCTGGATTGAAGTATTATGATCAGATTTAGAAGAGGCTGACACAAAGTGCTGTATGTGCACTATGGCGCCCCCTACCTGCTCTGGATTGAAGTCTTATGATCAGATTTAGAAGAAGCTGAGACAAAGTGCTCTCTGTGCACCGTGGCGCCCCCTAGCTGCTCTGGATTGAAGTATTATGATCAGATTTAGAAGAGGCTGAGACAAAGTGCTTTCTGTGCACCGTGGCGCCCCCTAGCTGCCCTGAAGAACCTTTAGAAACAAGGTCATAGATGAGAGAATTGAATATAGATTCACAGGGTGAATGCATTTGAGAGCTGCATGTTACCTCAATAGTCATCTACTCCAGCCCACTGAATTCTTCCATCTCTCTGATACGTGGCCATTCCTTCATCTTGTGTATGAAAAGCCCCAATAAAGAAGAAGCCTTTACCTTGCAAGTCAGCCCATTTCAAGAATGAATCGGCAGGAAATTTGCCTTCTTGCATCTTCTGCTCTGTTCTTTGGGGCAAGGAGGACAAGGTCAAGCCCTTAGTCCACTTGACAGCTTTAAAGCCGTCTCTCCTGAATCTTCTCTCCTCCAGACTCAGCATCTCCAGTTCCTGCACGTAGAATGGACTCTAAGGCTTCCACTGGGCCCAGCAGTCCTGTTGTGTGTTGCCTTCCAACTGATGGATATCCATCTTCAATTGTGTCACCTAGAATCAAATCCAATATTCCATGGCACGTAGTAGGCCCTTAATACATATTTATTAATTGACTGTCCTTCCCAATAGCCCTAGTTGTCAAGTAGCTATATTTTGCAGATGATGGTGGAAAGAGTATAGCAACAGCTTGTGGGTGACTTGTGAGCTCATAGCTGTGACTCAGATTCCTTAAATACAACATAGGAATCCTTGAATCAGGAGATCTAGATGAAAGGTTTGATCTGGCTGCATAGCCTTACACTAGTCACTTTCTCTTCCGATGCCTCAGTTTCCCCAGCTGTCAAATGGACATAATTATCTTTTTTACTCTCAGTTCCTGGGGACTTTCAGGAGGTTGTCTGTGGAAAGTTACCATAAACAATACAGCATTTGTTCAGTGTCTGAGTAGCATTCTGGACCTTACCTCTGTGTATAAGAGGTAAGAGACATCCTTTTAGACATACTTTACACCTGGGGCTCTTTGTCAATGAGGCCTTCATTTTCAACAGCAGCCCAGGGTCTTTTGGTCTTTTTTTTTTCTTTTTTCTTTCTTTTTCTTTTTCTTTTTCTTTTTCTTTTTCTTTTTTTTTTTTTTTTTTTTGGTAATGTAGCAGTCACCTCACTATGAGTCCTCAGGATGCAGCTGGCTTGGAGGAGGAGAAAGACATTCGTCAGTCTTGCCACAGCATGACACTTCTGGGAGGGAGGACTTTCCAGCGTGAGCTCAGCAATCACAAGCTAAAAATAAATGACACCAAAGGGGAAATTATGAAGAAAATCCTCATAACACTTAGTCAATTTTCTTCTCTTTAATTTGAAGAGGTCAGAACAAAATAGGAATCATTATCTCAGGGTAGTAAAAACAACCCAACAGAGATCTCTATTTATTAAGCAGGACAAGAAGTCCCTGGGGCTCGGCTTAACCCAAGTTTTCCTGTTCTTCGACTTTCCTGGAGTTGCTGGCTGTCACAGAAGGGCTAAAAAGCTGCTTACATGGCTGCTCATTGGTCCTTTGGCTCAAAAGAATGGAGAGTCCAAAGAGAGCTTAGAATCGCAAGACTGTCACATAAACAAGTGCTTAGGGATATTATTGTAGCATATAGATTGGTGTAGCTCAGAGGTATCTTAGAACAGAGGTTATCAGAGTTGACAGAGTTGGGAAGAACTTTAGAACATGGAATATCAGAGCTGGGAAGGAACTTCCAGGACATCAGAACTGGGAGGTCCCTTAAGAACAGAGGACAGCAGATCTAGGAGGTACCTTAGAACACAGGATGTCAGAGCTGAGAGGGGCCTCAGAACAAAGCTGGAAGATATCTTAGAGACCATCTAGTCTAACTACTTTAAAACAAAGAAAATATTAGGATTGTGGAGGACCCAAGAATCACAAATCAAGAATATCTTATGTAATGGGAACATAGAACCTAAAAATGTCAGACTTAGGAGGGATCATCTTGTGGTCTTTTTGATCTCATGATTTCCTTGATGAAGGGCACACCTAACATGGAATCAAGCCCTAGAACTCTTCTTTAATGAGAGTCTAAGAGATTTGCCTTGGGACACTGAAGCAGTCAATGACTTACCCATCATGACACAGTTTATGTCAGAGGAAGCCCCTGAACTCACTGTTCCCTGATTTCCAATCCTTCTATGCAGTCTACTTTATTTCGTTTCTTAGAACTTCAAATGAAGAAAACTTCATTTCTAAGAACTACTTCATATCTACAAAGGATTTTAGAAGACAAATTAATAGAATGTTCAAATTATTTAAAAAAAAACACCTTAGGGGCTACTTGGAACAACTTTCTAAGTTTTACAGATGAGAAAACTGAGGAAACCAGAGGAGGCTACTCATTCAAACTCATGCAGTGAGTTATTACTATCAGATGCATGACTATTATTTCCCAGGTCTTCTCAGATCACTGCTCCTGCTGCATACTTCTGGGATTTTATGGCAAAGACATTAGTTCCCTCAATATAAGAACTAATTCTCTTAAACTTATACATCTTTTTGATGTAGAGTTTTGCTGTAATGGTATTTGTCATCATAAAAAAGTAAAGCTATTTTTAGCAAGAAAGCATGCAGGTTTTTTTTATTGTTTTTTTCTTCAAATTTCACCTGACCTGAGAAAGTGACTGGCCAGCAGCCAGTCCCAGTCCTGGATTGCTTCCAACAGGTTCAGAAAACATTTTTCATATCCATCACTTCTTTTTCCTCATTAGAAAATATAGGACTGAGGCTATTAGAAAGTGTGGTATAAATCATTAGGCACAGCTGGCCAATGTCGGGAACTGCTCACCATAGTATCCTAAGCCTAGAGGACCTTGGATGCTTGCAATTTTCTCCCTTCTTCTGAGCATCTTTAGTTTCCTTCAAAATTCAGCCCAAGAGTTCCCTTTACCATGGATCTGTTCATGATCTCTAATACCTATAAACTAACTTTAAGGTTTACAAAATACCATGAGTATGGAGTCTCAGTGGATCCCCAAAACTGATAGGAGGTATCATTATTATCCCATGTTATAGATGGAGAAACTGACGTAGACAGA
Organism: Myrmecobius fasciatus; assembly: GCA_023553655.1. NCBI lineage: Eukaryota > Metazoa > Chordata > Mammalia > Dasyuromorphia > Myrmecobiidae > Myrmecobius > Myrmecobius fasciatus. The sequence goes on along the minus strand of JAJPUD010000162.1, from coordinate 818,817 downwards.
AGTGAAATGACTTTCCAAGGTCACATAGCTATCAAATGTCTGAAAGATCTGAACTTAAGTCTTCCTGACATCAGATATAGAACTCTATCTACTTAACCACTTAGCTGTCTCAATCTCACCCCCTGCCAAGTTTTTACTATTTTTTTTCCAGTCTCAGATTTTCTAGAGACCTCTTACTTTGACATCTCTTGTGTCACCAACACTTAGAAGTTACCGTCTATTTTTTAAAGGCTAATGCCATATTCCTGGTGGCAGTGTTATGTTAACACCAGATCCCTTCCTTGGAAGTTCAGAGAGTTTTGTTTCTGTCTTTGTATCCTAAGCGTCTATATTTTGGGGTGTTTTTTCTGATGATTGCAAAGCATGAAATATCACTTTTCCTCAAACAATTGAAAATGAATATCTCCGGGAAGCTAGATGGGACAGTGGTTAGAGAACTAGCCCTGAAGTCAGGAGGACTTGAGTTCAAATCCAGTCTCAGACACTTAATACTTCCTAGCTATGTGACCTTAGGCAAGTCACTTAACCACAATTGGCTCAGCCAAAAAAAAAAAAAAAGAAAAGAAAAAGAAAAAAAAGAAAAGAAAAGAAAAAAGAAAAGGAAAAAAGAAAAGAAAATGAATATCTCTCAGAGGGAAAGAAAGAAGCATCTAATGGGATATAAGCAGATTGAAATGCATGCATGATAGACTACAAGTTATGAAATGAGAAGCAAAGGAAAGGATAGTATCAGTATATTTTGGCATTCCAATGACCATCTCCACACTTTGGTACAACCTGTTTAGATTTCCTGGGATTCTCATCCTCTTCAACTCCACCTCTCAGCATCTCTGATTTCATTCAAGGCTCAACTCAAACACCCCCTTCTTTCTGCAGAAAGCTTTTCCCAGTTCCCCCAGTTACTACAGCCCACCTTCTGTTCTAAGATCACTTTCTCTCTACTCTGAATATAGTTTGTATATACTTATTTATATGCATGTTATCTCTCCTATTTAGATATAAGCTCCTACATCAAAGTCATTTAAGCAAAATTCATTGTAGTGACAATGCACTGACTTAAAAGAGGGAATTTTTTTTTTGAAGCAATACTATAGACACAAATGGAGGAAAACATAAACCTGACTCCCATAACAATAAATGTGAATGGATAAAAGAATTCAATAAAATGAAAGAAAGTGACAGAATGAATAAGAAAATGAAAACCCACAATCTGTCGCTTACAAAAAACACATCTAGAAAGCACAGACACACATTGAATTGAAAAGAGAGATTCAAACAAAATTTACTGTGCATCTGGTATATACCAAAATCAGAAGTTGCAATCATGGTCTCGGAAAAAAAGGGGGAAAAAAAACCTCATTATCAACAGTTGATAATCAAAATTACCTTTACTTAAAGAAAACATATAAAATGAAACAATCAATATTTAAAAAAAACCATAGCATATAAATTCATAAATAAAAATAAAATAAATTATAAGGAAAAGCAAATAACAGTGGAAAATAAGAGTAGACTTTAGTGTTCTCTCAAAATTAGATAAATATAACAGGAAGATAAAATAGAGAAAATAAGGATTTAAATAAACTGCTGTTAAATTTAGAATAAGAAGGTTTATGGCACTTCAGAATGGAACGACAAAAAATTTACATACTTTTCAGCATCACATGATATTTTTTACAAAAAAATAGAGCATGCATTAGGGAGAAAATAAATTGGAATTTAAACACATATATGCAATAAACTGATTCTTTATACACAATCATGTAATGAAATAGTAATTAATCCAGGGAGTACAAATAAAAGACATAGGCCTAAATGAAACCTTAATTATTTAAAAAAAAAAAAAAAAACTAGATTGAAGAAAACCTCAGAAACAATTAATAACTATGTGAAAGAATTCATTCAGGAATTTCTAAGATTCAGCTAAATCAGTCTTCAGAAGAAAAAAATTATATAGCAAAAACCCCACATGTTAACACAATGGAAAATGCAAGAACATTAATGAACTAAACAGGCATCTAACAAATCAGGCCAACAAGTCAACCCAAAAGAAGAACAAAAAGAGGAAATCTTGAAAATTAGAAGAGTGATAGCTAAAGTACAAAGCAAATCTAATCTAATATCCAAACTAATAAGTAGTGGTTGTCAAAGACTAAAAATATTGATAAACATATAGCCAATCTAATTAAAAAGAAGTTAGAAAATTAAATTAATACTTTTTAAATGAAGAAAATCAAAGCACAGCAAACCTGGAAAACAGAAAAAGAATGATCAGAACCTAGAATACACAATCACATGCTTGAGTATAAGCTCCTTGAAGACAGAACTAGTTTTTTTTTTTTTTTGCTTTTTAAAAATGCTTAGTAATTAGGATGGTGCCTGGAAGATAGTAAGTGCTTAATTAATTATTAAGTATTTATTAATTAATAATAAATGATTAATATAATATGATACAATTGATGATTGATTGTATAATTAAATTGAGGTAATTAATTGGGGATAAGCCCCATGTTTCTTTGGTAACATTGCAATATGAAAAGAATTCAAGAAAGACCTTCAGTATCATCCATGGACCTTTCACTCCCTTCCTATCCCATGGCAGTCATTTGGAAGTACATTAACAAAAGATGAACAGGAGGGCCAAAGATCGAGATGTTTGAGGGGACCAACATAAATGGATGAGATCATAGATTTACTGGAGTATGTGAATATCTCCCAGCATTTAGCACAGGACAGTGCACATAATAAGTGTTTATAAAGGTCTGTTGAATTGAATTAGAATAAGAAATTTTTCCAATTCAGATTATTATTAGAAGAGTTGTTCACAGAAATACAGCATATAAAACTCATAGGCTTTTAGAAATGGTTGAGACATAAAGCTTATTTTAATTAGGAATTCTTAACCTAGGGTATGTGAACATGTTTACACATACATACATAATACATACACACATATATGTATATATGTATGTGTATATATGTGTGTGTATTGCATGTGTATATATGCATATACTTATATTTGTCTGGATTTATAACTATATTTCACTATAATTGGTTTACTTTGTATTTCTCTATATTTTATTTTATACATCTAAAAATATTAGTTTGAGGAGGGGTCCACTGTCTCCCCCAGACTGCCAAAGAGGACCAGGACACAAACAAGGTTAATGACCTTTTACCTAGATTAGCTTCCCAGATCAGGAATCCCTTCCCTTCTATCCCTGATAAACAGTCATCCAAAACTCTTGAAGAATTTCCCTGATAAGGAGCTCTGTATTCACTAAATGATTCTATTCTACTTATATGGACTTCTAATTCTTAGAAAGTTCCCTCAGCTTGTAATACACATCAAATCCTGAACCCAAGTTATTTTATTCATATAAATTAACCAACACCCAGATGAAGTCTGTCTTTCTTCAAAGTGGTTTCATGTTTTGCTCTGAAATTGCTAGGGTATAATGGGAACCAGGTGAAAGATTACCATAGTAAAACGAATAGATAGCTCTGGAGTCTTGAATTCATGGACACTGAATGATTAAAATGATTATTATATTGTGTGGTTTTTTTTCTTCTAAATTAAGATCTTTGCAAATGTGATACCCTGAATAAATATTTATGGAAGAAAGGAAGGAAGGAAGGAAGAAAGGAAGGAAGGAAGAAAGGAAGGAAGAAAGGAAGGAAGGAAGGAATAAAGAAAAGGAGGGAAGGAAGGAAGGAAGGAAGGAAAAGAAGGAAAGAAGAAAAGGAGGGAAGGAAGGAAGGAACAAAGGAAGGAGGGAAGGAAGGAAGGAAAGAAGGAAAGAAGGAACAAAGGAAGGAGGGAAGGAAAGAAGGAAGGAAAGAGAGAAAGAAGGAAGGAGGGAAGGAAAGAAAAAGATAGGTAGGTAAGGATTCATTTAAGCCTATGCCTTTTGCTCCTTACTCATAAAATGTGGAAATTGGATGAGAGAACCTCAGGGGTTTCTTCCATCTTAAAATCTATGACTTTACAATCCTTCTTTGGAAGAAATAAGGAAAAAAGACAAGCCAAAACTGAAAATGCTTTCAAATCCATAAACAATAGAAGAAAGCAGCAATATTTCTAATAATCTTATGAGCAAATCCGAGCTTTTGAGACTGACTGAGCCTTGAAAGCCATGTAGATCACAGAACTGAGGCACAGAAAGGTGGCAAGGACTTGTCCAAGATTACAGAGATAAGTTAGCGCTAGAACATAATTCTCCTTTATATATAACTCTCTCAAGTTCAGAAAGCTATTCCATCTTGATTTCCTGACAAGGGATGTGGTGAAAGTAGGAGCTTCTACATTTGACAGATAAGGAAACTGAGGTTCAGGGAACTCAGATGCATTGTCCATAGTCATGCCAATATTAAAGGTCACAACTCTTTCCCCCTCAATGAAAAAAACCTTCTTTTCCTTAAGCTAGTTTTTCCATCTTATCCCAATAACTTGTGTACTTCCTCCCCAAACTCTTCTTCTTTCTGAATATTAATAGTACAAAGTCCATAATCCAGACTTGCAAAACTTCTGTCATCTTTGACTCCTTCCTGTTGTTCCCTTCACCCAATCTATTGTTTTTTTGCCATTTTTTAAAATCTTTTCATGGAACTTCATGTTACTGCCCTGTTCAATAAGCACCAAGGGTTCCCTGTCAATTCTAAGACATTTAAAGCTCTTCAGAAGCATGCTCCTTCCTACTTTTCCAGTCTTCTTACACCTTCTGTCCCTCCAGAGCCCTTCAACCTAGCTGTTAGTTTTCCTTAAGTTTCTCAGGATGCTCTGGCTCCCAACTCCAGGGATTTGTGCAGGATTTATCTCATGCCTAGGATGCTCTGACCACTCACCCTTCCTCCTTGCTTTTTGGACTTTTTTCCAGGCTCCCCCCACTTTTTACAGGGATTTTTTTTTCACTCTCTCTTGCTGCTAATTTTCATATTATCTCCTATTTGCTTTGTATATTATTTTATAGCTATCTAGTTATCTTGCATGTTGCCTTTGCCATTAAAATGCAAGCTTCTTGAGTGCTGAGCTGAGATTTTGCCTTTCTTTGTATCCCCCACATTCAGTATAGTGTCTGGCATATAGCTAGTGCTAATAAATGCTAGTCGATTGACTAGCTGATGTATCTATGAGCTGAGAAAAGTGAGCTAAGACCTCAGTGGTCTTTTAATTAATTTTGGACATGAAATATTCCAACAGCCTACACTTCTTTCAGAGCCCAACACACAGGGGCCTCGGCTCTTGCATCAGGCAGCTGGCAATGCTCAGCAGAGTTTTTTTAAAAAAATCACACTTTTTTTTTCCATTTGCACTGATTTGCATATTAATGGTCTGCATATTAAACAACTACTTCAGAGGGTGGGCGGGCTAACTAATGCATCCTGGTCTCCTCGATTTTTTAACTCAATTTGCCTCATCCATATTCCAATGACTTTGGAGATTTGTATTCAGCCTCCATTGAAGTGATCCAAGCCAGACTTAATTTGCACTGCCCTCCCATTAATCCAATTAATTAGCCCCATTGATGCCGGCTGCCTTTGTGAGAGCTTCCCGGCTGGTGCTGCTAATGAAAGCCCAGAATCAGAGGGAGTAATGGGGAAACCAAAGAAGTGTTTGACCCCACTGCCCCCCACCATAATGCCACCCTTTGGAGCCTGGATGCCCAGCTCACCCAAATTAGAGACAATAGTCTGGAATCCCAGTGCTGAGGGGAGGCTGGGCCACTTTGGACCCCAGGCATCTATTGATCTGTATTATGATGTTTATTATAAGGGTGGGAGGAGCTGGGCAAGGATAAATAGGAGAATCAGGAGATTATTTTCCTGGGGCCTGGCCCACTGTACTTAGTGGGTGGCTTTCACTGGGATCTTAGTTGATCTAGAGTATAGAATGATGTTGCTGAAAGGGACATTAGAATATAGAACATGGAAAGTTGTAGCAAGAAAGACTGTTCCAAAGTAAAATGTGGAATATTATGGCAGAGAAGGGTGTCCAAATACAGACCATAGGATGGAAGGCTCTTAAATATAACATATAGAATGTTAGAATAGGAAGGGCTCACATGAAAAGGGATGTCAGAGATTTTACCATACAGAACAAGAACTGTAAGGGACCTTAAGACATAGAACATAGGGGAAAAAATTGCTGAAAGGGGCTTAGAACATAGAATGAACATTTTACTTCTGGCACTGTAGAAATAAATTATAGCAGAAGGAAGAGGGAAAGAGAAAAAGACAAGATAAAGAAAGAGGAAATGCTGCTGGTGATCTGAAAGGATTTGAACCAGTGAAATACATCAGAGGATGAATCTGAGGAGAAATTTTGGAGAGAAAAATGAAGAAAATCTGAATAAGAACAAGTCTTCCTTGTAATTTTAGGTTGAAAGAACAGAAGAATAGTTTAAAAAGATAAAAGATGAGTAGGGAATAAAACTCAATGAGGTAGACTTAAGAAAAAGGCAAAGAGGATTGGCAAGACCAGACAAGAAAGGTTAAAAAAAAAAAAAAAAGTCAAGCAGATGTGGAGCAAAGATGGCAAAGTAAAGGCAAGAACTCGGCCAACCTCTCCCCCAAACTGCTCCAAATTCTTCTAAATAGTGATTCCAGACAAATTTTAGAGCATCAGAACACCCCAAAAAATATGGAGTAGAGCATTTTTGCAGCAGAAGGCAACTTAGAAAGTTAGCAGACCTTTTTTTAGTGGCAAGAAACTGGAAAATGAGTTGGAGAATGGCTGAATAAGTCATGTTATATGAAAATCATGGAATATTATTGTTCTATAAGAAATGATCAGCAGGAGGATTTCAGAGAGGCCTGGAGAGACTTACACGAACTGATGCTAAGTAAATAAGCAGAACCAGGAGATCATTGTACATGGCAACAGTAGAATTATATGATGATCAATTCTGATGGATGTGGCTCTTTTAAACAATGAGTTGATACAGGCCAGTTCCACTGCTCTTGTGATGGAGATAGTCATCTGCATCCAGAGAGACTGTGGGACCGAGTATAGATTACAACATAGTAGTTTCATTCTTTTTGTTGTTTGTTTGCATTTTGTTTTGTTTGTCATTTTTTTTTCTCTTTTTTCATCTGATTTTTCTTATGCAGCACAATAATTGTGGGAATATGTATGGAAGAATTGCACATGTTTAACATATATTGGGGTACTTGCATTCTGGGGAGTGAGTGGGAGAAAGGAAGGGAAAGATTTTGGAACAAGAAGTTTTGCAAGGGTGAATGTTGGAAATTATCCATGTATATATTTTGAAAATAAAAAGCTTTAATAATAATATTAATAAAAAGAAAGTCAACAGAAAAGATCTGTGAAATCAGGATGGGAGTCCAGCGTGCAATTCAGTGCAGCCCCAGCCCCAACATTAGGAATCTGTTTCTTTAGCACACTAGAACCTATAGCTACAGTGGGGTAGGGACAATTCTAACAACTTCAGGGCAGAAAAGAGTATTTATGGTCAGGTCCCTAGAAGGATCTCTGAAAACGGTTGTCCCAAACCTCTGAAGCTTCACCCTGGAAACAGAACCCTACTTTAACAAAGAGCTATGAAACAAAGGCTATGAAAATGAGCAGACAACAAAACAAAATGAGCAGACATTGAAAACAGTGACCACTGAAAGTTATTACGATGACAAGGATGATCAAAACACACACATAGAAGATGATAAAGTCAAAGTTCCTCCATTCAAAGTTTCAAAGAAAAATAAGAATTGAGCTCAGGCTATGGAAGAGCTCAAAAGGAATTTTGAAAATCAAATAAGAGAGATAGAGGAAAAATTAAGGGAAAAAATTGAGAATGATCCAAAAGGAAATACAAAAAGCTAATGAATAGAAAAATGCCTTAAAAAGCAAAATTGGCCAATTGGAAAAGGAAGGAGAAAAGCCCACTGAGAAAAAAAAATATTTTAAAAATATTTAAAAAATAGAATTGAGCAAACGGAAGCTAATAAATTTATGAGAAATCAAGATATGATAAAGCAACCTGCCCCCCCCCAAAAAAAACAGAAAAATAGAAAAAAATGGAAAATATTTCATTGGGAAAACAACTGACCTAGAAAATAGATCCAGGAGAGACAATTTAAAAATTATTGGTCTACCTGAAAGTCATCATCAAAAACAGATCCTGGGGAGGGTGGGGACTTGGGTGGGAAATTTCTAATGGAAAGCTTTTTTTAGCAGCTTCTACATTAAAGAACTGGAGGACTTGAAATATGATATTCTGGGGAGAAATAGACTTAGGATTATAATCAAGAATCACCTACCCAGCAAGACAGTATAATCCTTCAGAGGAAAAAGTTTCTCAGTGAAACAGAGAATTTTCAGGCATTCATGATGAAAATACTAGAGCTGAATAGAAAATTAGATTTTCAAATACAGGACTATGGAAAGCATAAGAAGGTAAGCAGGAAAGGACATCATAAAGGACTTAATAAGGTTTATCTGTTTACATTTCTACATGGGAAGATGATACTTGTAACTCATCAGAACTTTTTCATTATTATGGAATTTAAAAGGAGTATATATAGACAGAGGACACAGGTGAGTTGAAATTGAAAGGATAATAGTTTGTTTTAAAAAATGATTAAAATTAAGGGGTGAGAGGGGAATGAATTGGAAGGAAAGGAAAGGGAGAAGTGGAATGGTGCAAATTATCTGCCGTAAAAAAAGAAGCAAGAAAAAGCATTTACAATGGAGGGAAACAGGGAGAAGAAAAGGGGAGTAAGTGAACCTTACTTTAATCAGAATTGGCTCAGAGAGGATGTAGAATAGATGCTCAATAAGGATGCAGAAATATATATTACCCTGCAGGAAAATTGGAGGAGAATGGTATATGGGAAAGGGGAAGGGTAATAAAAGAGGGAGCATATTGGGGGAGTAAGTGTTCAATAACAAAACACTTCTGAGGAGGGACAGGGTGAAAAGAGAGAAAATAAGTGGGGGGGGGGATAGAGTTAGAAATAGTGATTATAAAAAGAATTTCAAAACAAGTTCCTCTGATAAGGCCTCATTTCTCAAAAATAGAGGGAACTGAGACAAATTTATAAAAAATAAAATAAGAACCATGCTCCAATTGATAAATGATCAAAAGATATGATATGTGCCCAAAGGGCTATAAATTCATACATATTCTTTGACCTAATAGCACCACATTAAGCATGAATACCAAAAAAGATTTTTAAAAAAAGGAAAATGGACTATACATGCAAAAAATATTCATAGTGGTTCTTTTCTCAGAGCAAAAAAAAAAAAAATGGAAATTGAGAGGATGCCCTTCAATTGGAGAATGGCTCAATAAACTGTGATGAAATATTATTATTCTATGGGAAATGATGAGCAGGATGCTCTCAGAAAAATAAAATCTGGAAAGTCCTTCATGAAGTTAAATACAGTGAAATGTACAGTATATAAAATAATAACAATGTTCTGGGATGACCAGGTATCAATGACTTACTATTCTCAGAAGTATTACTACTCTATATCCATGACTACTTTGGAGGACTTATGATGAAAAATCCTGCCCATACCCAGAGAAGGAACTGATTGTGTATGAATACAGATTGAAGCATTCTTTTTTTCTTTCTCTCTCTCTTTTTTAAAACTTTTTTTTTGAGGTTTTTATTTTCATGTGTGGGTGATCTATGTTTTCTTTCACAACTTGGCTTTTATAGAAATTTTTGCACAACTTCACATGTGGTTTCTTAATTGTAGGTAAGGATAAGGGAGAGAGTGACTTGGAACACAAAAATTTTAAAAACAAATGTAACAAAAAGCTTTTTTTCAATGTAATTTGGAAAAAAATATTAAATAAATAGATCAAATACCAAAATTTGGTATTTATTGGTATTTACTCACCAAAAAATTGTTGAGTAAAGCAAATTAAGATAGTGGATTGTTGAGGGGGAACAAGTGGTGAAACAGTGGAAAGTTGGTACATGACTTAAGGAGAGGTGGGACTCTGGAGTTGCTAAGACTAGGAAAGTTGAAAAAGGAAGTTGATTGGGATTGTCAATTTAAAAGGAAGTGTTTTAAACAAGTGCTTAAGTTGAAGTATAAATGGCACTCCCTTACCCCAGTGACTAAAGAAACCAACTGAGGATTCAATAAGAAAAAAGAAGGGCTCTCAGGTATAGGACAAGAGACATGATTCCTGTTGAAAAGGCAGAGAATGAAAGAGTATTGCAAAGAGGAAAAAATGAAAATCTCTAATCTTGCACATTTAGACATTTAAAAACACATTTAAAGCACTTCCTAAAGAGGAAAAAGCTGAATTATCTGAGAAAGATGAAAGTTGTTTGTCCTAAAGAGAATGAGTTATCACCTATTAAAAGCCAGAGAAGTTTTTAAAAAAAAAAGAAAGAAAGAAAGAAAGAAAAAATGCAGAAAATGGAAATGACAAAATAAGTAGTGGTGAATATGAGAATGTGGCATGGTCCTTTAAGTGTAGAATCAAGAAACTTAAAGCTCTGAAAAAGCTGATGCTGATAGAATAAGCTAAGAAAGCCCAAAAGGTTCATTTGCTGTTTTTTTAATGTTGTTGTAGTGTTTTTGTTTTGTTTTGTTTTGTTTTAAGCTATGTTGTTGAGGCAAGGGAAGAGGGGAAGGGCAAGGGGCAAAAAGTATCAAACTGGGTGCAAGACTTTTGCTTGGAAGTAGATTAGACACAGACAAATGAAAACAAAGAGAGAATATAGAGCTGCTAATCAATTTTCATTTTATTTTTGTGTTCTCTGTAATGGAAAATGGATGCTGGAAATGAAAGAATGGAAAGACATCAATAGAAACAACTAAAAGAGGTAGAGAAAAATTGGGAAGAGAAATCAGAGTGATACAAAACAAAATCATGAATAAACAGTCATCAGCTTAAAATATATTTCAGAGGGCAAAGGAGTTAGAATTGCGAACAAGATTCACCTCCCCCTAAAAACTAAATATATTCCTTCAGGGAAAAACTGGATATTCAATGAAATAGAGGACCTTCAAGCATTCTTGATGAAAAGACTGGAGCTAATAGAAAATTTGATTTTTAAATACAAGACTGAAGAGAAACATGGAAATATAATTAGAAAAGGTAAACCTAAGGGATTTAATAAAATAAACTATTTGCATTCCTACATGGGAAGCTGATATTTGTAGCTCAAGAAATTTCTCATTATTAGGGCAGTTGAAAGGAATACACAGGTGAGTTGAATATGAAGCAATGATATCTAAAAAAATAAAATTAAGGGGTGAGAAATGGCATGTACTAAGAGAAAGGGAAAGGGAGAGGTAGAATGGGGTAAATTATCTCACATAAAATAACTGAGAAAAAGGAAGAGGAAGATGGGAAGAGGAATGAGTGAACCTTACTCTCATTGGAATTGGTTCACAGAAGGAATAAAATACACATTCAATTGAGTATAAAAATCTATCTTACTCTACCGGAAAGTAGGAGGAGAAAGGGATAATGAATGAGGAGGGCGGATGAGAAAAGGGAGGTAGATTGGAGATGGTAGTCAAAAATAAAATACTTTTGAGGAGGGACAGATTGAAAGGAGAGAGAGAACAGAATAAACAGGATGGGGATAGGAATAGGTTGGAGGGAAATACATTTAGCAACCATAGCTGTGAAAAAATTTTAAAGTATGTTCCTCTGACAAAGGACTCTTTTCTCACATATATAGAGAACTGAGTCAAATTTATAAAAAAATAGGAGCTATTTCCCAGTCGATAAATGATCAAGAGATATAAACAGTTTTCTGGTGAAGTAATCAAAGCTGTCTACAATCATAACAAGGTGCTCTAAATTGTTATTGATTGGAGGAATATAAATTGAAACAATTCTGAGATACTATCTCATACCTATTAGATTGGCTCATGGGACAGAAAAGGTGAATGACAAATGTTGGAAGTGATGTGGGAAAAATGAGACATTAATGCACTGTTGGGGGAGTTGTGAATGTATTCAACCATTCTGTAGAACAATTCAGAACTATGTCCAAAGGGCTATAAATCATGTATACCCTTTCACCTACCAATATCACTATTAGATCTGTATCTAAAAAAGAGATTATTTTTAGGAAAAGGAAAGGACTTATATGTTGGAAATATTTATAACAGCTCTTTTCTGGTGTCACTGGGTTGGGAATTAAAAGGGTGCTCATCAATTGACTAGTGGTTGAACAAATTGTGTCTTGTGATTGGGATGGGATACTGTTATGCTTTAAGAAATGATGAGCACATAGCATCCAAATTCCTAGAGGAGAAGTTAAGAGAGATGCAAGGAGAAATAGACAGTAATACTATACTAGTGGGAGATCTCAACCTTGCTCTCTCAGAACTAGATAAATCAAATTCCAAAATAAATAAGAAAGAAGTTAGGGAGGTTAACAAAAGGCTAGAAAAGTTAGGTATGATAGATCTCTGGAGGAAATTGAATGGTGATAGAAGGGAGTATACTTTTTTCTCAGGGGTTCATGGAACTTATACAAAAATTGACCATGTGTTAGGGCATAAAAACCTCAAAATCAAATACAGAAAAGCAGAAATAGTAAATGCATCCTTCTCAGATCATGATGCAATAAAACTCACATGTAATATAAGGCCAGGAGAAAATAGACCACAAGTTATTTGGAAATTAAATAATCTAATCCTGAAGAACGAATGGGTGAAAGAGCAAATTATAGACACAATCGAAAATTTCATCCAGGAGAATGACAACAATGAGACAACATACCAAAATTTGTGGGACTCGGCTAAAGTGGTTATAAGGGGTAATTTTATATCTCTAGATGCTTACTTGCGTAAAACAGAGAAGGAGAAGATTAATGAACTGGGCTTACAATTAAAAAAGCTAGAAAAAGACCAAATTAAAAACCCTCAATTAAATACCAAATTGGAAATTCTGAAAATTAAAGGGGAGATCAATAAAATTGAAAATAAGAAAACTATTGAATTAATAAATAAAAGTAAGAGTTGGTTTTATGAAAAAACCAACAAAATAGATAAACCTTTAGTTAATTTGATTAGAAAAAGAAAAGAGGAAAATCAAATTATTAGTCTCAAAAATGATAAGGGAGAACTTTCCTCCAATGAAGAGGAAATTAGAGTAATAATTAGGAGTTTCTTTGCCCAACTTTATGCCAATAAATTTGATAATGTAAATGAAATGGAGGAATATCTACAAAAATATAGATTGCCCAGATTAACAGAAGAGGAAATAAATTATTTAAATAGCCCTATTTCAGAAAAAGAAATAGAACAAGCTATTAATCAACTCCCTAAGAAAAAATCTCCAGGACCAGATGGATTTACATGTGAATTTTACCAAACATTCAAAGAACAATTAATCCCAATACTATATAAACTATTCAAAAAAATAGGGAAAGAAGGTGTACTACCAAATTCCTTCTATGACACAGATATGGTGCTGATAGCTAAACCAGGTAGGGAGAAAACTGAGAAAGAAAACTATAGACCCATTTCCCTAATGAATATTGATGCAAAAATTTTAAATAAGATTTTAGCAACAAGATTACAGAAAGTCATCCCCAGGATAATACATCATGACCAAGTAGGATTTATACCAGGAATGCAGGGCTGGTTCAATATTAGGAAAACTATTAGCATAATCAATTATATTAATAACCAAATTAATAAAAACCATATGATTATCTCCATAGATGCAGAAAAAGCCTTTGATAAAATCCAACACCCATTCCTATTAAAAACACTGGAGAGTATAGGAATAAATGGGCTTTTCCTTAAAATGATTAGTAGTATCTACTTAAAACCTTCAGCAAGCATCATATGTAATGGAGTCAAACTAGAACCATTCCCAATAAGATCAGGAGTGAAACAAGGCTTACACTGTCACCATTAATATTTAATATTGTATTAGAAATGTTAGCTTTAGCAATAAGAGAAGAAAAAGAGATTAAAGGAATCAGAGTAGGTAGTGAAGAAACCAAATTATCACTCTTTGCAGATGACATGATGGTATACTTAGAGAACCCTAGAGACTCAACTAAAAAACTACTAGAAACAATTCACACCTTTAGCAAAGTGGCAGGATACAAAATAAATCCACATAAATCATCAGCATTTTTATATATTACCAATAAAGTTCAGCAGCAAGAGATACAAAAAGAAATTCCATTCAAAATAACTGTTGATAGTATAAAATATTTGGGAATTTATCTGCCAAGGGATAGTCAGGAACTATATGAACTAAATTACAAAACACTTTCCACACAAATCAAATCAGACCTAGTCAATTGGAAAAACTTAAAATGCTCATGGGTAGGATGAGCGAATATAATAAAAATGACAATACTACCCAAACTAATTTACTTATTTAGTGCCATACCAATCAAACTCCCAAGAAATTATCTTACAGATCTAGAAAAAATAGTAGCAAAGTTCATTTGGAAAAACAAAAGGTCAAGAATTTCAAGGGGATTAATGAAAAAAAAAAAGGCTGACGATGGTGGACTTGCTGTACCAGATCTAAAACTATATTATAAAGCAGCGGTCATCAAAACCATTTGGTACTGGCTAAGAAATAGAGTAGTCGATCAGTGGAATAGGATAGAATCACAAGACAAACTAGGCAATAACTATAGCAATTTGGTTTTTGATAAACGCAAAGACCCCAGCTTTTGGGATAAGTATTCAGTATTTGACAAAAACTGCTGGGAAAACTGGAAACTAGTGTGGAAGAAATTAGGGCTTGACCCACATCTAACACCACATACCAAGATAAGATCTAAATGCGTTCATGATCTGGATATAAAGAGTGATTTTGTAAACAAGTTAGAGGAACATAACATAGTTTACCTCTCAGACCTGTGGAGATGGAATAAATTTATGTCCAAAGAAGAACTGGAACTCTTAATTGAAAACCAGATAGATAACTTTGACTATATTAAGTTAAAAAGTTTTTGTACAAACAAAATCAATGCAGACAAGATTAGGAGGGAAGCAATAAATTGGGAAATCATCTTTACATTTAAGGGTTCTGATAAAGGTCTCATCTCTAAAATATATAGAGAATTGTCTCATATTTATAAAAATTCAAGCCATTCTCCAATCAATAAATGGTCAAAGGATATGAACAGACAATTTTCAGAGGATGAAATTAAAACTATTTATAGTCATATGAAAAGGTGCTCCAAATCACTGTTGATCAGAGAAATGCAAATCAAGACAACCCTGAGGTACCACTTCACACCTGTCAGATTGGCTAAAATGACAGGAAAAGTTAATGATGAATGTTGGAGGGGTTGTGGGAGGGCTGGGACACTGATGCATTGTTGGTGGAGCTGTGAACGGATACAGCCATTCTGGAGAACAATTTGGAGCTATGCTCAAAAAGTTATCAAACTGTGCATACCCTTTGACCCAGCAGCATTTCTATTGGGCTTATATCCCAAAGAAATCATAAAGGAAGGAAAAGGCCCCACATGTGCAAGAATGTTTGTGGCAGCCCTTTTTGTAGTGGCTAGAAACTGGAAATTGAATAGATGCCCTTCAATTGGAGAATGGCTGAATAAATTATGGTATATGAAT
>JAJPUD010000162.1:764052-777143 GCA_023553655.1 Myrmecobius fasciatus | reverse complement strand
CAAGATAAGATCTAAATGGGTTCATGATCTGGATATAAAGAGTGATACTATAAGTAAATTAGAGGAACGCAATATAGTTTACCTCTCAGACCTATGGAGATGGAATAAATTTATGTCCGAAGAAGAACTGGAACTCTTAATTGAAAACCACATAGATAACTTTGACTATATTAAGTTAAAAAGTTTTTGTACAAACAAAATCAATGCAGACAAGATTAGGAGGGAAGCAATAAATTGGGAAATCATCTTTACATTTAAGGGTTCTGATAAAGGTCTCATCTCTAAAATATATAGAGAATTGTCTCATATTTATAAAAATTCAAGCCATTCTCCAATCAATAAATGGTCAAAGGATATGAACAGACAATTTTCAGAGGATGAAATTAAAACTATTTATAGTCATATGAAAAGGTGCTCCAAATCACTATTGATCAGAGAAATGCAAATCAAGACAACCCTGAGGTACCACTTCACACCTGTCAGATTGGCTAAAATGACAGGAAAAGTTAATGATGAATGTTGGAGGGGATGTGGGAGGGCTGGGACACTGATGCATTGTTGGTGGAGCTGTGAACGGATACAGCCATTCTGGAGAACAATTTGGAGCTATGCTCAAAAAGTTATCAAACTGTGCATACCCTTTGACCCAGCAGCATTTCTATTGGGCTTATATCCCAAAGAAATCATACAGGAAGGAAAAGGCCCCACATGTGCAAGAATGTTTGTGGCAGCCCTTTTTGTAGTGGCTAGAAACTGGAAATTGAATAGATGCCCTTCAATTGGAGAATGACTGAATAAATTATGGTATATGAATATTATGGAATATTATTGTTCTGTAAGAAATGACCAGCAGGATGGTTTCAGAGAGGCCTAGAGAGACTTACATGAACTGATGCTGAGTGAAATGAGCAGAACCAGGAGATCATTATACACGGCAACAACAGTACTATATGATGATCAATTCTGATGGACATGGCTCTCTTCAACAATGAAATGTTTCAAACCACCTCCAATTGTTCACTGAAGAAAGCCATATACACCCAGAGAGAGGGATGTGAAATGTGGACCACAACATAACATTCTCATACTCCTTGATTGATGTTTGCTTACATTGTGTTTCCTTTATCTGATATATCGTTTGTGTAGATAAGATTTTTCTTGCACAACAATGATAAGTTTGGAAATATGTATACATATATTCGATTTGCCAATATTTTAACATAATTAACATGTAGTGGATATCCTGCCATCTAGGGGAGGGGTGGGGAGTTGGGGGAAAAATTTGTAACGGAAAGCTATGTAAGGGTTATTGTTGAAGAATTACCCACACATATGTTATGCAAATAAAATTTTAAAAAATAAAAAAAAAATCCAACCCAGAAATTAGAGAATTTTTAAAAAAAAAGGTACTTAAATTTTTATTAAGAGGTAGTGGGAAACAGAAGGGAACAAACTCCTGCAACTCTTTTACCTCTATTTATTAATTACAAACTCTCAAGTCACAATATATAGTTTAAGGCTATATTCCCATGACAGTGTCTTCATTTAATTAATTCCATATAATGGCTTGAATTCTTTCCAAATCCAACAACTATTCTTCCAAACAACTTCCCTTTAACTTACTTTTTAGATATTTATATTTATTAATTTTATATTCATGCTGCATATAGTTTTATATGTACCTGTTGTCTGCACTATTAAAATGTTAGTTCCTTGTGAGCAGAAATTGTTTCATTCTTTGCACTTCTATCTCCAGTGCCTGGAAGCTCTTTGAGTAATGGATTGTTAGAACTGGAAGAAATCTGAGGCACCAAAAATTTACAAAAATATCATATTTCTAGAGTAGGGTGAATTTTAGAAGCTGTCAAATGCAGCCTTTTCATGGTACTAATGAAAAAACTAAGGCCCAGGGACTTTTAGTGAGGTCCCTAGAATCACACAGGTATGGTCAGAAGGAGGATTTGAATCCTCTGATTTCAGAACTAAGTTTTACCCTACCACTCTCATTTTATCTAATCCTTATTTTTTAAGTAGCATGAAATTAGACACAGAAAAAAAGAAATTCTTCTAGTGAATCATTATCAGGACCCAGAACTAGAATTCAAGTGCCCGAAATCCCAGTTCAAGACATTTCCATTATACCAGATTGATTCTCATCATGGCAGATCAAAAGTAGACTATTGCATCCTATACCCCTTCTGTTCAGCCCAGCTTTGCAGAAAATTAGGGAGTCGCTCCACAATAACTTCCTATACTCTCAGAACTGCCCTCTCTGCACATTCCCTGCCTGGGGCAGGGGTTGAACTCAGACAGGAAAGACTCTCCATTTAACAGCCATAATGCCCATGGAGTGTGACGGAGTAAGGGGAATTAATGAGGTACCTTTGGTGTGCAGTTTAATTTGGGGTTGATTTATTGGGAAAGTTAACACCTGCTCACATCCCCAGGAAATGAAGCCCAGGGTCCCCATTTTTTTTTTTGTTCAAGCTTTTTATTTGTATAACATATGTATGGGTAGTTCCCCAACATTGATCTTTACAAAGCTTTCCATTACAAATTTTACCCCCAGTCCCCTCCCCTCCCCTAGATGGCAGGAAGTCCACTACATGCTAATAATGTTGAAATGCTTGAGAAGTTATGCAAGAAAAATCCTATCTACAAGAAAAAAAAAGAATCAGAGAAAGGCAACACAATGCAAGCAAATGTCAATAGAGATCATGAAAATGTTACGTTGTGGTCCATATTTCATTTCCCTCTCTCTGGGTGTATATGGTTTTCTTCAGTGAACAATTGGAACTGGTTTGAGACAATTCTTTGTTGCAGAGAGCCATGTCCATCAGAATTGATCATCATGTAATACTGTTGTTGCTGTGTATGATGATCTCCTGGTTCTGCTCGTTTCACTCAGCATCAGTTCATGCAAGTCTCTCCAGGCCTCTCTGAAATCGTCCTGCTGGTCATTTCTTACAGAGCAATAATATTCCATAACATTCATATACCATAATTTATTCAGCCACTCTCCAATTGATGGGCATCCCTTCAGTTTCCAGTTTCTAGCCACCACAAAAAGGGCCGCCACAAACATTCTTGCACATGTGGGTCCCTTTCCCTCCTCTAAGATCTCTTTGGGATATAGGCCCAGTAGAAACACTGCTGGGTCAAAGGGTATGCACAGTTTGACAACTTTTTGGGCATAGTTCCAAATTGCTCTCCAGAATGGTTGGATCCAGGGTCCCCATTTTAACCAAAATTTGGTTTCATTGCAATTTGGCCTTTCCCCCTTCTCAAAGTGAGCTGAATAGTATCATTGTTTAATTACATAGAATTGTATATAGGATTCTGGGATGCCCAGGGGAGACAAGTTCCTTCTTTTTCCTTTTCTTGTGGCTCTCTGCTTCTCCATTCTCTCCCCGTCATCTCCATAAACTACTCATGATAAGGATGTAGTGGAAAGAACATTGGATTTAAAAGAATTGATAGGTTATTCTGCCTTCAGCTATGATAAATGCTGTGACTTGTTGGGCAAATTATTTCTGCCTCTCTGGTCCTCAGTTTCTTTATCTGTATCTAAGAGTAGGCATTTCTATCCCCAATTCAATTGAATTGGACTGAATCAATCAAACAAAAGTGTAAACCATGCATGAACCAATCTTTAATCTATTGGAGGGGAATAAAATGATTTGATCATTGGAGATGAAGCCACACTAAATATATCTTGTTCTTGATCAAAAACTAATCAAACATTTTCCTGTGGCTATGTCCAATATTCTAAGTCAGATCAGAGTAACTTGTTCCTACACCCTGAGAACTACTTGGAGGGAAGGAGCTTTTGCCTTCCCACCACTCCTCCAATAAGAAACCAGAGTGGCCCAGGAGAACAACATTGGTCAACAACAGAGGAAATATACGTGGAGATATAGTCAAGGAGGACAGAGCTACTTAGGACCAGAGAGGAGCTGCTGCTATAGACTGGATGGAGACATCATGTCTCAGAGGCTAATAGAGAGCTGTACCTAAATGGACCTTTTTCATGGTCTCCCAATAATCAAGACCTGGGAGCTTCTTCCGTGGTCATATGTGTTTTCTACAAGCACATCTCTATATGTAGGAACCACTGTACTTCAAAACTGAGCCCATTCTTTTGAGAAACCCAATATGTACAGGGAGACAGCATTCTTCCCAACTTGGGAGAAACATTTAGTAATAGTTTTTTTTTCCTTTTCAGTAGATCCCTTTTTGGAAAGCTGATAGAGTCAGTAGATCCCTTACTGAGGATCACACCAGTGAAATCTGAGCTGCCATACAGATCTGACCATGGAACTCTTCCCACACCCCACCCACCATTTTACAGAACTCCACTGGCTCCTTGTCTCCTCCAGGATAAAAGAGAAAATGCTCTGTTTGGCATTCAAAGTCCTCAAAATCCAGATTCCTGATATTTGTCCAGTCTTCTTATACTTTCTTCCTACCCCCTCTTCAAGCCATTGACCTTAGGCCCCTTGCTATTCCTCACATGAGACTCCATCTCTCCATTTTATGTTTTTACCTTTAAGTCTGTAATTTACTCCCTCCTCACCTCCTCCTCCTGGTTTCCCTTCTGGTTCTTAAGTCATGTACCCATTCAAGTCCATACTTCATGACCCAATTTGATCCCATTTTCTTGACAAAGACACTGGAGTAATTTGCCATTTCCTTCTCCAGTTCATTTTACAGATAAGGAAACTGAGGCAAATAGGGTTAAGTGACTTCCCCAAGGCTACCCAGCTAGTAAGTGTTTGAGGCAAGATTTAACCCCAGGAAGATGAGCCTTCTTGACTCTAGAACTGGCGCTTTACCTATTGTATTACCTGGCTTTCCTGGCTATAGGAAATCTTTCCCAATCTTCTTTAAATTCCCTCCAACAGTCATCTCCAGTTTCTTCTGTCTGTTTTATTTGTACCTAGCTGTCAACATGCTATCTCCCCCATTGCCCTGAGAAATCCTCGAGATCAGAGATTATCTTTTGCCTTTCTCTGTATCTCCAGGACTTACTTAGCACAGTGCTTGGCACATCAAAGTTGCTTAATAAATGCTTACTGACTGATTTGTTATTTGTCCTTGTTACAACATTATAGTTGTATCTTGACTTGTACACAAATTGGATTCAAGTGGGACAGAGTTGCACAGAGTCATCAGCCTCACTCTTCTGTCCCTAGTTATCTAAGTCCAATGGCAAAACCAAAGTTTGTCTGACCAAACTCTAAGCAGAATCTGTTTCAGCCACTTTATTGGCCATTGGAACAACTTGTTTTTATCCACCGAGTCACCTGGAGGAAATCTTCAAATGCATGGAGTAGACACCCCACTAATTCACCAATGGGTTTATGGCCTGTTGATTACTCTCAGCTTGATTTAGTTCTTCTGCCAAGATGATTTACTGGGGTATGGCTGCACTACATGCTATAGATTCTTGGAAAAGAAGTGAGAACTGGGTAACAGGTAGACACCAAAGGTGGATGAACAGCCCTGAAAAAGATTCAGATCCCTCTCACCAGAGGTGCTAGTTCTCTTTGACAATCCATACATCCTATACTACCAATCCAACCCAGGAGCTTGGGTGAAATAGTCATTGTCTTTTGGAAACCAGATTTCCCAATGCCAATATGAATTGCAGAAGAAGTCCAAGAGGGCATGTTAAATATGAAATGAAGTTAATCATATTTTTATTGCATATCTGACGGGGAGAGAGGGAGCCAAATATTGCTGTACCCTCTCCAATTCCCCTAATTTCTGATGCTAACAATTGTAAAAAGGAAGAGAACACAATCTTAGTAATATCAACCTAGGGTCTTAAGGCTTTAGTTTAATTTTCATCTCTGATACTTGCTATCCAAAAGAATTTGAGGGTGGAACCAAGATGGGGGAGTGAAACCAGTAAACTGTTTTTAACTCTCCCAGTTTCCCTTGAAAACCACATGAAATCAAGTCTATGAACAGAGTCAAACAGAATGAAAGCATTCTCCAGCTCAAGATAGATCTGAAGGACTTCACAAAGGTCAGTCTCACTGGAGTGAAAGGGGTGTTTAGGCCCAGATCACATAGAGTCTGAAAAACCCACTGAGAGGGTCTTAATCACAGCAGATAAGTAGCTAAGACCCTCGGCCCTGATTCAGTAGCAGAACAGATCCATGGAGTGGCCTCCAAGCCCCAGCTCAGAAGGCAAATTCTGAGAAACCAGTAAAGAGAAGTTTTCCTGGAAAGAACAGGTAAAGCTACCTCCTGGAGTGAGCAAAACACCAAACATATGGGTCCCTATGCTCAAAGAAGGCTCAGAGCTGCATGGAAGCTTTTACCCCAGGAGCATTGACGATACCCTGAGCATTACACAAAGCATGACCATAAAAGTCATAAAAGAAGAAATACAAAAAAGAGAAAGGACTTGAGTAAATAATTGAACCTCCATGGGCTTCAGTTTCCTTACCTGTAAAACATGGTGCTTTGGATTGATAACCTTAGAGAACCTTCTTCTTTCTCCATCAACTTTATCAGTTGAGCCAGATCAGGAGAAGTCAAGTGATTGGGTGAAGGTCACCCAGCAAATGAGGATCAAAGTTGAGACTGGAACCTCAGTTAGTTAGCTTGCTAATCAGAAGTTTTTCCTGCTCTTCCTTCATTTTTATTTTGTGTGTGTGTGTGTGTGTGTGTGTGTGTGTGTTTGTGAGAGTGTATGTGTGTATATGTGAGAGAGACAAAGACAGAGAGAGACAGAGAGAGGGGAGAAGGGAGAGAGGAGAGAAAGAGGGAGGGAATGAGGGAGGGAGATGAAGTGAGAGAGACAGAGAGAGACACACAGAGAGACACAGAGATAAAAGAAATAAAAGAGAGAGACACAGAAAGACAGAGAGATAAGAGAGAGAGACAGAAAGAGAAGAGAGAGAGAAGAGAGAGGAGGAAAGGAGGGAGGGAAAAGAAGAGAGAGAGAGAAGGAGAAAGAGAAGCTGAGAAAAATTTTGATTGGCCAAAGTATCTGAACACAGATTCCACACTTTATACACATACTAATCTGTGATACCGATGATAATATTTTATGATCATTTGAGAGATTACTACTGATCTTTGTTTTTTTTTTAATTTAATAAGGTTTCTGGGATTCTTGCATAAGAAAATATCTCATTGTTAAAATCCAAAGCATTTTCTGTGAATCCAGATTGTGTCTCTCCCTCCTCCTTGCACCTCTGCCTGTACCCCAATCATTCTGCTCGACTTAAAAGGGTTAGTTAGGCTGCCTCTGGAGAAATTTCTTCAGTGTCTTTAATTCCCTGAATTGTCTCATCAACATAAACAATTCTGTTGCTTATGCTCCCTGATCCAGACCACTGAGATGGGGAGCTGTGTTGTTCAGTTACAGTTTCAAAGCTGTCACTAACTTCATGTGTGACATGGGGTAAGTCACTTTCCCTACCTAGACTGGTAATTTTTCCTCTGTAAAAAGAGACTGTTTACCTGGGTTTGAAAACTGTCCTTGATCCCTTTGGTGGTAACTTTGGTAATATATTCTGAATGTCACCCTCCTGAGGGCAGATGAAAAATCCACAGAAGCATACAGAGTATATTATATATTATATTACCATCTCAGTATACTATATTATTTTAATTATATTAAAATCACAGGATCTGAGTCAACCACTCAATTAGAGTTTATTAAGCCCTTACTATGTGCCAGGCACTGGCACTAAGCCCTAAGAATACAAAGAAAAATAGAAAAAAAATGGGTCTCTGCCTCAAGTAGCTCACAGTCTAATGGGAGAGATGAAATGCAAGTAATTATGGACAAACAAAATATAGCCAAAGACAATAGAAGTAATAAACAGAGAGACATGTCTCAAAAGAGGGATTTAACTTGCTATACTCAGTCGCAGAAGCAAGTCTGGAAGCAATGGAGACAGATTGTCCAGCTTTGGGTTTTGTGTCAAAAGACAAACGCTCTCGGTGATGGCCTGGTCCCATCATCCTTATAAAGAGAAACCTTGATTTGGAGGGCTCAGTTTTGTTATTCAGTCATTACAGTGTGGCTTTTTCTGATCCCATTTAGGGGTTTTCTTGGCAAAGTTACTGGAGTGTTTATTTATGAATTTTATGAATGAGGAAACTGAGTCAAATTGTGGTAACTACCCAGGCTTACACAGCCCTAAGGTCATGTTTGAATGAAGATTTTCCTAACACCAAACTCAGTGTTCTATCCCCTTAGCCACCTAGCTGCCCATGAACTGAAAACACTGGATAAATGTGAGCTTTCAGGAAAGGGGGATATTTAGGCTGGAGAAGAGAAGGCTTAGAGGGGAGTCTGAACTGGTCAATGCCTTGGAACAGAGAAGAGACAAGGGATGTGGAGCCAAGAAGACCAGAGTTCCCAGCCTGCTTCATGACCCTCGAGCAAATATGTCAAAAATCACAGATCCTCTTCCTACCTCTGTTTTTCCTTCTATAAAAGGAGGATAATGAAAACACTGGGATTGCTGTGAAAATCAAATGAGATCATAGAAAGCCCTTTGCAAACTTTAAAGAGCTGTATATATACTAGTTGTTGTGATGATGGTGATCATGATCATTCTCAGAGAAAGCTAGAGTTGTGAGGAACCTTAAGGCAAATTGAGGGACCTCAAAATAAAGGATGCCAGTGCTGGTAGAGACTGAAGTGGGAGGGTCTTAAAATAGAGGATGTCAGAGCTGGGAGAGGCTTTAGAACAGGGGATGTCAAGGTTGGAAGGGGCATTACAACAGGGGATATCAGGGTTTGGAGGGGCCTTAGTACAGAGGATGTCAGAGCTGGGAAGGGTCTTAGAACAGGGATGGACAAGGCCAGGGAAGGTCCCTTTGAGTAGAAAATGCCAGAATTGGGAGGAACTTTAGAACAAAGAGTGCTAGAGCTGGAAGAGATATTAGAATATATGGTGCAAATCTTAGAAGAGATAATAAAATGCAGAATGTAAGATAGGGGGGACTTAATCTAAATATACCTATAATGAATCTGAGGCTCAAAGAAAGGAAAAATCTCTAGCTTTAGGAGCTCTGGGTCATATGGGGCAGACTGACTGTCCAGGCTAGAATCCTCTGTCCTAAAGTCATTTTCCAGCCAGGACATTAAAATCTGGAAGCTTGAAGGGGTGGTAAATGTTTAACATCCAACTGGGGGTGAGGGGGAAGGTAGGGAATAAAAAAATACAAATACTTTTCACTTTAATTGGCATTATTAACATTGCCTCCATTACTATTTTTAGATTTAAAAAGCTCAACAAAATAAAAACTCACTCCCTGGTTTGTGGCTTTTGTCAGTTTCTGAGTGTAAATATCCCCCAGTGGGAGCTGTCCCCAGCACTCTCTTAGCTGGTTTGTCCTTTCTTCCAGAAGGGCTTCTTTCTGTGAATCTATTCAGCAGCCTCTATCAGAGAGAACTCTTTCCCTGCAATCCTCCTTCCGGCCCCAGCATTCACATCATGTTACATCATGCTCTGCAGCCTAACATGCTCAGCTCTGGCAGCCTATGACTGATGGGACATCGGTCAGGCTAAGACCCGGGACCCAATTTTCTAAAGAGCTTTGTTACAGAAACAAACAAGATGCCCTTTTTAACTTCTATTGATTGCTCGCTATAGAAAAAGCTCCACTCCTCCTTTAGCTAGTAGTTGTAATTAGTGGGTAGAATTACGTTTGGGCGGGAGGGTGGGAGGCTTAAGTGGAGAGGGGGAGGTGGAAGGGGGGAGACTGGAGCAACTCAAGAGTTGACTCTTTTTAAAGAGGAAGGAAAGCAGGTGGAAAGATGGACTGAGTTGAAAGTCAAGAGTCTCTGATTTTATTTCTGACACTACTTTTAATCTACTGTATGTGACTGAGCAGGGTCCCTCTCTCCATCCTGGAGGTCTCAGGTTTTTCAAGGAAAAATGAACATATTGAGCAAGACAGATGCTAAGATCTCTCTTGTTTCGGACATTCTGTATTTGCGCTTCCTTCTGGCATTAAAATTCTACGGTTTTATTAATCAGAGGATGGGGGTGTAGGAGAGTTTCAAAGATAATTGTGGAATCTGAATGAGATCCAGGGTGTGGGAACTGGGGACTGGAGAAGGCTATTGTGTCTAAGCTGAGACAGAAGGGAATAAAAGAGCCTGGTTTCTTTCAGTGATCAGGAGAGTTTAAAGCAGGGTTTCTCAACCTTTTTTGTGCCATGACCCCTTTGGCAGTCTGGTAAACACTATGGCCCTCTTCTCAGGCTCATATTTTTTAAATTCAGGAAATAAAATTCAGAGGATTATAAAGGCAACCCATTCTATAGAAATCATTTCTATCTCCTCTCTTTGTCTCTCTGTCTCTTTCTGTGTGTGTGTCCATCTGTCTCTGTTTCTGTCCCTCTCTGTGTGTATATGTTTGTCTCTTTCTTTGTCTCTGTTTCTGTCTGTCTCTCTCCCCATCTCTATGTATATGTGTGTATCTCTCTCTGTCTCTCTGTCTTTCTCTCTCTCCCCCTCTCTGTCTCTGTGTATGTCTATCTGTTTCTCTGTGTGTGGATTTGTCTGTCTGTCTCTGTCTCTGTCTCTGTCTCTCTCTGTGTATATGTTTATCTCTCTCCCTCTCTATGTCTCTCTGTTTCTGTCTCCTCTGTCTTTGTCTGTCTGTCTCTCTCCCCTTCTCTCTATCTCTGTGTATATATATATATATATATATATATATATACATATATATATATATATATATATGTCTATCTGTCTCTCTGTCTTTATTTCTCTTTCCCACTCCCTCTTTGTCTTTCTCTCTTTGTGTATATTGTCTCTCTCTTTCTCTGTCTCTCTGTGTATATATCTGTCTGTCTCCATTTCTCTGTTTCTGTCTTAGATCATCTATCTCTGTCTGTTTCTCTATCCATCTATTTCTCCCTCCCTCTCTTTCTCTCTTTGTATATGTCTATCTGTTTCTGTCTCCATCTCACTGTCTCTGTCTCTCTTATTTGTCAGAATTCAGAAAGAATTGGAAGGACTTTAGAATATAGTATGGTAATATTAAGAGCAACAATAAGGAGCATGATCATAATAATGGCTAGCATTTATATGGTGCTTTAAGGCTTACAAAGTGGTATAATAGCAATAACTAGCATTTAACATTTCTAAAATGCTTACAAATATCAACTTATTAACCTCACAACAATCTTAGAAGGTAAGCACTATTATCATCCACATTTTATAGATGAGGAAACTGAGACTGAGGGAAGTGACTTGACTAGGGTCTCACAACTATACAGCATCTGGCATAAGATTTGAACCCAACCCTCTCTTTAATATGACAACAAGTTGCCTTAGTGTTATAAAATGGCAGAATACCAGAGTTGTAGGAAGATTTTGAACATAGAAAACCATCGATGGGTTTAGAGCATGGAAAGT
This sequence comes from Myrmecobius fasciatus, assembly GCA_023553655.1. NCBI lineage: Eukaryota > Metazoa > Chordata > Mammalia > Dasyuromorphia > Myrmecobiidae > Myrmecobius > Myrmecobius fasciatus. The sequence continues at coordinate 765,736 of JAJPUD010000162.1, read as the reverse complement.
GAGAGATTGCCTAAGAGCTCATCTAGCTTCTTGATGTTTTATTAGTAAGAGAGTTGAGGCCCTCTGGGAAGAAGTGACTGACCCATATGTCCCAGGAGGTGGAGAGCCACTCTTGTTTTTAATGTGGCGGTTCAGCGGGCACCAGTCTGTGCTCCCAAATACATTTGTCAGGAGAAAAAAAATGCATCTTGTTTTTTGTTTTTTCCTGGTGCTCCCCACATAGATAAACCCCAGGGGAATTTGTGGGATTAATAGCAGCCTCCCCAGCATGAAATCTTGGGAGATCTCTCACTGCCTCCCCTTTGCTCTGATCCCTCTTAAAAAAATCCAACACAGTGAGCATCTTCTCTGGATAGAAAAGAAAAAACTCTTTCCTCTTCTATTGATGAAAAAAAAGTGGATCAGAACAGCTTTCTTTCAGCCCAGGGAAGAACCAAGGAGAGTTCCTCTCCCCAGAAAGAAACTTCCTTCCCTCCCTCCCCTAATTCTGGGAATTGTCTTCTCATTCCTTGGCCTGTTCTAATGCTGTCTTTTGATTACAACATTGCTTTGAACAGACACTAATTGTACCCTGCATACAATGTGCATAATTGCACCTATTACATTTTGATTCATTTCCATATGTCAACACCACGATGAGGAGGGGGCTGCTGTGGATGGGGGAGGGAAAAAGTACAGTTTTTTTATATATATAATCGGTTATTGTCTGAAAAAAAAAAGCTCAGGCACAGGACATGAGTGAAGTGTTCTTTGTTGAAATTGAAAATAAGATTATAAATAAAAGTCTTCTTCTGACATCCAGAAAATGGACAGTTTAAAATAAATTGCTACCGTTGATCCCGTAGATTGCTAGCTCCTTTCTGCCTTTTACATTAATGAGGCACCAATTCTCTTCAAACCCCTCAAAGCAATATGTTCAAGAATGTCATGCCAGCCGCTTTCTCTTTAATAAAGCCTGACCCCCAGCACTCCCCCCTGTACCCGAGACAGGGTCCTTCCCAGACGCCTTGGGGATTTTAGGCTCCTTATGGGAAGAGAAGAGAGAGGAAGAGGAGGGAGGGAGGAGGGACAGAGGAGCCAGGAAGCTGAGCTGCAGTCCATCAGGGGAGGTGAATCATGCCCAGAATGGTCACTCGAAGAAAGGATTCATCTGTGGCCTCTGACCACAAAGCTCCAATGGGAAGAAACAGAATTCTTTTCTTCTGAGAACCTCCCTGGGCTCCCGGAGACTTTCTTCAATGTCCTGATGCAATGGACAATTTTACTGTCACACTTGCTGGTCTAGAAGGCTGGAGCCTCTGGGAGGTGTCATTGGGCAAGTCACCCTTGATTTCTAGATCTTGATGTCAGTGTCCCCTCCACTAATGAAGATACTAGACTAGTCTGATTTTAAGAAAAAAAAATTGACATTCCAAATTCCAAAATCCAATCCACCTTCCACGTTCTGGGTCCTTCTAAAATCTGACTGTCAGAGAGCCCTCAACAATCTGGCATTCTGTAGTCTTTGACATCACTGTGCTAAGTTCTCATTGAATTCTGATGTTCTCCATTCTAAGGCCCCTCTCAGAGCTGATGGTCTGTGTTCTAAGTTCTTTCCAGCTTGAATAATACATATTATAAGGTCTTTAGGAGTTCTGATATGCTCTGTTCTTGAGTACTTTCCAGCACTGACATTTTCAGTTCT
>JAJPUD010000162.1:728858-764042 GCA_023553655.1 Myrmecobius fasciatus | reverse complement strand
TGCTCTGTTCTTGAGTACTTTCCAGCACTGACATTTTCAGTTCTAAGCTTCCTTCCAGTCCTGTGTTTTAAGACCTCCCATGCTCTGACCTTCTAAATATATATCAGAAAAAGAAGGAGATAGACATGTGAATATATGCATTGCACAAACATGTATATATAAACACATATGTGTATATGTTGTATATGAACATATATGCGTATACATCCATACACGCATATATGGTCTCTGTGTATGTGTGTATTCACAGATCCTTCCCAACCTCTCCAGCTTTAGTTTTCTATGTTCTAAGTTTTCTTCCAGCCATGGAAGGACTGTCTTGGTCTTTCTTTGTATACCTATTGCTTACAGTGCCTGGCCTAAGTAATTAATAAATGTTTATTACCTTGACGTGACTTGGATTTAAATCCTCCCTTTGCCACTCAACAACCAACCCATAATGACATACAAGATGTGGGCTCAAATGAATGTGATGGGAAAGAGAGATGTGGACAAAAATGAAGTAATCCCTATCCTTGAATTCATTATCTAATAGAGAATATAACATTCAATTCAATTCAATAAAGACTTATTAAGTGCATATTATGTCCCAAGCACTGTGCTAAGATTGAAAATAAAACATATCCTATACTCAAGAAGACAACATGTACATATTTATATGAGTAGATATAAAATTCTGTATGAGTGCTTATATATATATATACATGTATATATATACAATATGTGTATGTCCATGTAGATATGTATAGATGCAAATGTATCTTAACATATATATATATAGTATATAGTACATCATATATAATATGCTACATATTATACTATATATGTAGCATATAAATATATCTACATATATGTATGTATATGTATAATATAAGGATTAAAATCATCTCACAATAAAAGAGATTGAGACAGAGCTCTGAATCAATGGTTCTTTATTAAAGAGTCCATGGTGCCCTCTAATGAAGTGAACCTCCAATCTTCCTCCCAGGGCCCTATTTTTATAGGGATATATGTCCAATCATTCAAGAACAGCTATACCAAATACAGAATAATTTCATTGATTGACATGTGACGCCTAAGCTAAAATAAGCAAAATAATTTGTCAGCAGGGTCACACATTGGATAAAGTAAGAAACAGCTCCACAAAAGATGGGCAGGCTTCTCCTTAAGTTAGGCAGGAGGAAATGGTACAAGTAGCACAGTCAGTGACTTCAGTGGTCATAAGATGGCAATCTGCTCCTAGGGATTGGTCTGGAGATGCAAAAATATTTTAAGGGACCGTCCATGTAGTTATGATCTCTGTCGTGCTGAGCTTGGTCATCAGGACAAGGCAAAACAAGGGTGGAGGCCCTTTAGATAACTTCCTGGAGTTAAGTAAGTAAACAGAATCTGCAGCTTGCAGCTCTGGGGATTTACGTACAGAACTGTGATATGGTTCTAACAAATTGATTAATACTGACTGGAATAGAGTAGGAGTTCAAATGAATCATCTCTTACAATATACATGTACATATATATATATATATATATATATATACATATATATATGCATATATATAGTGTTTTTTAGGGTGAGGCTGAAATATGTAGGAGGTGATAAAAGATGAACTCTGAAGGAAGCTAAAGGATTTTAGGAGGTAGAGATGAACAGGGAGATGATTTCACACATAAAGGACCGAAAGTAAGGCATAGAGATAGTATATGTAGTATCCTGTATGCAAAAATACAAGAAGGTCAATAGCTAAAAAATGGTGGTAAATGCAAAAGGGACCCCAGGACTGAGAAAAAATAAATAATGTTTTGTTTCCATAATGAAGAAGGAAGAAAGGAAAAAAGGAGGGAGGGAGGAAAGGAAGGAGGGAAGGAAGGAAGAAGAGATGGAGAGGGAAGAAGGGAGGGAAGGAAAGAAGAAAGGAAGGAAGGAAGGAGGGAGAAAAAAAGGAAGGAAGGAAAGGAGGGGGGCAAAGAGGGAGGGAAGAGAATGTCATCTGTTGACTAGGTCAATAAACATGCCTTTAGTTCCAAGAAAACTTCTAGACAATATTATTAAAGTTACTAAATACCTAGAAAAGGAAGCAGTGATGGATAGGCAGGACAATGAAGGAGCTATTTTCAGTCTGACTTTCCAAGAACCTCAAAACAAAGAAGAAAAAATAAGGCTGCTTCCAGGATAATTGAAGCCATGTCAACAAGAACAGGACACAGGGACAACCAGGGAAAAAGGCCTTCTTGAATACTGTCCAGCCTAGTGTGGCTGCATCTCAGGCTTCCACTATGGAGGATGAGGGAAAGGGAGTGGGTTCCTCACTTAGATCCCTCCCAGCAATGATTCAGTCTGAGCCCCTAAACCCCAGAAGACCTAGAAAATGTCAATTGTACTAAGCCCAAGAACAGAAGTGAAAAATTGGATATATTTCAGGGTGGAGGGGCTAGCCTATGGTGAGACAGAGATGGCTAGAGGTGCAGGGTTTTCTAAGCTTAAGCCACTGGGATTTTAGTTGTTATCAATGTTTTTCATGGATCTTGCACAGGGAACTCATCTGGGCCCCCAAAGGCCTCAACTCCAAAAGTAAGGACAGGAGTTTGACTAGTTTGAATAGTTAGCTTGAAGTCAGGTATACAGTCACATTTTGTCATTTTCATTTTAGGTGACAGCTGCCTTCTTAAATTTTGTGATTTTATTAATCCAAGGTTTCAGGAGAGTGGGAACCTGTTAATTGGTGTCTTCCAGAAAAGCATTAAAGACTGAGACTACCAGTCACAGGGAGCTAGGTAAAACCAGGCCTGAAGTCAGAAAGACCTGAGTTCAAACCTGGCCTCAGACACTTACTAGCTGTGTGACATAAAGTCCTTGATTTTATTCAAATTCCTCCCTTCCTCCCCCTTCCTTCCTTCCTTCTTTCCTCCCTCCCTTCAATCTTTCTTCCATTTTTCTCTCCTTTCTTCCTTCCTTCTTTCTTTCCTCTCTCCCTCCCTTTTTTCCTTCCTTTTTCCCTCTCTCACTTTTTCCCTCCCTCCATTCCTCCCTCTCTACCTCTCTTTCCTTCCTTCCTTCCTCCCTCCCTTCTTTCTTTCTTTCTGTTTCCTTTTTCCTTCTTTCTTTCTTTTCTTCCATCTTTCTCTCCTTCCTTCCTTCCTCTTCTCTTTCCCTTCTTTCTTTGTTTCTTTCATTCTCTATGCTCCCTGTATTTCTTCTTTTTTTTAATTTTTTCTTTTTTCTTTTTTTGCTGAGGCAATTGGGGTTAAGTGACTTGCTGAGGGTCACACAGTTAGGAAGTGTTAAGTGTCTGAGATCAGATTTGAACTCAAGTCCTCCTGACTTCAGGGGTGGTACTCTATCCATTGCACTACCTAGCTGCCTCTCCTTCCTTTCTTTTATTTTTCCTCTCTTTTTTCCATCTTTGTCCTCTTCCTTCCTTCCTTTTTTCTTCATTCCTCCCTCCCTCCCTTCCTTCCTTCCTTCCTTCTTCCCTCCCTCTCTCCCTTCCTTCCTCCCACCCTTCCTCTCTTTCTCCCCCCTTTGCTTCTCTCCCTCATCTTCTCTCTATTCAAGCTACATTTTCAAAGATACAACTATGTACAGAACATCAGAATCAATAATGAGACACAAAGGCAAAACCATAAACAATTACTTCCCTCAAGGAGTTTGCATGTATTTCATTGGCTGATTCAGTGTTTATAAAGGTTAAGTAGGGTTGAGCCTACTGGAGTTTACTGGAGAAAATGCAGTGATTGCCTGAGTTCTCCACATACATTTTAATTTTTTATTTTATTTTGTTTTTTGCTGAGGCAGTTGGGGTTAAGTGACTTGCCCAGGGTCACACAGCTAGGGAATGTTAAGTGTCTGAGATCAAATTTGAACTCAGGTCTTCCTGACTTCAGGGCTGGTGTTATATGCACTGTGCCACCTAGCTGCCCTCCACATACACTTTAAAACAATGCCATAAAACAATTCCTTAAAAGGTAGAACTCACAAAAGGATGAAATGAAATAATTTTCCAGCTAAAGACAATTTACAGGGTTGACCCAAAAGTTCTGTTGCACCTGGCTAAGAGTTGAAGCACAGGCCAGAACAGGCCATGCCAGCATGGACTCAGATATACCAAACCAGGAACAGGCCTTGGGAGAAAGTGGATCAACAGCAGTAGTGGCTGCTTCCAGAGCTCTCAGCCCACAGATGGTAAGAAGGTTCAAACAACTGGTCACAATGAGATTACATGGGTCTCTTTGTTACCATTGAGGCAGAATTCAGATACTCTGCATGGTTCTGCATTGTAGTCCCGAGTCAAGGAAGAACACTAGAACACTATAGTTTGTGGCAATAGTGGAGCAAGGACCTTTCTCACAGTTCCAGGGCAGAAAAGTGTATTGTGGTCACTCACAGATCAGAACACAGGTCAGGAGAGTAAACATATCTGCCTTTTATCATAACATTCTGGAGAAGTTGAAAAATGTACAGATCCTTAAAACGATCTCTGAAAACAGCTGCATAAAACCACTAAAGCTTGGCACAGTGCACTGTCCATCTTGGAAGCAAAACCTCACTTTAGCAAAAAGTTAAAAGTCAAGAAATAGGCCGGGGAAGCTTTTGGGATAAGAACTCACTGTTTGACAAAAACTGCTGGGAAAATTGGAAATTAGTGCTGCAGAAATTAGATGTTGACCCACACTTAACACTCTATATCAAGATAAGGTTGAAGTGGGTTCAAGATTTAGACATAAAGAGTGATATTATAAGAAAATTAGAAAAACAAAGGATAATTTACCACTCAAATCTGTGGAGAAGGAAGAAATTTGTGGACAAAGAACCGGAATTCATTATTGAATACAAAATGGATGATTTTGATTATAATAAGATAAAAAGGTTTTGTACAAACAAAACCAATGCAGACAAGATTAGAAAGGAAACAATACACTGGGAATAAATTACACTCAAAGGTTCTGATAAAGGCTCATTTCAAAAATATATAGAGAATTGACTCAAATTTATAAGAATTCAAGCTATTCTCCAATTGGTAAATGGTCAAAGGACATGAACAGACAATTTTCAGATGAAGAAATTAAAACCATTTCTAGTCATATGAAAAGGTGCTCTAAATCACTATTGATCAGAGAAATGAAAATTAAGACAACTCTGAGGTATCACTACACACCTCTCAGAGTGGCTAAGATGACAAGAAAAGATAATGCTGAATGTTGGAGGAGATGGGGGAAAACTGGGACACTGATATGTTGATTTTGGAGTTGTGAACTGATCCAAATATTCTGGAGAGTAATTTGGAACTATGCCCAAAGGACTATAAAACTGTGCATACCCTTTGATCCATCAGTGTTTCTACTGAACTTATATTACAAAGAGATCTTAAAAGGAGGGAAAGGGACCCACATGTGCAAAAATGTTTGTGGCAGCCATTTCTCCAGTGGCAAGAAACTGGAAACTGAGTGGCTGCCCATCAGTTTGAGAATGACTGAATAAGTTATAGTATATGAATGTTATGGAATATCATTATTCTATAAGAAACAATCAGCAGGAGATTTCAGAGAGGCCTGGAGAGACTTACATGGACTGATACTAAGTGAAATGAGCAGAACCAGAAGACCATTATATATGGGAACAGTGAAATTATACGATGATCAATTCTGATGGACATGGCTCTCTTCAACAATGAGATGATTCAGGCCAGTTCCGATGGATTTGTTATGAAGAGAGCCATCTGCACCCAGAGAAAGGCTGTGGGAACTGAGTGTGCATCACAACATAGCATTTTCACTCTTTTTTGTTGTTGTTTGCTTGCATTTTGTTTTCTTTCTAATTTTAGTCCTTTTTTGATATCATTTTTCTTGAGCAGCATGATATTTATGGAAACATGTATAAAAGAATTGCACATTTAAGATATATTGAATTACTTGCCATCTAGGGGATGGGATGAGAGGAAAGGAAGGGGAAATTTTGGAAGCCAAGGTTTTACAAGGTTGAATGATGAAAATTATCCATGTATATATTTTGAAAGTAAAAAGCTTTAATTTTTTAAAAAATGAAATAGATGGGGGAGATAAATAAATAGCAGGAAAAATTCTGAAAGTTACTATGGTGACAAGGAAGATCAAAACAATCAGAAGAAAATAACAAAATCAAAGTTCTAACATCCAAAGCTTTCCAAAAAATGTGAATTAGTCTTAGGCCATGAAAGAACTCAAAAAGGATTTTAAAAATCAAGAGAGAGAGAGGTAGAGAAAAAATTGGGGAAAAGAAATGAGAGTGATGGAAGGATCAACAGCTTGGTAGTAGAGATACCAAAAGAAAATAACAGTTTAAAAAAAAGACTATTATCAGACTAGGCTTATTGGTAAATGAAGTACAAAATGCCACTGAGGAGAATGCCTTAAAAAGCAGAACTGGTTAAATTGGGGGGAAAAAGGTATTCCTTAAATTTTAGAATTGAGTAAGTGGAAGCTAATGTCTTTATGATAAATCAAAAAAACCCAACAAAACAAAAAACAAAAAAAAAAAAAACCCAACAAAACAAGGCCAAAATAATTTTTAAAAGTAGAAGGCAAAATGAAGTATCTCATTAGAAAAAGAACTGACTTGGACGAAAAATGTAGGAGAGATAATTTAAAAATTATTGGACTACCTGAAAGCCATGATCAGAAAAAAAAACCTAGACATCATCTTTCAAGAAATTGTCAAAGAAAACTGCCTTGCTATCCTAGAGTTAGAGGATAAAATAGAAATGGAAAGAATCCACCAATCCCCTCCTAAAAGACATCCCAAAATGAAAAATTTTAGAAAATTTATAGCAAAATTCCATAGTTTCCAAGTCAAGGAGAAAATATTGCAAGCATTCAAAAGAAAAAAAAACAGAAAACAATTCAAGTATCTTGAAGCCACTGCCAGGATAACAAAAGATTTAGCAGCTTCTACATTAAAGAACCAGAGAGCTTGGGATATGATATTCCATAGGGCAAATGAGCCAGAATTACAACCAAGAATAATCTACCCAAGAAAAATGAATACAATCCTTCAGCAAGTAAGGTGGATATTCAATGAAAGAGAAGTTTTAAGCATTCTTGATGAAAAGACTGAAGCTGAAAAGAAATTTTGATTTTCAAATACAAGATTCAAGAGAAGCATCAAAAAGTAAACCAGAAAGAGAAATCATGAAGGATTTAATAAGATTAAACTGTTTATATTCCTCCATGGGAAAATGATACTTGTAACACAAGAAGTTTCTCATTATTAGGTTGGTTAGAAGGAGTATATTTAGAGAGAAAGAGCACAAGTATGAGACGAATATGAAGAGATGATATCTAACAAAAAGGGGGTGAGAAAGAAGTATATACTGGGAAAAAGGGAAAGGGAAAGATAGAATTGGATAAATTATCTCACATAAAAGAGGCAAGAAAAAGCTTTCACTTGGAGGAAGAGTGGGGAGGAAGGGAGGCAGGAACTTTATTCTCATCAGAATTGACTCAAAGAAAGAATAAAATACACACTCATTTGGGTATAGGAATTTATCTGAAAATTATACTAGAAAGTAGAAGGAGAAAGGAATAAATAAAGGTTGGGGGTGAGGGCTTGATAAAATGAAGGGCAGATGGGGGTGATAGTAGTCAGAAGCAAACACTTTTGAGGAGGGACAGAGCAAAAGAGAGTTAATAGAATAAATAGGGTGGAATAGCATGGAGGGAAATACGTTTGGTAATCAAAACTGCAAAAAAAAAATTTGAAGCAAATTTCTCTGATAAAGGCCACATTCTCAAACATATAGAGAGCTGTCAATTTTTTTATGAAAATAAGTCACTTCCCAATTGATAAGTAATCAAAAGATATAAACAGCTTTCAGATGAAGTAATCAAAGCTATCTATAGCTATATGAAAACTTGTCCAACTCACTATTGAGTGAAGAAATGCAAATTAAAGAAATTCTGAGGTACTACTTCATACTTATTAGATTAGCTAATAGGCCAGAAAAGGAAAATGACAAATATTGGAGAGAATGTGTGGAAAATGAAACATTAATGCATTGTTGGTAGAGTTGTAAGCAGATTCAACTGTTCTGTGGAGCAATTTGGAACTATTCCCTATAAAATCATGCATGCTCTTTGACCTAACAATATTACTAGTAGGTCTATAACATCAAAAAGAACCTACCCCCCAAAAAAGGTCCTATATACAGAATTATTTTTAGTAGCTCTTCTCTAGTGGCAAAGAGTTGGAAATTGAGGGGATGCCCATTGGTGAATCGTTGAATAAATTGTGATATGTGATTAATATGGAATACTATTGAGCCATAAAAAAAAAATATGAGTAAGATGCTCTCAGAAAAACCTGGAAAGACTTCCAGGAGTTGATGAAAAGTGAAATGTACTGTGTACAAAATAATAGCATCATGTGCTTCTACTGGGTCTGTATCTCAGAGATCTTAAGAGGGAAAAAATGTGCCAAAAAAGTTTGTAGCAGCTTTTTGTGATAGCAAAGAACTGGAAATTGAGTGGATGCCCACCAATTGGGGAATGGCTGAATAAATTATGATATGTGGAAATAATGGAATATTATTTTTATATAAACAAGCTGATTTTAGAAAGGTCTGGAAAGATTTACATGAACTGATGCTAAGCAAATCAAGTAGAACGGGGAATACATTGTTCACAGTGATAGCAAGATTGGACAATAATCAACTATGATTGACTTAGCTCCTTTCATCAGTACTTTTATTCAAGACAATTCCAAAAGACTCATGATGGAAAATGCTATCAATATCTAGATAGAGAATTGTGGAGACTCAATGTGGATTGAAGCATACTATTTTCATTTTTCTTCTGTTTTTTTCTTTCTCATGGTTTTTTTCCTTTTGTTCTTATTTTTCTACCCCATCTATCCCAACATGACTTATATGGGGATAAATGAAAATGAATATATATGTTTAGTCTAAAAAATTAATTAAAAAATAATAGCATTATGCTATGAAAGACTTAGCTATTTTCAGCAATATAATGATCCAGGAAGATAAAGAACATAATCCATCCTCAGAGAAAGAACTTCAATCTTAGATTGAAGTGTAGTTCTTTTATTTTATTTTCATTGATGTGTTTTTGGGGGTCTAAATTTTCTTTCACAAGATTACTAATATGGAAATGTTTTGCATGATGACACATATACAATCTATATTGAAATGCTTGCCTTATCAGTGAGGGAGTGAGGGAGAAGGGAGATAATTTGGAAGTCAAAGTTTGACAGATGAATGTCAAATATTGTTTTTATGAGTAACTTGGGAAAATAAAATACTAAATAGAACTGAGGGAAATAAAAATTAAGTAAATGAAAGAGTAACCATGGCATGTTGAATTTGGGGTATGTGTGTGTGTGTGTATGTTTGTGCAAGTGCACACATATTCACACAGAGTTCAAATATTGTTTCTAATTTCCCTTCCATTTCTAGGTTGATAATCTTATGATACAAAATACTTCTGCTAACTTGAGTATATCATTTGCCTTTCTGGACCTCAGCCCACTACCTAGATGAGTTGGAATCTGCCTTGTTAGAAAGATTTCTTACACAAAGAGTTCCCACAATGGCCAAAACAACAGAATTCTTTTATTTACTTATAAATATATACAATATAATTTATAGCAGGAGACTGATACCCAATTAAGTCAGGAAATGTTCTACTTCCCAAAGGAAAAAAAAAGTATGTATTTTTTTTTCAGTCTTCTATCTTTTCTCAGTTCTGGGAATGGGATGGGGATGTGGAGGAGGAACAAATGATTTTTCCCTTGAAAAACATTTTGGTCAAGTTGAATGTTCCAGGTATACTGTCTGTTCTTTGTTCACCCCAACCTGAAGTGCCCTAGCATTGTGGCAGTTTAAATTAAATACTAAAGGTTTGGGAGATGGAAGAGAGCAGACATGTGAAGAGGATGGGGGAGGGGGACCTTAGAGAGGAGGCAGCTTTCAGTAGATAAGAAGACTAACCAGGTTTTTCAAAGCTGTTTTCTGTTTCATTTGGATGCTATATACATCTTGACCTTCAATTTCCATTACAAACCTAGCCAGAGTCACAACTCTCTCCAAACTGTGGTGAAGAATCTGGTCTTTTAACTCCTACTGCACAGACTTGGAAATGGAATGGGACCCTTTAGCCTGGGGGTGCAATCTGGCTCCTTGTTCTTTTAACCCTTGTGCTCTCCCACTTCCTCTCTTTCTTCCTCCCCTATATGTTGATTGGAAGAAGATAGGAGCTTTATTTTTCCCTCCAAAAGATTAGTACCTCTAACTGATGATGATGATGAAGATGAGAACAGTGATGAGGAAATTTCTGTAACAGTTGACCATTTGCAACACACATTTCCTTTGTGAGTTCATTTGAGTCTTGCCAGTGCCCTGGAAGGCAAGGATCCACAGGATATTATTCCCATTTTATGGCCCAGGAACCTGGGGCCCAGGGAACAAAGTATCTTGCACACGATTACATGGCTAAAAAAGTATCTGAGACTCCATTTAAACTTAGGTCTTCTTCACACAATGCCCAGTACTGTAAAGTTGTCCAAGTCTTCTCTCTTAACTTCTGGACAAAATTCACCAACTCTGGAAACCTCTGAAGACCTAAAGCCTGCCACAAAAGTGTCCCAAGGACAGCTGCAAAATCACAAATTGAAATCCAATTTGATGAGATTCAATTCATATTGATTAAGTATTTGCTCTGATTCAGAGCTAGTTTTTGGATTTAGGGGTGAAAATACAAAATCTAGGCAGTGTTGTTATCCCCATTTTACAAAGGAGAGGACTGAGGCTCAGAAGTATAACACGATTCTCTCAAGATCACATAGCCAATAGGTGACAGAGGTGGGCTTTAAATTCAGGTCTTTCTCTTTCTATAGTCACTGTTCTTTCCACTATTGCTGTGTAATGCTCCATATAGTCTACAAAGAAATTTTAAGAGAAAAAGGGTACTAATAATCAAGAGGGAGGGGAAGAACAGGCTGTGAATAACCTTTTGTGTCATCTGAGCTTTGAAGGGTTTGAAGGGAAGCAGGGATTCTTTGAGTCAGGAGTAAGAGGGGCTGTAGTTCAGGCAAAGGGCATTCATAGAAGTCAGCAAATGAGGTACCTGTAGTCTCCCTTAACATGTTCTCTGAAGGTCTTGGATCGGGATAGCATCTTTCTAGCCCAGTTAGTGGAGAGAGCCCTGTGGATTAAGTTCAAGAGATCTAGCTTTGAATTCTCAGGTAGCTTCACCCTTTCTCAGCAGTAGGTTCATAGATGGAAATGATAGATCATAGGTTGGTAAGTAAGAGCTGAAGGCATATTAGATGTTCTCAAGTCTAACCTCTGCATTTTACAGAGAAGAAAACAGAGGTTTAGAGAGTCCTCATCTAGTACCACATAGCTAGCAAGTGTCTGAGATGGGATTCAGCCCCAGGTCTTCCTACGCTACTCTGTCTTTCAGAACTATCACAGCCAGCTAGAAGAGACTTTAGAGATCTTTTAGCCAATAGATTCTTAATATGGGGTTATGGAACCTCAAGGGCTTCTGGTTAGATTTCAAGTTATAGATGGATGGAGAAAAACATTTTATACACACATATATACACATATATATGTGTGTATACATATACACGCATATATATAATATATTATATACACACAAATAAAATATAATTATATGGTATGTAATATTATATATTATTATCATATAATACAATTATTTTAAATATAATGATCAATTATATATAATGAAAATCAAAATGTTTCTGCATCCATGTATACAGATGTATATGTGTATTTCTCCATCCATATTACATATATACATTATATGTAATGTCTCTAATTTCTACCTGAAATTTAGCAGTTCCTTGAATTCTGAATGAAGGCAACAAACATCATTCTGAGAAAGGGTCCATGAAACTGCCAAAAGGATCCATGAAGCAAACAAAAGGTCAATGACCCCTGTTTTAGTCCATCCTGAAACCCTAAACTAAGACCCAGAGAGGTCAAATTACTTGTCCCAATGGCACAGAATTAAGTAGCAAAGCTGGAATTCATCAGATCATAGACTTGGAACTGGAAGGCATTTTAAAGGCCACTGTACTCAACCCTCTCATTTTACAAGAGGGAAAATTGAGGCTCAGTTACTCACCCAGAGTCCCAAATCTACTAAGTATCAGAGGAACAACATCATTTCAAAAGAGATCTTCCTGACTTCTCTAGCTCTATTCACTTTGCCAAGTTGCCTTTTTGTCATTATTGTTGCTGAGTCATTTTTCAGTCATGTCTGACTTCATGAGCTCTTTGGGGCTTTCTTGGGAGAGATATTAGAGTATTTTGCCATTTCCTTTTTCAGATCATTTTACAGATGAGGAAACTGAGGTAAACAGGATGACATTACTTGCCTAAGCTCAAACACCTAGTAGTTGAGGCTGGAAAAAACAATCTGCTCATTATACCACAAATCATTTTCTCTCTGTTGGTCTCAGTTTGCTCATTTGCAAAAAGAGGGCCACCCACTCCACTGAATTGTTAAACTATTCATAGATCAATAAATGGGAGCTGCAGATATTCTAGTCCTGGATTAAATCCTCCCCTCCCTAGTGAGGGCTTTTTTTTTATTCCATTAAAAAAGAAAGCAGAGAAAGACAGGCAGAAGAAACAGAGATACAGAGACAGACATAGAAAGAGAGATAGAGACAGTGATAGTATGAGAGTGAGACACAGAGACATACACACAGAGACAGTGACAGAGACAGAGACAGAGAGAGAGAGAGAGAGAGAGAGATTCCACCTTTACAGTTCCCCTCCCCCCTTATTAGTCTTCCCTGCTAACGCTGACTTCATCTTCGGAACGCTGGAGTTTCCTTTTCAGCCCTCAAGAATAGAATTGTTCTCTCTCCATTCCTGTCACGTGCCCCTTAAGGTCGCTCAGCCCCCCTGTCTTATCAGTACAAGGCACATGGTGCATTGTGGGAGAGTCAGTGCTAGGTACAAGCTTGCTTGGGAGCTGTCTCCTGGCATCTGGTGCTGGACGAATCACCCTCATGACCTTGAGTTTCTTCCCTGCATCTCTCCATCCCTCCCAGCCCCCCTCCCTCCTAGCTCCCTTTAAACAAGACTTTGGACTAAATAAAAAGGACCAGTCGAGGTCAAGTCCCAAGAGGGAGTTTCATGGAGATTTTTCTGACCAAGAACCTTTATGGGGGAGGAGGACCATGGATGGAAAAGGGCCTGTACTGACCCAGGGTCTCAGATCCTAACTCCGGAATCACAATGGGAGAGTGCTTCTATCCTCACACAAATGCAAGCTGCAACTCTTAGAGGTAGAGACCTACCACCACAAGACAGACTCCCCGACGTTTCATGATTTTTCTATCATGGGATCAGTCTCCCAGACTTCTCAAGGAGCAGCTTCAGATCTAACAACCATCCTGGGACGTAAAGGTGACTCATATTTTCAGATCTGCAACCCCCAAACTCTCTTGGATCCAATGAAGGGTCTATACAGACAGCTACATCAATGGAAAAAAATATCCAAAGCACTTTTTTGTTATTCATGTGGCAGCAGTTTGAATATCACTGCATAAAAATTTTAGAACTGGAACTTCCAAGGTCAGAGTCCATTTTTAAATGATATTTCAAAGATGAGGAAACCAAGGCCCTGAGCTGCCACTGAGACAACTAGGTGACAAAACAGATAGAACACTGGGTTTGGAGTTAGGAAGACCAGAGTTCAAATTCAGCCTCAGACAGAAGAGGGCAAAGGAGGAGGAAGAGGAAGAGGAGAAAAAGAAGGGGGAGGAGGAGGAGGAGAAAGAGGAGAAGAGAAGGAAGAGGGAGGAGAAGGAAAGAAAGAGGAGGGAGAGGAAGAGGAAGAGGGGAAGAGGATGAAGAGGGAAAGAGGAGAGGGAGAGCAGAAGGGAGAAGGAAGAGGGGAGAGGAGGAAGAGAAGGGGAAGGAAGAGGAGAAGAAATGGAAGAGGAGGAGGAGAAAGAGGAAGAGAAGGAAGAGGAGAAGAGAAAGGTGAGGAGGAGGAAGAGGAAGAGGGAGAGGAAGAGGGAGAGGAGGAAAAATAAGGAGGAGGGTAGGAAGGAAGGAGGGAGGGAGGAAATAAGTAAAGAAGGAAGGGTGGATAAAAGGAAGGAGGAGGAAAACAGAGGAGAAAGATGAAAGGACATAGGAAAATAGATGAAGAAGCAAAATAGAGGAAGAAGAAGGAAAAAGAAGAAAGAGAATGAAGAGGAAGGAGGGGGAGAAAGAGAGAAAGGGAACATATATACCATCAGATTCTTTTTGTATCAAAATAATCTCTGAGGTTTCTGGTTGAGTAATTCTGGCCAAATCACTTTATTTCTTTGTGATCCAGGCAACTTTCCAAGATTATAAGTTACCAAATTGCATTGGTGGAGAGCATTACTGATATCAATGAATGAGCAGGTCCATCCCTAATTACATAGAAGAATCAGATATTTGATTGTTCAATTGCTTCATTTGTAAAGTAAGAAATAGGTTCTTGAGACTGCCAGGGCATCCTTCATCAGCTGTGTCTGTCCCTGTGAATGATGGGAGTGGTCCTGAATCTCACTCAATTGGTTCTTAGAACTATGAACTGAACTGAAAAGGATCTTAGGAATCATATAGTATTTATAATTTTTACCAAAGGGTAAATTAAGAAACACGGAGGAAAAAGCAACTTTCCAGGTCTCACCTCAAGCTTACAGCTTGAGTCATCTCTCCACTCTCCTCAGCCTGTGTCTTCCAGTCATCCAACTCCTTTCTATATTTCCTTCCTAAAGCACTGCTATTCTTCTTCCATGTTTACAATACACAAGGCCATTTTGCTGATCTACAGTATGCTGGGACATTAGCACCCCCGTAAACTAAACCTATAATAGAGTAATTAGTGGTATTACTACTTCTCAGATCAACTTAGACCATATCCCAGGAACAACCACTAATCATGAATAAAGCCATGCAGAGAAGGAGCTCAGGGCTTACAGATTGGGCTTTAATGATGCATTATATTTATTTTGGATGGCCAACTTGTCAACCTTCTATATACTCCTATGATGTCGGAGCTTGGAGGGAACTTTAGTTCCTAGAGCATAGAATGTTAGAGCTGAGAGGGGCCTTAGAACAGGGAATGTCAGAGCTGGAAGTGACCTTAGAACAGAAGTAAGAATTGAGAGGGGCCTTAGAACAGATGTCAGACCTGGGAGGGGCCTTAGAACTAAGAATGGTTAGAGCTGGAAGGGTGTTAGAGGGCAGCTGACTTTCCTAAGGCCACCCAATGAGATTGCAGAAGATCTGGCTTTGGGAACCTCTCATGACTTCCAGACTAGGATTCTTTCCAATATTCCATCACCTTTTGCTGAAAGGGTCAGTTAGTTCCATTAAAAAAAATCCCTTCTTTTTTAGGATCTTTTACACCACACTCATGCACCCACACATTTACACACATCTAAACATCCCAGCATGCACATGCATTTACACATATATACACATTTGTGAATGTATATGATCATATAGTCTATGTATCTGTTTCTGTCTCTATCTCAGTTCCTCTCCCTCCTCTTCCCTCCCCCTCTTCTCTTTCTGTCTCTGTCTCTATTTCTTTCTCTCTCTCTCCCTCCTCCCTCTCTCTTTCTCGCTCTTTTCCTCCTTCCCTCCCTCCCTCCCTCTCTCTCTCTGTTCCCCCTCTCCCTCCACTTATTCCAATTTCCCAACTTAATGGAACCAATGCTAATGAACGACTGGTATTGCTTTCCCCTTCCCTACCAACAATATATAGTTCTTGCTATATCTGATTCCATTGTGTGCAGGATGTGTGGATGTGTGTGCACGTATGTGTCTGGTCATTACTTTTCTTAACTGCATCTCTACAATGAACCTGAATTAAATCCAGGCTTGAAAAACAAATAGTTTCCCCCTCCCATTTATTAAACCCTGCACCTACAGGAGAATGATTACAGCTGCCTCCACAACCTTCAGCCAGCTCTGGAGGCAAGATACCCCCTGCTGGTCCACAGCAAAAAGCCCAAGATTCATTGTTCTCTTTCCCAGGTGGACCTGAATGGGAGAGACCCCCCTTCCCCCAACTTTTTTTTTTTTAAATCTATTGCTTTCAAATGCACCAGACAAGGGATGGGGAGGGAGTGCACCAGGGTGCTCTGTGTGTGTGTGTGTGTGTGTGTGTGTGTGTGTGTGTGTGATGTTGGGGGTGGGGTAGGGCTCCTTTTGTTATTTAGCTTCTGTTGTATTTAAGTTGAGAGTGGCTTGGGAATTGGACACTACAAAATGTAGATCATCAAAGATTTCCATTGTAATGGAAAGCGCAGTTGGATTTGGAGCTGGAAAAACGGGGTTCAGATCCCAGCTCTGCTTCTTCTATGTTGCCTTAGGCAAATCACTGATGTGGGAGAGTTTAATATTTGTAGCTTGAGGAATTAGTGTGGAGAATTATTGTCTCTCTGGGCCCCAGATTCCTCCTTTGCCAAATGAGGGAAATGAACCTGAGTTTTAATAATTTATTGTTATTATTTTTACTACTACTACTACTATTACTACTACTACTACTACTACTACTACTACTACTACTACTACTACTACTACTATTACTACTACTACTACTACTACCATCACCACCACCACCACCACTAACTACTATGATTACATCCATTATTAAATACTGGTTCAGGATTGGAAGTAGGAAACTCTCTTTTGTGAATGCAAGATCAAAGATGGATTAATCAGTCATCATTTTTTAAGCATCTCCCATGGGCCAGGCACTGTACTCTGCCCTGTGGATTCTCCCTAGGTTGGATTATTGACAGTCTAGACTTTCCCAGGCTACAGAAAGCTCTTCACCTTGAAAGACATCTTCTCCCTTTACAAGTATTTTTTGCCCCTACTAAGGCAGGACATCTCCCTTTGATTGGATGGCCATTTCCTTAAACTGCCATTTGGGGACGAAGTCCAGGTCAGCTCTGACTCTATTCCTCTCCAAGCTGTGCTTTTGAATTTTTAATTATCACCCCCTTCTCCACATACTTTTAGCTCCTAGATATGATTCCTTTTCCCACATATCTTTAATATGTTGTCCTTTCCTACTAGAATGTAAGATCTTAAGGGCAACCACAGTCTTTTTTTTTTCTGCTTATATTTATATTCCCAGCACATAGCACAATGTCTAGTACATAGTAAATACTTTACAAATGCTCATTGGTCTGTCGACTTGACTTGGTTTAAAAAAACAAAGACTGAAAAACAGTTCTTATTTGCAAAGAGCTCACATTCTAATGGGAGAGAAAGGAAAAATATGTATACAATCATTTAAAAAATAATATATGTATATATAAATCTATATATGAAGTAGTTGAATGTAAGGCTATTTGGAATGGAGAGCACCAGGTGTTAAGGCAATTAGGAGGGACTTCATTCAGAACAGAAGTTCTTAGCCTGAGGTCCATAGACCTGTCTCAGAATAGATTTCAAGGGGTCTGTGAACTTGAATGAGCAAAGAAAAAAATCACATCTTTATGTTGACTGGCCTCTAACTGAAATTATATATTTCCTTCAATTATGAATGTAGGCAACAAATATATATATATATATATATTTTTTTTTTTTTTGAGAAAGGGTTCATAGGTTTTGCCAGGCTGTCAGAGGGATCCATGACACACGCCCCTGATTCAGAATGAGATGCTTGATCTGCTTCTCTCCCTCCCTGCTCTGTATAATTTATGATTTTGATGAGCATGTTATCTATGCCATTATCCAAATCATAGATAGAAATGTCAAATGACCTGGGGCCAAACACAGAAACCAGGGACACTACTCATGACCTCTAAGTTGGCAACAACATATTAATGGCTCTGCTTTAGGTCCAATCATTCAGCCAGCTATAAATACAACTGACTCTGTTACTGTCTAGGTCACACAGCTCTCCCTCCTCCTCAGTAGACTCCCAGAATCTTTAGAGCTATGAGGAACCTCAGTGGCCATCACCCACACCCAAAAGTAACCTTTTACTTTTTTACATTTTTTTTATAATGACAGCATCTTTCAGACTCTACTTGAAGATCTCCAATGAGGGGAAACCCACCTCTTCTTGACACAGACCATTTTACTTTTGGTCATCTTAACATTCATTGGATTGTAAACTCCTTGAGGGTGAAGACCATCTTCTGCACCTTTTTGTATCCTCAAGGTTTGGATTGATTGATCCAATGTAGGAATATAATAGGAGATTGATAAATGTTTGGTCATTGATCGATTGATCCAATGTAACTCTTCCTCTGTGAAAATCCAATTTGATTCCACCCATCAAGAATTGAGTGATCAGCATTTGCCAGTTCTTTCTATTGCCTCTGGAGCTGACTTCTTAGTCTAAACAGACCAAGTTTACTTAGTCCTTCTTGCATAAGATAGCCCTTGGAACACTTGAATCTTGTTTCCCTGGGCTAACCCTCTCCAATTTCTTCTTAAACGTTCTCCTATGGCACATTCCCTAGGTTATGCCTTGTCTTGGTTCACTTCCTATGGTCTATCCATGTTCTTCCTAAAATGTCATGCCCCAAACTAAACAAAGAATATTCCAAATGAGATCTTCCAAGACAAAGAATAAAGGAGGAACACATATCTTCTAGTTTCAGAAAGTTTTGTCTGAATTCAACCCAAGATTTCATTGGATATTTTATTTGTTTATTTGTTTCTAATTATCATATCATCTAGGTGAAGTATTTGAAGGTAAAATTCACTAAAAACTCTTAATCATATTTTTTTCCTGGTCAAAATACTGAGGAACTGAGATGTTCCAATAAATTCTAGTTTTTTTCCTACACTTGGCCCAAGTATTTTTTTTCCCAAGGAAGCCTTTCCTGTAAGTATCTGCTTTGTATCGAGTATGTGCCAGATGCTTTGTATCTGCTCCCTGTGTATCGAGTATGTGTCTACTTATACACATAGTAACTAGCATTTAGATAGCACTTTAAGGTTTAAAAAATGTTTTACAGAGAGCTCATTTTTGTTCTCCCAAGAACTCTAAGAAGTAGGTGTTATTATCACCCCCATTTTGTTACAGTTGCTGAGTCATTTTAATTTGTCTGACTCGTTTTGGGATTTTCTTGACCAAGATACTGGAGAGATTGGCTATTTCCTTTTCTAACTCATCTTGCAGATGAGGAAACTGAGGTGAACAGGTTAAGTGACTTGCTTGAAGTCACACAGCTGGTAAGTGTTTGAGGTCACATTTGAACTCAGGTCTTCCTGATTCTTTATTTGTGCTACCATCTTGCAGTCCTATCCCCAATTCACAGATGGGAGAAAGAAAGAGATGAGATTAAATGATTTGTGAACATTTCGGAATTTGATACTGGATTCAGGTCTTCTGGATTTCAAAACCAAAACTACATCCACTGCATCACATTGTGTTGCCCATAATGTCTTGAGGGCTGGTATAATTCCCCTTTGTGTCCCTAGCAAAAAGGCTCAGTGTCTAGCACATAGTAGACACTAAATAAATGTGTGATGACTCATCATTTGGTGGATTTCCCTGCTGCCCACTGAAGGCCAGCCAATTTCTCAGGATTTTGCTGAATAAATAACAATAATCTTGGCTAATGGAGACATAGTGCTTTGAAGCTGAAGAAACATACCACAACCTTCATCACATTTGATCCTCAAAATAGCCCTGGGAGGGCAGGCGCTATTATCAACCCATCCCACAGAAGAGATAACTGAGTTAAAAAGAGATTCAGGGAGTTGCCCAGGGTTGATTTGGGGTTCCCCTGAATCTCTGCCCAATGCTTTATTCCACTAAACAGGAAAAAAGACCTTGGCCCTAAGAGACCTCGGCTTGTTCAGAATCACATGGCTAGTAAGTGCTTGAGCCTGGATTCGAACTCAGATCTTGTGGACACTGAAGCCCAGCCATTGATCTGCTGGGTTATAGTGTCCTGAAGAGAGAAGGGGTCTCTATTGTTATCTGTCTCTCACAGCCAGAAAGAACAAATCTAAATAAGATTTCTCCAGATCCCACAGTGAGCAGAAAGCCCAAATTCATACCCTGTGACTCCAGCTCCGGCCCTCTGTTCATTGTCTCACAGGTAGTCTTTCCAATCCTTGATCTAGACTCTTGTAATCCTGTGTCCAACCTAGGAATGAGCCAAAGAGCTGAGGGCTTGGGAGCTCCCCCTTCCTCACACTGAATGATATGGTTTCTCTTTGCTGCTTCCCCAGCAGACAGGGTGGCAAGGGCCCACCCTTTTAAATGTTAAGGGGATCATAAACATGCATTGTAAAAGCACTTTTTAAATAAGGTTAATGGAGCTGAGTTGATTTCATTTTGTTCCATGGCTAACTAGACCCAGATAATTACTAACACTGCTTTTATTTATGCCTGTTTTAAGGCTATTTTTATGCTGATCTGCCGGGTTAAAGCCTCCAGTTGTTTTCTCCTGGCTTTATTGAATGATATGGGGCAGAACATTGAATGCAGAAATGCTTCAGGGGAATTAACATCCCTGCTAGCATCCCTGAACATCACCATCCGGGGAATGGCTCGTACCTTTCACAGAAATCCTGTAATAGTCTTTCCATATTTCTTCCTGTCTTTTTCTGCCTAATAATAATAATAGTCACTACCACAACAATAACAAGCTACCATTCATATAATGCTTTAAAGCTTGCAATGCACTTTATATCTGTCAATTGATCCCCACAACAGCAGCTCAAGGTAAAATGATCCCCATTTTACAGATGAGCAAACTGAGGCAGACAGAGGCTAAGTGCCTTGCCTAGGATTATACTACTGGTAAGATTTTATGGCTGGATTCTGAGTCAGATCTTCTGAACTCTTAAATCTTCTGGTCTATAGTTTCCAGAAGAGAGTGGAGATGTCTCTACCATCCTTTGTCCCTCTGGCTTCAATGCAGCCCTCAGTTCTGGGTTTTATAATTTAGGCAGGACATAAGTAAGTAGAAGGGGATCCAAAGGAAAGCAGCTAGATTGGGGAAGGTCTTGGAGTCCATGTCAAATGTGAATCAGTTGAATGAACTTGGGTCTCTATCCTAGAGAAGAGACAGTGCTGGGGGAGGGGAGATGAGAATGACAGCTCATCATAAATCTTTGAAGGGATGTCACCGGGACTAGGGGAAAGAACTTTGATTTGTCTGACCTTAGAAGGAAGAAACAGAAGCATGGGACGAGGTGGGAAGAGCTGCAGGGAGGCAGAGTTAGGTGGGATATAAGGTAAGGGGTCCTATGAGACAGCCCAACAGCACCGGGATAGAAAAGAGGATTTGGGTTCAGGAAGTTTTGAGTTCAAATTCTCCTTTAGATCTTTGAAGCTAAACAACTCATGTGATCACTAGGTGCCCCAGTTTTCTCATCTGTAAATGGGGATAATAAGAGCACCTACTTATAATGACTATAGAAAATAAAATGAGAAAATCTTTGTAAAATGGTATGAAAACTTTTTTTATATTTCTTTTTAATTGTATTAAATCTTTTTATTTACATAATATATTCACGGGCAATTTTTCAACATTGATCCTTGTCTGTTCCAAATTATTCCCTTCTTCCCCACACCCTCTCCCCTAGATGGCAGTTAGTCCAATACATGTTAAATATGTTAAAATATATGTTAAATCTAATATATGTATATGTATTTATACAATTATTTTGCTGCACAAGAAAAATCAGATCAAGAAGAAAAAAAACAGAAAGAAAACAAAATACAAGCAAACAACAACAGAAAGATTGAGAATGCTATGTTGTGGTCTACACTCAGATCCCACAGGCCTCTCCCTGAGTGTAGATGGCTTTCTTCCTCACTGAACAATTGGAACTGGTTTGAATCATCTCATTGTTGAAGAGAACCATGTCCATCAGAATTGATCATCATACTGTCTTGTTGTTGCCATGTATAATGATCTCCTGGTTCTGCTCATTTCACTCAGCATCAGTTCATGAAAGTCTGTCCACGCCTCTCTGAAATCATCCTGCTGGTCATTTCTTACAGAACAATAATATTCCATAACATTCATATCCCATAATTTATTCAGCCATTCCCCAATTGATGGGCATCCATTCAGTTTCCAGTTCCTTGCCACTACAAAAAAGGCTGCAACAAACATTTTTGCACATGTGGGTCCTTTTCCCTCCTTTAAGATCTCTTTGGGATATAAGCCCAATAGAAACACTGCTGGGTCAAAGGGTATGCATAGTTTGATCACTTTTTGAGCATAGTTCCAAATTGCTCTACAGAAGGGTTGGATCCATGCACAGTTCCACCAACAATGTATTAGTGTCCCAGTTTTACTACAACCTCTCCATCATTATCTTTTCGTGTCATCTTAGCCAGTCTGAGAGGTGTGTAGTGGTACCTCAGAGTTGTCTTAATTTGCATTTCTCTGATCAATAGTGATTTGGAGCACCTTCTCATATGACTAGAAATAGTTTCAGTTTTTCAATCTGAAAATTGTCTGTTCATATCCTTTGACCATTTATCGATTGGAGAATGGCTTGAATTCTTATAAATTTGAGTCAATTATCTATTTTAGAAATGAGGCTTTTATCAGAACCTTTGAATGTAAAAATGTTTTTTTTTTAATTTTAGAAATGAGGCTTTTATCAGAGCCTTTGAATGTAAAAATGCTTTCCCAGTTTATTTCTTCCCTTCTAATCTTGTCTGACTTAGTTCTGTTTGTACAAAAACTTTTTAAACTTAATATAATCAAAATGATCTATTTTGTGATCAATAATGATCTCCAGGTCTTCTTTGGTCACAATTTCCTTCCTCCTCCAAGATCTGAGAGAGAAACTTATTCTATGTTCTTCTAATTTGTTTATGGTATCATGATCATTTGGTATCAGATCATGAACCTATTTTGACCCTGTCTTGGTATACATGATATGAAAACCTTAAGGCATTGCAGGAATGCCACCTGTTGCTGTTATTAATAAAAAACTGGAGCTGTCCCAAAGAGCTAGGAGCCACATCTGGAGGCAGTGGCTAAGCTCAGTGTCAGTAGAGGTCTTGAAATCAAAACTTCATGCTTTCTTATTGATTTATTGTTGGGGGCCTCAGAACAGGAGGGGCTGAGAGACCTTAGAAGAGAAAATATCAAAGGTTGGAAGAACCCTAGAACAAACAATGTTCGAATTGGAAAAGACTTAGAGGCTATTGGTCCCATTTCTTTATTTGACAAGGAAGCAAACTGAGTCTCAGAGAGATAAGGAAAGATCCCAGGGATGCAGCCCCAAAGAGCCAACCTGACTCCTATAATTTCCTCTCTGAAGGCTTTATAAAAGCATAGGAGTTCAAACTCAATATCTTGTGAGCTGGATGCTGGAGAGAAGATGACAGTAGGAGACCGGGAGGCCAGGAAGGATTGATTGAATGCACTTAAATTTAAATTCCCTAGAATACTTAGGGTTTGGAATGTGCTAATAAACAGAATTTTCCAAGTAAATGGAGTCACTCTGGAAACCCTTTTGCTTTAACCCTCTATGCCAAAAATAAAGTTTCATCACTTATGACTCTACCTTAGTTAACACCAGATAGTGAATTGGATTGATTCCTGGCTGGTTAAGCTCCCTTTGGCCATGTTTGGAATGTTGGAGCTGATGGCCAAGAAATGTGGAGGCAGAAAGGATAGGAGACTGGGCTGGATATAAGCATATGGACCTGCTTGCCACATCCTGGAAGACAATTTATTATTTTATTATCATTTCTAAGAAATCAGTTTAAGATGTGTTAATGCTTCAGAACTTTTAGGACAGGCTGTAAATCCTGGGATGATGAGGTCTAGCTTTGGGAAAGAAAAAAGTCCCTCAATCACATTTTGTAGAACTGGAAAGTTTCTAGTCCCATCCATGCCTGAGAAATAAACCCCTCTACACTATTCCCTAACAGATAAAAATGGCCTTTGAGAGCTTTCCTGTATCAGCCCTTCCTTAAGTGAAGAGGACAGAAGGTTTGCCTTTTCTTTGTCTTCCAGGCAAACCTCTCTCTTTCCTATTTCAGTGTCTCCCATCAGAATGTCATCCCTCTTTTAGGCTTTCCAAGGCAAACTCTCCCTTCCTTCAAGGCTCAGGGAAAATCCTGCATCTAGAAGGCCTTTTGGGGCCACCACAAGTCTTCATTCATAGTATGTACTAGATAACCACAGAGACCCCTTTTATGCTCTGGGCTGTGATTCTGATATTCCATGTGCAAGAAGGATAACAGGGTCACAACCTCATAGATCTGAAGCAGAAAAGAACCTTAAAGTTCACTTAGGCCAACCTGCTTATTTTACAAAGGAGGAAACTGATGTCTGGAGAAATGAAGTCATTTGCTTAGAGATTTCAAGAGTTAGAAGGAGGATTATAGGACCACAGATTTAATAATGATAGATAACATTTATAAAGCACTTACTAGGATCAGCTTGGAGAGGCTATTAGTACATAGAATGCCAGGTCTGGCTCGAGGAAGATTAATCCTCCTGAGTTCAAATCTAACCTCAAAAGCTTATTAGTTGTGGGACCCTGAGCAAGTTACTTCACCCTATTTGCCTCAGTTTCCTAATCTATAAAGTGAGCTGGAGAAGGAAATGGCAAATTGCCAAGATGGGATCATGAAGAGTCAAATATGACTGAAACATCTGAACAATATACCAGCTACTGTTCTAAGCACTTTACTAGTATTGTCTCATTTGATCCTCACACAAGTCCTAAGAAGTAAGTATTATTATCATCTTCATTGTCCAGATGAGGAAATTGAGGCAGTGTTTAAGTGACTTACCCATTCCTCTCTCTGTCTCTTTGTGTGTCTCTATTTCTTTATTTCTTTCTTTCTCTGTCTCACTCTTTTTCTTTCTGTCTCTGTCTCTGTCCCTCTTTTCAGTGGGGGATATGGAGGTAGAGTTGGTTTCAGCTAGACCTTGCTTCAGGAGAGTCACAGCTGTAGTTCCCTGCTCTTTATGCCTCAGTGGTTTCCATCCTAAAGTTAAACACTTAGTGCAGAAATTGGTCCCTGGATTGGATATTTCCTTGGAAATATCAGGGGTAAGAAAGAATAACAGAGGAGCTGGGTTCAAATTAAATCCCTCCTCTTGGGACCTTGGAGAAACCATTTCTATTTTTTGGGCTTCAGTTTCTTATCTGTAAAATTGAGGAGATGGACCAGAAGTCAAAGATCCCTTCTAGATGTAGATATATGATATAACTGACAAAAAAGGCTAGGCATAGAGTCAGGAAGATGTAAGCCTGCATCCACTAATAGCTATAATAATAATAATGTACATTTAGATAGCATCTACCATGAGCTTAGCACTTTCCAAATATTGCCTCATTTGGTCTTCACAACCCTGGGAGGTAGAGAGTGTTACCTTCATTTTAAAAATGAATCAACTGAGACAAACATAGGGTAAATGGATTGTCGGAGGTCATATAGCTAATAAGTGGATGAGCCTTTGAACTCAGGTTTTCCTGACGATAGGGAGACCCAGCCATCACTCCAGGTGCCACCAAGTTTCAAGGACTAAATGAATCAATATATATAAAATGCTTCACAAACTTTAATGTCATATATATGTATGTGTGTCTATCGTTATTATTAATCCTTGTCATCATTATTATCATCTTTATTCTAATTCTTTGTATGGATGTTATATGGAAAACAATTGCAAGATCAAAAACTCATAGATTAATGCTATAAGGATAGCTATTGACCATCAGATCTCATTTGACAGATGAGTAAACTGAGGTTCTCTGTAATGTGCCCAGTTTCTTCAATTATGGAATGAGAGTAATAACATCATCTACCTTGCAGGATTGGTGTGAGGATCAAATGAGATCATATTTGTAAAACACGTAGCACTGTACTGCCATAATCAGCACTATATCAATGTTTATTCTCCCCTTCTTTTTTTCAAATGAGAAAACTGAGGATCAGAAAGATGAGGTTACCTACCCAAGATCACAAAGGTAAGTGTCAGTAACCTAGCTGGTATTCAAACCCAGCAGCTTTTGTAAAGCCCTTGAAACTGTACTATTCTAGAGATGACTTTAATTTTCTATTGATAGGCTTGACTCAGATTTCAGGATTCCTGAAACATCTGGCCTTTACATGACCATCATATTTTCTAATGTGATAAGTTTCTGTACTCTATTCATCAGCTCTGATACCATTTATGGATCAAGAAAGAGCAGACCCTGTTATTCCCTGACACAATTTTGTGTGTGTGTGTGTGTGTGTGTGTGTGTGTGTGTGTGTACATGTGTGTTTGTGTTGGGGGGGGGCAGTTATCATTTTAATGAATGAAGAAACCCAGGATTATCAAATAGCTATGGGATGTGTGCTTCAATAAATATCAGAATTCATCCAATTGCCCCTTGAGAAAATATTTGGGGGTCTTCATTCTCTTTATGCTTCTTTATTCAAGCCTTCTCATGTTTTTTGGAATTTCCCATATTTTCCCTTTCTTAGAGCACAATATTGTTTTTATTACATTCAGTATTTCAGTTTGGTTAGCCATTCCCCAATTATTAGACACTGACTAGCTCTAATCTTTTGGTCTCCCGTGAAAATGATTTCTATGACTATTTTGGAATATTTGGGATCTTTTTCTCAGTCGAACTACTTTTGGAGTATATGCTTGGCAATGAGATCAGTGGATCCAAGAGTTTGGACTTTAGTTCCTTCCCTGTCTTCCTTCTGTCCCAATTTCAAATGATTTCCCAGCATGGTTGGCTCAATCTACAATTCCACTAACAGTGTATGAGCGGGACCATATGAGGGCATCCACTGTTCTCTCCCAAGGGACTACTGCTTCTACGGCATATTCCATCTGCAGCCTGCAACCAATACATTTTCCCAGACTGGAGCTGTTAGAAAAAAAAGGATTTACAAAGGAAACATGATCTTTACCTCTGAGATGCTTTTGACAACTTTGGACCTGGGATGAGTTGGCTTTTAAAGCCCCAGGCCAAACAACATCTGTTGTACTTTGAGCTCTGGGGACAGCACACCATTGCAGGTCAATCTTTTAAGGTGTCTCAGCTTTCTAGAGCTGACCACAATGGCCCAGACTAAAAAAAAATGAAAGCTAGGGGTCTTCTCCCTGTCTTTCTTCTTGCTACCTCCTCTCCCTACCTCAGGGCTGCCCTCTCTCCCTTCCCCCTCAATTAAATAAAAGCCAGCAGTGTAGTCAAGAGTCAGGAGCCAACATAGCTAATTCAATCTCAGGCCACCTTAATAGAAATCTGATGTCTAGAATAAAGGGAAGTTTAGTTCCATCACTCTCACTGTTGGTAAGAGCATATCTTAAGGGTTGTTTCTAATTTAAGCCCCTACCGTTTTAGAGCAGTTTATAAGCTGCAGAGTTTCTAAAGAAGCCCCATTAGTACAGGAGAGAGAGCAGAGGTTATAATTAATTGATTGATTAATTTTGCAGCAGGTATTTTTCTTTTTCTTTAGTCCTCCCCATTAGATAGTAATAATGAAAAAGAAAATCTCCATTAGAAATATTCAAGGTTCCTCAAAACTTATTCCCACCTTGACCATGTCCCATGATGTATGTCTTATGGGCCATTTGAAGTTCCTCATCTCTCTGGAAGGAGTCAATTTCCTCCATCCTCAGTTTCTAGTTTGTCACTGCCCAGATCCAAAGTCATTTGAAATTGTTTTTCTAAATAATTTTGTCATTGTAGAAATTGTTTTCACTCTTAATCAGTCCACGGGGATATTTCCAGTTTTGTATGAAACTGTCCTTTTTGTCTTTTCTTTTTTTTTAATTAAAGCTTTTTATTTGTATAACATATGTATGGGTAGTTCCCCAGCATTGATCTTTACAAAGCTTTCCATTACAACTTTTACCCCCAGTCCCCTCCCCTCCCCTAGATGGCAGGAAGTCCACTACATGTTAATGATGTTGAAATACTTGACAAGTTGTGCACGAAAAATCCTATCTACAAGAAAAAAAAGAAAATCAGAGAAAGGCAACACAATGCAAGCAAACCTCAATAGAGAGCATGAAAATGTTACGTTGTGGTCCATATTTCATATCCCTCTCTCAGGGTGTATACGGTTTTCTTCAGTGAACAACTGGAACTGGTTTGAGACAATTCTTTGCTGCAGAGAGCCACGTGCATCAGAATTGATCATCATGTAATATTGTTGTTGCTGTGTATAATGATCTTTTGGTTCTGCTCATTTCACTCAGCATCAGTTCATGCAAGTCTCTCCAGGCCTCTCTGAAATCGTCCTGCTGGTCGTTTCTTACAGAGCAATAATATTCCATAGTATTCATATCCCATAATTTATTCAGCCACTCTCCAATTGATGGGCATCCACTCAGTTTCTAGTTTCTAGCCACTACCAAAAGGGCTGCCACAAACATTCTTGCACATGTGGGGCCCTTTCCCTCCTCTAAGATCTCTTTGGGATATAAGCCCAGTAGAAACATTGCTGGGTCAAAGGGTATGCATGATTTGATAACTTTTTGAGCATAGCTCCAAATTGCTCTCCAGAATGGTTGGATCCGTTCACAGTTCCACCAACAATGTATTAGTGTCCCAGTTTTCCCACATCCCCTCCAACATTCATGGTTACCTTTTCCTGTCATTTTAGCTAATCTGACAGGTGTGTAGTGGTACCTCAAAGTTGTCTTAATTTGCATTTCTCTGACCAATAGTGATTTGAAGCAACTTTTCATATGACTAGAAATGGTTTTAATTTCATCATCTGAAAATTGTCTGTTCATATCGCTTAACCACTTATCTATTGAAGAGTGGCTTGAATTCTTTTTGTCTTTTCTTATGGCAAAATGATCTTTAATCACATTCGACTGTGGAAAAAGTGAAAAGTGCATTTACTGTTAGAAGAGCTGAATTTGAATTCTTCCTTTGTCTGAGAATATCCGTTTGAGAGTAGGAAAAGAACTTAGAGGCCAAAAGGTTCCATGATCAAATTTTACAGATGAGTAAACTAAGGCTGAGGGTAAATGACTTGTTCAGAATCACACAAGTCGTAAGGCACATTTGAACTCAGATCTTGCTGATGCCCCTCTCCTCCTCCACACCACCTATTTCTTCATGTCCTAGGAACATTGAACAGCACTTAGCAAGTGTTTGATGCTAGTGATGAATTGAATTGGATGCCCATTTGGTGGATAAGGAAACTGACACTCCGGTGAAGTGACTTGCACCAAAACACCCAGCAGATGCCTTCCAGGTCTCAGTTTATTAATATGTCAGGTGAGGAACATTGTGTTTTTACCACCTACGAGGCTGTTCTAAGAGCCATTAGAAAACAAGGTACACATGAAAGACTTTGTAAACCATAAAACACCACTTCCCTTTCTTGATGTCCTCTGTCTGGGTGCTCCCTCCATCAGAACAGATGCAAGTATACAGACCATTCAATGGTACAGGTTGCAATCCCTTCACATCCATCTTCTCATCCTTGCCTATTCTTATCCGATTTATCCCACTGATCATCACATGGAGAACCCACCAGGGATTGCCATTATTTTTATTGTAATAAGAAACTATTCACTGAACTATATTACTCCCCTAATCAAGAAGTTACAATGGCTTCTTATTGCCTATAGGGCAAAGTAGAAATTATTGTTTGGGGAACTTAAAGGTTTTTTTAATTTTTTTTAATGTTTGGTGAATGATAGAAAGATATTGGGCTCACTGGAAGGACTCTGAGCCAGAAAGCATGACTTTTATTCCCACCTCTGTCATTAAATCACTCTAGGAAATTCCATCAACTCATTATCTTGAGGTCTCAGTTCCTTTGTCTGTAAGATGAGGGCATGAGGAATAAATGATCTCTAAAATCCTTTCTAGGTTGATATTTTATTTCTAGAGTCCTAGATCTGATATTCTGCATTCTAAGGTTTTAAGGTCCTTTTTCTACCTGTCATTCTTTAGTTCTAAGGTCCCTTAGACCTCTCTAAAATCCTTTCCAGGCTGATATTCTATTTCTCAGGAACCAGATCTGATATTCTGCATTCTAAGTTTTTAAGGTCCTTTTTCATCCTGTCATTCTTAGTTCTAAGTTCCCTTCAGGTTCTAATATTCTATGCTCCAAGGTCCTCCCAGGTCTGACATTCTATGTTCAAAATTTCCTTCTGTTGTGCTCTCTTTTATCCTAGAATCCTTCCCAGCACTTACAATCTATGTTCTAGGTTCTTTCCCAGTTCTGATATTCTACATTCTAAATTGCCTTTCCTCAACTAGTATGGAAGAAATTAGGGCTTGACCCACATCTAATACCACATACCAAGGTAAGATCTAAATGGGTTCATGATCTGGATATAAAGAGTGATACTATAAGTAAATTAGAGGAATGTAATATAGCTTACCTCTCAGACCTATGGAAATGGAATAAATTTATGTCCAAAGAAGAACTGGAACTCTTAATTGAAAACCAGATAGATAACTTTGACTATATTAAGTTAAAAAGTTTTGTACAAACAAAATTAATGCAGACAAGATTAGGAGGGAAGCAATAAATTGGGAAATCATCTTTACATTTAAGGGTTCTGATAAAGGTCTCATCTCTAAAATATATAGAGAATTATCTCATATTTATAAAAATTCAAGCCACTCTCCAATCAATAAATGGTCAAAGGATATGAACAGACAATTTTCAGAGGATGAAATTAAAACTATTTATAGTCATATGAAAAGGTGCTCCAAATCGCTATTGATCAGAGAAATACAAATCAAGACAACCCTGAGGTACCACTACACACCTGTCAGATTGGCTAAAATGAAAGGAAAAGATAATGATGAATGTTGGAGGGGATGCGGGAGGGCTGGGACACTGATGCATTGTTGGTGGAGCTGTGAACGGATACAGCCATTCTGGAGAACAATTTGGAGCTATGCTCAAAAAGTTATCAAACTGTGCATACCCTTTGACCCAGCAGCATTTCTATTGGGCTTATATCCCAAAGAAATCATAAAGGAAGGAAAGGGCTCCACATGTGCAAGAATGTTTGTGGCAGCCCTTTTTGCAGTGGCTAGAAACTGGAAATTGAATAGATGCCCTTCAATTGGAGAATGGCTGAATAAATTATGGTATATGAATATTATGGAATATTATTGTTCTGTAAGGAATGACTAGCAAGATGATTTCAGAGAGGCTTGGAGAGACTTACATGAACTGATGCTGAGTGAAATGAGCAGAACCAAGAGATCATTATACACGGCAACAACAGTACTATATGACAATCAATTCTGATAGACATGACTCTCTTCAACAATGAAATGCTTCAAACCACCTCCAGTTGTTCACTGAAGAAAGCCATATACACCCAGAGAGAGGGATGTGAAATGTAGACCACAACATAACATTCTCATACTCCTTGATTGATGTTTGCTTACATTGTGTTTCCTTTATCTGATATATCTTTTGTGTAGGTAAGATTTTTCTTGCACAACAATAAGTTTGGAAATATGTATACATATATTCGATTTGCCAATATTTTAACATAATTAACATGTAGTGGATATCCTGCCATCTAGGGGAGGGGTGAGGAGTTGGGGGGAAAAATTTGTAACAGAAAGCTATGTAAGGGTTATTGTTGAAGAATTACCCACACATATGTTATGCAAATAAAATTTAAAAAAAAATTGCCTTTCCTCTATTATCCTACTTTCTAAATTTCCCCTAATCAGTGTTCTCCTCCTCCTCTCAGACCTGGCCTGTGGTGACTATATGCACAGCCCATCCCTTCTCTGCCTATTTCTTTATCCACAAAATGGGGCTGATGTTCATCCCTATTCCAACACTTCCTAGGATTAGGAAGCATTTCCAATGAGATCATGGACACAAAATTCTTTCCAAGCTCAGAGCAATATGGAGACTGATTGTGGCTATTATTATTATTATTCAGAATGCATGTTTGGTATAGAGAAAATATTTCTCACCTATAATAAAACTCCTCCTTCCCCCAGGCATGGCAATGAAGGTTAAAAAAAAAAAAGAATTGACATGATTCTCCAGACTCCCAACTTTTAGCCTTTATCTACATTTTTATAGCACTTCCTATGTGCCAGGCATTGTGCTAAGTACTTTATAATTATCATCTCATATGTTTCTCCCAACAAATCTGGAAGGTAGGTGCTGTTATTAGTATCATTTTACAGGCCAGGAAATTGAGGCAAACAGAAGTGAAGTAAGTTGCCCAAGATCATATAGCTAGTAAGTAACTGAAGCTGAATCTGAACCCAGATCTTCCTAATTCCACATCAAGTGTTCTATACACTGTACTAACTAGTTACATGTTCTTACTCAAAGGACCCCATCAATGTGTTTCCCATAGTCAGCCAGACCTAATTAATGTTTAGCTTTTAGAAAAAGTATTTAGTAAAATGGGTTAATATTAAGAATTTCACTTCCAAATCCTAAAACATACTGTTCCTCAGATGTAATCAGAGTCTAGGGGAAGACTTAAAATTTAGAGTCTATTGGTGTTGATTCACAGATTGAGAAAATTTGTTTGGCAAAGGGGTAATAACATCTATTTCTATAAGTCTTTTTTTTTTCCTTTGTGGAGTTCTCATGAATTTCCATATGAGGCTTATGGGGCCAGTAATGGATGAGTCTCTTTGCTGGACCAATTCTTCCCAATGTCTACCATCTCTTCCTTAAGGGTCATTGTGCTACTTAGTTGGGTCAGTCTGTACTGTCAGACATCTCAGTTGTCATCCAACATTTTTTCCTGACTTTGTAATGGCCACTGAGTCGCTGTGATTTCACCTCCTGACTCCTGTGGCTACTGTGATCAGTTCTGGTGGATTCTGCTACTGACTGCAGTTACTGGAAGAACTTCTACTGGGATCTCTGGATCTGCAGCCTCACAGGGTCATTGCCTGGACACATCCTCCTTGAAATGCCTATTTGATTAAGATCAAGAGGAATAAACAAAATGACAGAAGCAACCATCTGCTCATGGTTACATGGGAGGACAGGGGGGGGGCCACCTTTTCTCTGTTGCGTCTTCTAAGGCATTAGGTCTAAGTCTAGCTCCCTTCCAGAGAGAAGATTGAAGACCAGATGTGCACTCTCCTTTTCTTCTTATTTTCCCTTGGTATATTTCTTTTTGCTCCCAGATAGATGTATCATCTCTTATTGGTCTGGTTTCTCCAATAATATGGCATATGGCGGGGGGGGGGAGGTTATGGGAAGAGAAAATGGAAAACTCCCTCTAATTCTCTCTCCTCTCCCACACCAATCCCCCTTCAATACAACACAAAGCTTTCCATTTTCATGGTTCTTCTGCCCTTGAAGTCTGTCACTACTGGACAGGCCCACACAGAACTGAGCAATTGCTAAACCAAGGGTATAATTAGTATATTTCGTTCACCAATCCTGATTTCCTTTCTTAACCAACTACAGAGAAGTTTGTATCTATTAAAGAGATCTCAGAGTGTGAACAAACCTTACTAAAAGCATAATTGTGTTGTTTATATATTGGTTTTGATTGAAGTAGGGGTGTGGAACCCCTTTTTTTACACACAAATGAGGAACTTGAATTCTAGAAATCAATTGACTTGTTCCTGGTCATAGTGGCAAAGGAAGGATTGGAAACCAGGACCCATTGAATCCATAGTTTTTTCCATGACACAACACTGCCCCTCTCTCTCATGTTGAACTGAATGAGGTCATAAGGATTTCCTAAATCCAAATCTTGAACACTTCCTGTTTTACTTAGCTTCTTATTAAGAAGGAAGGTTCCCTGCCCACCCCCACCCTCTAACTCCAGTGTTCCGGCTAGACACATCTAAAACATATTCTTTCCAAGAGGAGAAGTTCTAACCTGATTTCCCAGATAACAAGGTCTGCCTCAATGAGGTGGGGTCTGATAGCCTTTGAACCTAAAATAAGGATGATCCCAGAGGCTGAGTCTGGTGCCCTCCAAAGGCCATGAACTCAATAGATGCAGAGAGCTTCTTCCAAATCATCCTTGTCTTCGAGATTGGAAGGGAACCACCTCAATGGACCAGATGGTGTGCATCCTTCATCCTTCCTGAACACACACACACACACACACACACACACACACACACACACAGAGAGACAGAGACAGAGACAGAGAGACAGAAAGACAGAGAAAGAGAAAGAGAGACACATTGAGAGACACACAGAGAGAGAGAGTTCAGCAGAGATTCAGGCAACTCCTATCCTGGAGTGCATATGTCCCCAAGTTTATCAATCCCAGCAGTACTTGCCAGAGTCTGGCAGGAGTCATCAGAGGGTACCGGCCCCTCTCTCCCCAGCTTGGTATTCTTCTGGAGCAAACCAACTCATCACTTTGCTCTGATTGAAGCATCCCCTGCTGTTCCTCGGTCTCTGCTTTTCCCTAGAAGCAGCCGGAGAAATCTATCCTTCCACCCCAACTGCTCTGCATGCACTAAATGAGATTACTAGGCTGCTTGTCCCAGCGTTCCCAGACACTTCATTCACAATTAGGCAGTTTGCTATTTAACACTTGGGGTCCCTCCTCTTTGTGCATCTGGGCTTTGGAAGGGGAGCTTGGAACAGGTGGCTTATGGGCCAGGGCCAGGTGGGTGGGGAGTGCGGGACTGAGCCCCAACTCTCTTTGCACGATTTCTCTTTTCGTATCCTTCAGTTATTTAAGGCAAAAAAAAGATGTCCTTCCCTTTCTGATCAAAATGATTTTTCCTGGTAATGGAGATGTTCATTAACCAGCTCTTTGAGACTCTGCATGGAGTCCGGGAGCCTTCCCTCCGGTCTCTCCTCGTTTATCATCTTCTGTTGAGTGAATGCGGATGAAGAGAGAAAGGAGATAGGTGCTTATAGGAGTGGAACTGTGGTGATCCCGTAGGAAATCAATCAGTTGAGCTTCCTGCACCTCGCTCTGGTGTGCCTGTAATTACAGTTTTCCGAGTAGCTCCATTGTCGTTCCACCTGGAAATTTGGTTCCTGGAATAGGGTGAGGCTCTGGGTGTGCCAAGTGCTGAGCCAGAAGCAAACTGGGAGGACTGTCTGTAGTTAGAAGGGCTCATGGGTTGGAGTCATCCCCTGTTCTAAGGCCCCTCCCAACTCTGACTTTCCCTGTTCTAGGTTCCCTCCCAGCTCTGACATCCCTTGTTCTAATGCCCCTCCCAGCTCTGATCTTCCCTGTTCTAAGACCCCTCCCAACTCTGACCTTCCCTGTTCTAA
>JAJPUD010000162.1:718720-728848 GCA_023553655.1 Myrmecobius fasciatus | reverse complement strand
CTTCCCTGTTCTAAGACCCCTCCCAACTCTGACCTTCCCTGTTCTAAGACCCCTCCCAACTCTGACCTTCCCTGTTCTAAGATTTTTTCCCAACTCTGACCTTCCCTGTTCTAAGACCCCTCCCAACTCTGACCTTCCCTGTTCTAATGCCCCTCCCAGCTCTGACCTTCCCTGTTCTAAGGCCCCTCCCAACTCTGACCTTCCCTGTTCTAAGACCCTAACATTCTATGAGCCCTTCCAGTTGTATAGAAGTCATCGATTACAATCTTCTCATTTTCGATGTAAGGTCACTCAGCAGGAAAAGTAATAACTTGAGCCAGCTAATGCAGACAGAGAGCTAGAATCTGAACCTGAGCTTTTGCCTTTCAACACAATCTCTGCCTTATTCTGCCTTACCCATTACCCCCATTGTTTCCCCTTCCTTTGTTTCTTTGGTCCAAAGAAGAGGTGGATGGAGATCATTTCTTCTCCAAAAATGGTCCGTAGTCTCTGGGAGATCTCTAAGACTTTCATCAGTTCTATAAGGTCAAAACTCTTTCCAAATAACACTAGAATTTTGCTTACCTATTAGAATATCCCTCTTTTTCTAACTACATAATTATATAAGGCTAGATTTTTTTTTCATATACTTTGACCAAAATAATACATCACAACAGACTGAATGCAAAGGGAGATATGACGATACTACTGCCTTCTATTAAGCCATACATTAAAGAAATTACAAAAATATATAAAATTCTGCCATTCTCACAAATTTGCTTTTATTTCAGAAAAAATAGTATTTTTCATAAAAATGTTATTTACATTACAATATAATTGGCATGTTTTTATGTTTAATGAATTAACAAATAATTTAAAATTTATGAATTTTATTTTGATGTCTTCGTAAATTCAAACTTATATCTTTAGATATAACCCATCACACAGGAGTATGTACTAGGTGGAACCCACACGAATTTTTAAGATTGTAAAGGCATCCTGAGACGAAATTGTATCAGAATCTAAAAGGTAGAGGTATCTAAGTTTCCTTTGACTTCTGCCCTTCTGTAGATGGGAGTTCACATTTCTCATGATTACTTTTTTTTTCTTCCCAGAACTTGAGCTCAGGGAGTGAAATTCGAAACAGAAGAGAAAGTCAAGGATTTGAGATGCAGTCTCAGATTAGTTTAAGCCAGAATACCTGCTGTCATGTGCATGAATTTGCTGTTATTATTAGAGTGAAGAAAAACAAAAACAAAAAAAAAAACCAAAAAAACAATCCAATTGGCCCATTCCTTGGACTTTCAGGGATAACTGGGATTGCTTGTGTTCCAACAAGAAGTGATCTTGAGACCCTTATTCCTTATATCCTTCAGTATACATGGGTCTTGAGTCTCAATTGTCAATCCATTTGACCCAGTCCTTGGGGCTTACCCTAGAGCTTCACATTATTTATCAAGGGGCCAGGATTTGCGACCTTTCCCTCAGAGTCAAAGATTGTTTACCAATTACCATGAGAGGTTCTCCAGTTCAAAGAACCCAGGATTTCTTCTGATTTTTCCTGACTCACCATGATTCTCAAGTCCTGAAGTTCTAAGATTAAGTTTCTCCCACTCCATTATTGTGATATTCTAATCATCTCTTCCCCACCCAGATCGTTATATATTTATATTATATATTATATTTTAATATAATTATAAATTTATTTAAATTATATATTTATAAGCACTTGCTATGTAACAGGCAGTATGCTAGGTGTTCTGATTGTGAAGATGAGATGGTTTTTGCCCTCAAAAACATGATATTTGGCTATAGAAATATGATGTTACTTGGTTGGGGTGAACAGGTGATGAAAGGACTCTGGACATCACAAGGATGAGGAGCAGAGCCATAAAGTCATCCATTATCATTCCACTTCCTGTATCAATAATAGTAGATTGTCCCTTGTACTCACTCAGTTAATATGGAGACCAACTCCTCAAAACAGAGGCAAACCAATGAAAGTTCCAAAGAACAGATCATTAAAAAAACAAATAAAAAACAACAATCCCTTTCCTGTCATTGCTGAGAAGTGGATCGCATCAGAAAAAATATTGTACCATTTTCAGATGCAATTTCTATCATCATCTGACTCTGATATTTTTCTTTCATCACAAAGAAGGGGGCAGCTACGTGGCGCAGTGGATAGAGCTCTAGCTCTGAAGTCAGGAGATCCTGAGTTCAAATCTGATCTCAGACACTTACCACTTCCTAACTGTGTGACCCTGGGCAAGTCACTTAACCCCAATTGCCTTAGCTAAAAAAAAAAAAAGAAAAAAAAAGGGTTCAATTTTGGGAGAAGATTGAAACAAAAACAAAATCTATCATTGAAATGTGAAAATGCATCTTATTAATGTGAAGCTATAGCAATATCCTCAGGGATTGGAAAGAATTTGGAAATTAGAATCAGCTCTGGGTTCAAATACTAACTTATATTATACATTAGACATCTAACTTTGGGCACGTAACTTCTCCATTTGGGATTTCCGTTCCCTCACCTGTGAAGACAAAAGATGTTTCCTAAATCAATGGGAATATGGACATTAGAACTGGAAGTCTACTCCTAGTTTTACAGTATGAACTATTTATCAAATGAGATAACATATGTACAGTACTTCAAAGACCTTAAAGTACTCTCTACATGCTAGCTATTATTATTGATGAGGCCATTGAGCCATACTCCAAGGCTCCTTCTGGCTGGAAAATGCCAGCAAAAGATTATTGGATCCCAAATTGGAAAGGAACTTTGGAATTCATCTAGTGCAACTCCTTGATTATGTAGAGGAAGGAGCTGAGAGTTCTAGAAGGGAAAAATACACACTAGGGAGATAACTCCCATATCTCTTATTCTAGTGATATGGAAATTGACCATGGCAATAGTCCAAGCAGTGCTTTCTCACTGGTGAACAGACTGAGGCCAGCTTTAGGAGCAGCCCCAATTAAGAAAGGAGGGACCTATTCCCTGAAGGAGCAGGAAGGTAAAGATTCATCTTCACTATTCTCTTCTATTATATCTCATCTTCTCCAGCAGCTTCCCGCTTCTTGTCATCCCCACCTTCTCAGGTATCTTCATTCTCTTCTTATCTACTGGCTGCTTCCCTGCTACCTACAAACATGGCCATGTCTCCTTTATTCTCAAGAAACAAACAAAAAACTTTATCCATCCATCTCCATGAGCTCTCATATTTCTTTTCCCCTTTATGTCAAAAGTATTTGACAAGCCATCTATAAATGGTGCTCCTGCTTCCTTCTCTCTCTCTCTCTCTCTCTCTCTCTCTCTCTCTCTCTCTCTCTCTCTCCAATTTGGCTTCCAACTTTACCAAGCTCCCAAGTTACTAAAAATCTCTTCATTGTCAAATCCAGTGACTTTTCTTCCCTCATCCTTCTCCTTAACCTCTTTACTACCTTTTTTTTTAAATTGTTCATCAAAGTCATTTCCTTAATCCCTCTTCTCTCTAGATTTCCATGATATTAATCTTTCCTGGTTTTCCTCCTACTTCTCTGACCCCTTCTTTACTGTCCGAATCCCTCTCCAAATATAGACCTCTAACAACTGGCAACCCTCAGTGTTTTGCCCTGGGCCTTCTTCTTTTCTCCTTTTCTTCTACTTCACTTAGAGATCTCACCACTTCCAATGCTTTCAAAGATCATTCTGGGCTATTGATTCTCAGATCTACTTATCCAGCCCTTACCTCACTCCAATTTTCTAGTCCTACCTTTCAAACTGAATGTCCTGCAGATATCTTAAAATCGAAGTGTCCAAAACTGAACTTTGTATCTTTCCACAATAATATTCCTTTCATCTCAACTAGAGCTTCCCTCTTCCTGTTGAAAACAACTCCATCCTCCAAATCACTCAGGCTTGGAATATGACTCCTCCCTCTCTCTCCCCTGTCATATCCTATCTGTTGCCAAATCATGTTAATTTGGCCTTTGCAAGATCTCTTGAATATGCCCTTTCCTCTCTTCTGACATGGCCATCGCTCCAGTGGGGCATTGCAATAGACCCCTGGTCGATCTCCCTGCCACAAGGCTCCTTGCTTCAATCCATTTCCTACTCAGCTGTCAAATTAATCCTCCTAAAGGAAAAATCTGATCATGTCATCCTTCTATTCAGTCAACTTCAGTGGCTCTCTATCACCTCTAAGATCAAAATGAAAATCCTATTTGGAACATTCAAAATCCTAGCTCTCTCCTGCTTGTCCAGTTTTCTTAAAACTCAGATTCCTTTATGGCTTCTATAATCCAGTGACATTGACCTCCTTGGTGTTCCCTCAAATATCTCCATCTCTGGACTCTTTGAGTGTTTTGTGTGACTGGAATATTCTTCCTTCTCTGCTTCTGTGTTTCTTGTTTCTCTAGCTTCCTTTAAGCTTTTTTCTTTTTTGCTAAAGCAATTGGGATTAAGTGATTTACCCAGGGTCACACAGCTAGGAAGTATTAAGTGTCTGAGGCCAGATTTGAACTCAGATCCTCTTGACTTCAGGGCTGGTGCTCTATCTACTGTACCAACTAACTGCCCCCTTTAAGCTTCTCTTTAAAGCCTTTCCCAGTCTCTCTTAATTCCAGTGCCTTCTCTTGGCTATTTTATCTTGTTTGTACATAGTTGTTTGCAAACTGTCTCCCACATTAGATCGTGAGCTCCTTGAGAACAGGGACTGCCTTTTGCCTTTCTTTACATTATCAACATTTAACAGAGTATCTGAAACACAGTGGTGCTTCCTAAATGCTCATTTACAGAGTGATCTTCTGAGACTGTCCTTATTTTC
The DNA here is from genome assembly GCA_023553655.1 of Myrmecobius fasciatus. Lineage (NCBI taxonomy): Eukaryota > Metazoa > Chordata > Mammalia > Dasyuromorphia > Myrmecobiidae > Myrmecobius > Myrmecobius fasciatus. Next base: position 724,061 of record JAJPUD010000162.1, on the reverse strand, counting down.
TCAAAAGGGACTCTCTGAGAGGGCTCAGGGTCCTGTAAGTCAGAGGTGCTTCTGGCCAATACTCAGGCCAGTAGGTGTCATACTCATTAGTGGGTACCTCTTCCCAGTTTTCCATGGAACTGCCATGTAACACATCAACAGCAAGCCAACACCAAGATTCAGCAGATAGTACCCTCTCGACCCTCAGTTCTGCTCATTTTGTTTCCCCCTTGAGTGCATCCCTGATTGCCACTAAGCAAGATGGGATTATGTTTTCCCCATAGTAAAGAAAAAAAAAGTTTAAAAAAAAAGTAGAAATGTTTACAAGAATGACTGGGAAATAGTGAGGTAGATCTTTGCAAGAACATGCAAGGTAATACAGTAATTGCTATGGAAACTAGTGATTATAATTCAATAAAAAAAAGGAGAAAAAAGTTAAGTTCATTGTGTGAGCCTCCATCCGCACTTTCTTTACATATATTAGCATAAAATCAAGTCACACTTTTTATTCTCAGCTTTTCACTTGCTTTCCCATCAAGAGAGGTTGGAAAGGTGTAGAGCAGACAGAAAACTTCCCACAGAGGTTGGGGGGTGCTGAGGGGGGTGGCTGGGGAGATCGCTTTCCAGAGTATCTTCCCCCCCCTCAAAGCAAAATATTTAATGTGTCTAAATAAATGGTGCATGGAGATTTGAGGGAGAGCCTTTGTGGTTCCCTGTCTCTGCAATATCCCTGACAAGCATTAGGGGAGCAATCTCATCTTGGGGAATCGACAGGAATAAATGTGGTTCCCTTCCTGAAGATGCTCGAATTGCCGAACGGAATGAATTCTGCAAAGCTGAGTGATTGACTCCAAGCTGTGTGAGTGATGCCGGGAAGTGCCGGGGAGGAGATGTCACAGGAAGCCCCCCTTAGGCCCCCAGCACCCCTCACTTCACTTTGTGAATGAGTTAAAATATTTCCTGGGGTTTTGGTACGTTTTTGTTACCCCAGAGTCCAATGGCGCAGGCAGTATTTACTATGTGTTTGCTTCTAGCCAAGATCTATTTTCTCAGTGGCTCATTTACAATGGCAATCCCAGACTCTGATAGCTGGAGCGCCAGGGTGGAAGCTTTGGAGAGGCGATAACTCTGGCCCCTGCTTTGGGTAAGAGGAAGATAAACTCGGAGGCCGGGATGTGAAATAGCTGGGCCACAGGGAATGATGCTGGGATACCAGGCACTGAATTAAGCTAAAAGACAAGGCCTTTCACCCTCTGGGAGCTCACAGAGCTGATGAACTCCAGGTATCTCGGAGACAAGTACCATTGATCGAATCTCAGAATGGATACTGAAGCCTGTTAGCACTCGGATGGTGAGGACCTAGGGTAGAGAACCAAGAAAGTCTGGTTAACCAGAGGCACCTTGAACTTTCTGTGGGTCCTAGCAGTGTAATTTCCTTTCTTTGGGGTTCAGTTACTTCACTGAGGTTTAGATAACAAGTGTTTTGGAGTTAGAACATGGAATATAGATGGGATTGACCCCAGACAGATGTGGAAAGGATCTTAAGGGAGTTAACTTAAAGCACAGAATGTCAAAGTTGAGATGGGGCCTTAGAACTAAGAAAGATAAAGCTGGGAAGGGCCTTAGGGCAGGGAATAGCAGGATGGGAGAGATGTTAGAACAAGGGATGGCAGAACTGGGAGGAGCCTTAGAGCAGGGAATATCAGAGATGGAAGGGAAGTTAGAACAGGGGATGGCAGAGATGAGAGGCACTTCAGAACAGGAGATATCAGAGCTGGGGTAGACCTTCCAGTGTAGACTATTGGAGCTGGAAATGACCTCAAAGCACCAACTTTTAGTATATTTACTTATTTCATATATTTAATATAATATAAGTGACACTGAAGCATGGAGTTTAAAATATCAGAGTGGAATCATAGAGAATACAATGTTGTTAAGACTGAAAAGACCTTCCATTTATCTAGTCCAAGATGAATTTTTCATCGAGGACGAGATCTAAAGCCTAGAGACAAAATTGCTTTTTTTTTAAGGTCACACAACCAAGAAGTACTAGAGCTGAGCTGGGAACTCAGATCATTAAAGTTCTAGACCTGCATTCTTTTTATTACATCATACTGGTTTTCCTTCTGATGTTCTCTTCTAATATTAAAAGCTAAATTAAAATCTGTCCCTTGTTCTAAGATCATTTCTGGTTCTGAAGTTGTGTATTCTACATTCTCTCTGTGAATGGGCATTCTGGGTTCTGAGATCCCTTGGAGCTTTCTAGCTGAAGGTCTCTCAGCTCTGATAGCCTCCACTTTGCTGCTTCTCTCTCCCACTTTCACCAAGTCTAAGATCCCTCTCACGTCACAGCTACACAATTCCCTTTTTTTGGAATTCCACCATTTTGGTCTTCCTTCCTCCATCCACAAGCAGCCTCCCACGTCCAGGGAGGTGGGCATGCAGGGGCTGCTATTCTTGGCACAGCTTCTATTGCAGGGAGAGTGACAGTGATGTTTCTGGCTTTTAGGGAGCTGGTGTGGGTGCTTTCTGGGCACCAACTAGACTTTCTGAGAGGAAGTGGCTGAGGGCGGTTTGGAAATGGCTTGTTTCCAAGAAGCCTCTCCCTCCACGGCTGGCCTTCCCCTGCAGACAGACAGGTAGTTCTTTGGATAATCCTGCAGGGATGATTATCACACAAGGGAAAAGCCAAAGAGAAGTCTGTCCAAGCCAATCTGATGCCAGCAGAAAGGAAACAAGAACCAAAGGGGAGGCAGTGGAGAAAGGAGGAGCACAGATATCTAGTCTTTATATGAATTTTCGCCTCTTCCATCCCCTTTTCCTGCTCTGGCATCCTTTGCTTTTCATGACTTTGTCCTAAAAATACCAATTGGAAACATCACTGAACATCAAGTCTTGCTCTTCTATTTGAGACCTCTGTGACCTTGGAGGAGTTCCTTGGGCTTCCCAGTTTCCTGTTTCATCTTCTCTAAAATGGACTTTCTTTTTATACATACATACACACACATATAACTATGATTCTTTCACTTTAGAAGTCACTTGACTTTCCTGGGCCTCAGTTTCCCTATCTGTACAATGAATTGGACTTGTGGCCTCTGAGATTTCTTATAGCACTAAATCTGATCCTATTATTAATTGCTTCCCCATCATCTTCCATTTTGGTAACCTATCCTCCATTTTTCTCTACCTTCTTTCAGTGACGTCCTAGTTCTATCATCTACTCCTCCATTCTTATCAGTCTTATTCATACTGTCCATCCACTCTTATCCTGGTTCCATATCCTTGAGCACTCCCTCCATCATTTTCCCATTCCCCTTCCATTTTCCTCTATCCAGCATGTCCTCCATAATCATTCACTGCATTCTATCCTCTTCAGAACCAGCAGATTTTGGTTTTTTTCTCATTTTTACTTTTAATTTAATTTTCACAGAATCATGGAATCTGCAACTTAGAAGACCAACTCATCTCAATCCATTTCTGCTCAATACTCTCTTCATAATCTCCCCAAACGGGACATTGATCTTCCAATTTCATCTACTATTAAGACAATTTTCATTACCTCCCAGGGTGGGCTCTTCTAACAAGCAACTACACTTTCCACTCTATCCTCCTACACTCTTCTCCATATTTTTTTCATCCTTCATTGTCTTTCATCCTTTTATTTTTAGATGGTGTGGTACAGTGGAAAGAGTACTTCATTTGGAAATTTGAGAACCTGTATTCAAATCCTTCCTCCTCTTCACAAATGATCATAGGGAAATGATGCAATCATTCTCAGCTTCAGTGTCTCTCTCTGTAAAATGAGGATTGGATTTCTAAGTTCCCTTTCAGCTCTACACTAAGAGCTTCCCTTTATATTCTCATATATGTCCTATACATATGCACATACACATATACATACACACATATACATATCTTTAACTATATTTTTTTTCTTCTTGGACCACTTCAAGTCCTATTATCTTAAGAAGCCTTTTATGGATCCCTCCCACTCCAATCCACACTTAAGTCACCCTCCATTTTTCTTGTGCTTAAATAAGTGTTAAATAACATTCAAGTACAATATGTAGAATCCATATACTTATGGCTTACTTTAAAGCCTTTGCAGCCATATTTCATTCTATTCTTATCAATTCTTACTTAGGTATTGCTTGGATTACATGACCATTTAAGTCCCTTCAACTAATTTCAAAGTAGAGATGGTCTTAGAATTACACACAAGAAGACTTGAGTTCAAATACAGCTTAGACACTTAAGAGCAGTGAGGTCTAAAAAAAGTCATTTCACTTCTTGAAGATTTCATTTTCTCATAAACAAAATGAGGGAGCTCTGGATTTTTCCTCTGGATTTTTATGATTCTATCATCCTGATTTCAAAACCATTTCATTTTTTTGCCTTTGTATACTTGTTTGGTTAGCAACTTTGGTAAATTGAGAAGTCTCCGTCAAAATAACAGCAAGGCACCTGAGATTCATAATATTCATTAACATTTAACTATCCATAAGCTGTTTTTCATCCCCTAAAGTAGAATGTAAGCTGATGGTTGGGAAACCAATGTCATCCTTTTTGGTACTTTTTGAAGTATTTAGTATAGGATAAGACAGGATAGATATTTAATATTGATGAGACAAAATGGCAACAGAGACAGCTTGGTACAGTGGAAATACAGTCAAACCAGGGGTCCCAGCTCCATGCCTTACCTAGTATGTGATTTGGGACAAAGCAGTTAAATTTAAATCAAAGCAAGACTTTTGGAATAATGGAGGTGTTCTCACGGTGTAGTGGGCTGACTTTGGAGGTCTTAATCCAGAAGCTGAATGACCTGTTATCAAGGCTGTTAAGGTAGAAATTCTTTTTCACATATCGATTGGACTATGAATGGTCTCCAAAGTCCCAAATCATTGAATTTTTTTTTTTTACTTTCACTTCTGTTGGTCTCAGTTTCCTCCTTTGTAAATATTAAGAGAGTTGGATTTTAAAATTATCTAAATTGCCTAATTATAATTTTCTGATTTATGAATCTTGAATCTCTAATGTCTTCTGTTCTAAGGGTGTTTCCAAGTCAGTCATTCTATGTTCTTAAGTGCTTCCCATTTCCAACGTTCTATATTCTAAACTCCCTCCCTACTCTGAGACTCTGTGAGCCTATGATCTGATCTGCTTTTTATTATGATGCTTGACTATGTTCACTCCTGTTTGCATCTGAACGCTTTGCTTGTGGCCATATAGGACAGGTCCAAAACAATGTGCCCTGTGGATGATGGGATGATTATTTTGTCATTGCAAACTCAAAACAGCAAGAAGATGTTACATTCATGGTGGGGGGACTCGAAGGGGGACTGTACAGAGAAGGGAAATTCTA
>JAJPUD010000162.1:693909-718710 GCA_023553655.1 Myrmecobius fasciatus | reverse complement strand
AGAGGGTTAAAAGCCCTCCCTCCCCCTGTTTGCCCCCCACCATGTCCTAGTGAGATGAAACTACCACTGGGAGACCCAGAACAATTTTTATATAGGATTAGAGAACAGAAATCAATATTTAATTATCTGTAAGCTTTTTGTGTCACTGCCTCCTTAGCTCACTAACAGCGCCCCGGCTGCCAGGGAGAGAGTGAGTCATTAAAGGGGCAGTATCTTTTACCAGCTTTCTTTATGAGCTTCTAGTAAATAGAGTACATTATCACTTCTTGCACACTGGTATTGTTATTTATCTTTACAATCTCTATTTACCTCTATTTATAGCAGATTTTGCTCATATATTCTGGGGCTAGCTTAGCTTTAAATGGGGTTCATGAAAAGAATTCGGGAGCATCCATGTTTGGACAAAAGGCGAAGGATGGAGACGTTCGTGAGGCTCCAAAGGCAGATTTAGAAGGATGTCTCCCACTCAAACTTCCTGCATGCTTCCATGTTTAATGAATAAAACAAACCCTTACCTTCAAATATGATGCCTTATGATTATAAAGGGCTTTATACATTCTTCTTTTCATTTCAAAAAGTAAGCCTTGAAAAGAACTGAAGCAGAGACTATCATCATCATCATCATCAATGAGGTTATTATTATGTTGAAATCCATTATCCCCTCCCCTTTTGCATGGGGAAAGAAATGGAAGCTGTAATATAATGGAGAAGAAGATATGGTTTAAAGTAAAAGGACCCGGGTTCAAATCTCTGCTCCATTTTTCACTACTTATATGACCTCACACAAATTATTGAATCTCACTTGCCTCCACTTCCTCATCTATAAAATGATTTCTACGTCAACTGAAGACCCTTCTAGTTCTATAATAGTCTTGTCAGATTTAGAAAGGAAAACGGATCTTCCTACAGTCATACCATGGCTCAATAGCAAAACTGGGACTTGAATCCAGTGCTTTTGACTTCTATCCCATGGTTATTCCTTGGGCTCAGAGGATATAGGATAAAAGGTAGCTGAGAGACCAGCTAGTCCAACTTCATCATTTTGTATATGGGAAAACCAAGAGTAAAGTGAGAAAGTGACTTGTCTAAGGTCACACAAGTAGTAAGAGGCAGAGCAAAGACATTGCTTTGATATTCTTATCTCTTGAACTAGGTTCAGAAGCTTGTTTTCTGTAAGGAAGTTGAGTAAACCACTTAGCTTCTCTGGGCTTCAGTTTTCTCATAGAAAATGAGGTAGTTGGACAAGTTAGACTTGAAGGTCCTTTTCAATTCTCAATTTAAGATCTCATCAGCCTGTGACTTCCATTCCATTTTATAAGATCAAAGGATCATAATTGTAGAGCTGAAGGAAAACTTAAGTCCATCTAGACTGACTCTCACATTTCATATATGAGGAAATTGAGGTTTAGCCAAGTTCAGTGACTAGCCTAGGGTCACACAAGAAGCTTGGTTCATAGATGAGATTCCTATCACAAGCTGTAGCCCTCTATTTAAGTTTCCCACTATATACCATAGTAGTATGGAGTTTTTCATTAATATGGCTACTAATAGATTAGGGAATTCAGTCAATAAAGATCTTGGAGTCAATTATAAGTAAACTACCTCAATTTATTTCTTATCTCTCTATCATCTCTATCCATGTAAATCTCTCTGTCCTATCTATCCATCCATCCATCTATCTATCTATCTATCTATCTATCTATCTATCTATCTATCTATCCATCTATCTATCTATCTATCTGTCTGTCTGTCTGTATGTATGTATGTCTATCTATCCATGTATGTATCTATCTTGAGGCATCATGATGGTGCAGTGGATACAGTACTGGACTTGGAATCAGGAAGACTCATCTTCATGAGTTCAAATCACACTAACTATGTGATTTTGGGCAAGTCACTTATTCCTTTTTAACTCAGTTTCCTTATCTGTAAAATTAGCTGAGGAAAGAAATGGCCAACCAATCCAGTATCTTCAGCAAGAAAAGATCAAAATGAGGTCATGAAAGAGCCTGGACGGGATTGAAACAACTGAACAACTCTATCCCTGTTTCTGTCTCTCTGTCTCTGTCTCCCCCTCTTTTTCCTACAATGAAATAAGATCTAGGTTAAAAGCTTGGAACAGAAAAACAAAAAACAAACAAAAAAACCCACAATAGCTCCTGTCCTCAAGGAGCCTACATTTTCCTTAGATGGGATACCACATTTATAAATCTAATTCAAGGAGAGAGGAAGGAGTGGAAGTGGGGATGGGGTCACAGAAAAGGTGGTACCTTAGTTGAACTTAAAAGGAAGACAAAGTTTCTGAGGATAGAGCCGGAGAGAGGATAACCTGGGCACAGGGAATAGTTTTCATATGCAAAGAGGCAGGAGAGAGTATCAAGATCATCGAAGGACAAAGACCAGTTTAGCTAGAACATAGAGTTTAGAAAGTTAAGGAGCATAAAACAAGACTGGAAAGACAGATAGGAGCCAGATTGTGGAGGAGGGTCTTAAATCATAGAGAAAGAATCAAAGCTTCCCTTGAAGTTTCCCAGTGCTCACCCATATTCTCTGGGTGAATCCAAAAACTTACTTATAGATCTATCATAGCCAATTAGTCAATGGTTACAAGACAAAATCATAGACCAGAAGAAGGAAAGAGAGCTCCAAATGTAAAATAGCAAAACTGGAAAGGGCCCTATAAAATATACAAAATAGTATCATCACAGAAGGAACCTCAGAACACAGAATATCAAAGCTGGAAGTGATCTCAAAACAAAAATAGAGAAAGACAGAATTGGGAGATGACTTAGAAAGGAAACATCAGTGCCGGGAAGGACTTTAGAAGAAAGAATGGAAGAGCTGGGAAGGATCTTTACATCAGTGTATCCAATCTCCTCATTTTATAGAAGGGAAAAACAGGTCCAGAGTGGGAAAGGGACTTTTTTCAAGTACATGTGGTTAATGGACAAGCTATGACTACAGTTGTTAATCTAACTCTTTGCCATGTAAGTTATTCATTATTTGTTTGTTCTGTTCTCCTCTCTCCTTTCCTTCAAACCACATTGCTTCCTCCCTGTCAATAACAATCTTGTCTCAAAACAATAAAATTAGAATTAGGACTTTGGTTCAAATCCCAACTCCAATTCTCCATGACCTTGGACAGCTCTTTAAATCTGTGATTCTCAGATGGCTTATTTTTAAAATGAAAGACTAGAAATGAGTTCTGAGGGCCCTTCTAGTTCTAAATCAATGAGTATAGGTTCTCTCTTGGCTAAACATTCTAGTTCCTTCTGATTCTCATGCCCTGAAGACCCTTCTCAATTCTGGTTGCCCTCCATTCATGTATAAATATCAATAATGATAGCATTTGGTATAGTGAGGTGTATGCTAGACATTAAGGAAGATCTGGTTTCAAAACTTGCCTCAGATGTTCATTATCTGTGTGACTCTGGACGAATCATTTAACCTCTCATTTAACCATTTTCATTATTTGTAAACTGAGAGTTAGATGACCCCTAGCTCCAGACTTCTGATCCTGGGTCTTAAGTTGTCTAAAGGTTTCACTTTAGTTGTTGCTATTCTTATAATATTCCAAGACTCCACTATTTCTCTGCCATTCCCTTAATTTATGATTCTCTCCCGCTCCCAGATGCCAGCTCAACAAAGATTCACCCCAGGGAGTTAACGTCTCGAACAGAGCATCCGCTTGGGCAGAGCCAGGAATGAAACTCAAACCTTTCCATCTGGCTGCTTCTTGGCAGCCCTTGGCAAAGTCCTGGTGGGAGAAGGGAGCAGAGCAGCTGATTGAAGTGAGGGCTATGGTTATCAGTGAATTCCTGTCCCTCCCTTGTTACCACAGTTAGCCACAAGCACTTCTGGTGACTCAGAGAACTGACATCTTTAGGGTACTTCAAGGCTGGCAAAGCACTTTATGTATATCATCTCATGACAGAAGGTAAAAACCACAGGGATCCTTATTGTTCCCATTTTCCTGATGAAGCAACTGAGATCTAGAGAGGCTGAGTCACTTATCCAGCTGTCACACAAGAAAAGTTAGAGATGTGATTCAAACCCAAATGTTCCTAACTTGGTCTGACATCCTATCCAGTACACCATGCTACCTTTGAGAGATCTCACAGCAGCATATATTTACATCTAAAGGGGATCATAAGATTATCAATTTATATTCATCAGAGGTCAACTACTCTAACCCTCTCCTTTGACAGATGAAAAAACTAAGACCCAGAGAAGTTGTGACTGGCCCAGACCTCACAGGTAACTAGCGGAGCCAAAATTTGAATAGGCGTCCTCTGACCCAATCCAGCATTTTTTTCCCCATTATATCACATTTCCTCCTGAGTAAGGATACTTTGGAGCCAGATTTTAGAATTGCAAGAAATCCGTCCCCAAAAGATGACAAGGTAGACTTAGGTTCCAAAAAGGGAACTTAATGGGTGTATTATCTACTTCTTCCCTTTCTCATTTTACAGATAATAAAAATAGTGAGCACATCTCAAACATTATTTCACAGCATGCCTGGGAAGAAGGTAATATTATTATCACAAGTGGGGAAACTGAGGCAAATAGAGTTGAAGTGACTTATTTAGGGTCACATAGGGTCTATGGCCAGTGTTTTTTGTTTTGATTTGTTTTGTTTTGTTTTTGTTTTTGCTGAGGCAGTTGGGATTAAGTGACTTGCCCAGGGTCACACAGTCTAAGACCAGTTTTGAACTCAAGTCTTACTGATGACCAGTTAGTCCATTTTTCTGTCTACTGTAACACTTAGTTTTTTCTTGGAGATGATTAAAATAATTTAGGAAGCAAATAACTCAAAATCAAATAGCTAGCAAAGCAGCCTGACAGGGTAAGTTAGAGAATTGAGTCTGTATCTTAGCCACAGTACTTATTGCAGGTGTGACCTGAAAAGCATTTAATTTCCCTGGGACTCAGTTTCCTCATCTGTTAAGAAGATTTGTGACTAATGAATATTTAAGCCTGTTTCTTTGTCCAGGGTACTCACTACCCCACACCTCAGCAATCTAATGACAGTGAGAGTTCTTCAGGAAGAGGCTCCCTCAGTTTGGCCTTTTCTGACCAATTTCCATCAAGTCCCCACCTCAGACAGGGCTAGCAGTGACAACCCATTGGCTGCCTTATGTTTTGGCTTTAATTAGCACCTGTCACTGGGCATGAGGAATTTATTTCTGTCCTGGGATCTGGGTTCGAGCTCCACATTGGTTAAATCAAAGGGATCTGTGGAGACCTGGCAGTCAGGCAAGAGCTCAGCGGGGTATATTTCTGGGCATTGACACCCAGCTGGCAGAAGAATGAGGTTTCAGAGCCTCTCCCTCTTAGTCAGTTTGTGTGTGTGTGTGTGTGTGTGTGTGTGTGTGTGTGTGTGTATGTAATCTGGCCCCACTCCTGGGGCTGCTCTCCATGCTTTTGACAGCCTCTGCCAGAAGCAAATGGCTGATTGTGGAGGGGGAATGATTCACACCTTCCTCCTTGCAAAATGGAGCCCTGTGTGGGGAAAGACGGGCGAGTTAATTTTATCCCTGTCGGGGGAAAAGTGTGGGCTTAAAAAAAATAAAAATAAAAGGCGATCAGAGTGTACGTTGGTGTGAGGTTGTGGAAAGAAAATTCTGATGGGAGTCAGGAAACCTGGGTTCTGGTGCCCAATCTGCCACTAAAATCAGATCTGGAAAGGATCGTAGAACATAGAACATAGAATGCCAGACTTGGAAGGGACATTGGAATATAGACTATCAGAGATGAAAGGGATCTTTGAATGCAGAGCTCAAAAGAAATTTATCCAATTTGTTCTGTATATATCTCGTTTATATCCTGTCCTTATTTTGTTTGTTAATAGTTGTTTGTATGTTGTCTCCCCATTCAACTGTGAATTCTTTGAGAGAAGGGATGATTTTTTGCCTTTCTCTGCCTCCCCGACTCTTAGCACAGTGCCTGATAAATAGATGCTTAATAAATGCTTGTTGACTAACTGAAGAAATAAATGCCAGAACATGGAGACATTCATCACATGCTTAAAGTCATGGGACCCGAGTTCTAATCCTCTCACTGCCACTTACTATCTAAATCACCTTGGACAAATCACTTCACTCAGTCTGGACCTCAGGAACCTTCTCTGTTACATGGACTTGGATTAGTTGTTCCATAAGGTCTGTTCCAGTTCTAAATCTGATCTAAATCTGCTCCCATAGTTCCCCAGAGCTTTCTCTTCTCATGGAAAATATTTCCAACTTCTTCAACAGACATTTCTATGGCATGGGTTCCAAATCCTTCCTTCTCTGGGTCATCATCAGGAAGAGCTAAAGGAAGAGATCCCAGATTTCCATCCTCCTGATGTCTTGTTGTTCCTGTATATGATTCTGACTTCTAAAGCAAGAAATGTGGAGAGGGGGCATACCAAAGTATCAATTCTTTCCTGTCATAATCAAAGAGAGTGCTACTTCTGTTTGCCAGTAGGAGGGGTGATGGGAAGTCTCAGAGGTGTCACAGTTTACCCAGCCAAGGTTTAAGAGTCCTTCAGATTTACTTCTAGGGGTGTTGGTGGGATTGAATATTTAAAGGGAAGAACTACAACACTGGGTTAGAAGGGAACTCAGAGGTTCTCTTACCTGAACAAGATTCATCTTTTTGCCATCCCTATTAAGTAGGGCATCCAGTTTCTGCTTGAAGCCCTCCAGTGATAGGGAACTCATGACCTTTTGAGGTAATCTCAACTGTGAACAGTTCTCATTGTTTAAAAGAGTATTTTTTTATAGGGAGTCAAATTTGCCTCTCTCTATTTCCCTCATTTGTATACAATTCTGTCCTCTACACTTGAGGTAGGTGTGTGTGTGTGTGTGTGTGTGTGTGTGTGTGTATGTGTGTGTGTGTGTAAAATAGAGGAGAAAAGGATGAAAAGTCAAATTCAATTCAAGCCAAATTGATATGGCTGGAGGATAGGGAGAAGAAGAGTGGGAATCTCTTGAATGCCCAGTATAAGGAAAAGTTCTAAAATGAGAATTCAGGAGATGGGAAGAGAGCTACTAAGGCTAGACAGACAGACTGTTGTTTTCTTGGTGCTCTTTGACTCATTGTCACACACCAGATTCCAAATCTCAAACATTAAGGAAACCAGGAAAAGCCTGGACCAGTCCTTTGGTGTGATGGAGATGGAGAGCAAAGACTAAGGATGGATGATTGGATGTGAGCATCAGGTAAAATCGGGAGAAATTCTTTCATTTCTCCAGGAACTTGGAAAGTTACAGAATAGTCTGATGAAAAGGATCTTAAAATATATAAAAGGGACTGTCAGAGCTGGGAAAAACCTGGGAAAAGGATAGAAAATGTCAGAACTAGGAGCATTAAAACAACATAAAAAAAGCTCATATTAGAACTGGGATGGGCCTTAGAACAGAGAAGGTCAAGGATGGAGGAAGGGCCTCAGAACAGGGAATGTCATCTCTGGAAAGGACTTAAGAAGTTAAGTCCTAGAAATCCAAAAGTAGAAAATGCCTTGTCCTAAGCTACATAGAGAGTAGCAGTCAGCTCCCTTTTGAGGTCAAGGAACATTTCAGGGATCCTGACTTTGTTGGAGTCATCCCCACCTTCACCAATCCTCACTTCATTGTCATTTTTGTTATCATCATCATCATCATTGTTAATATATGACACTGAACTGTGTCATGTTGGTTTGTATTATCATCTCACCATTATATCCATAATATTATTATTCTATCTATTCTATTCCAACATATTCTTCAAAGAGATCACTTGGTAGGGAAGTATCCTGAGTTCATAGTCTGGTAAAATGATCTCTCGTTAAATTCATATTGTTCTCTCCCCCAAAGATTCTATTCAGCCCTTCACTCTAGTTCTCATCATGAGTTTTTGCCAGACCTTGCACCACTGATTCTCCATCCATAATCCTTCCAAAATGTCCCTCATGTAGCTTTACTTATCCTTTCTTCATTTTCTACTTCTACCTCTGGAGGTAGAAGGAAATGGTGATATGATCCAAGAAATCAGGAGAGAAACTAGAGCTGGATCCATAGATCTAAAGATAATAATATAAGTGGGACAATTAAATCCACTAGAACTTATGAGACCAACTGAAATCAGGAGAAATAGTAAAGAGAGAAAATAAAGAGAATCCATACAGACTTGGAGAATATCCATAATTATCATAGGGGACCTAACTAAAGAACTAGCAAAGGAAACTGAGAGAGACAGTTAGCAGGAGAATCAGATTATAGAAGACTCACAAAAACCTGGAGGAAAAAAAAAACATTATCAAGAAGAAGATGATTCAGCATCAAATGCTGCAGAAAACTGAAGAAGAAAACTGAAGTTTGAGAACAGGTCATTGGGTCTTAAAAATTCTATTTCCATGCCATGGATTCCCCATAGCAATGAAATAACAGCGATGAAACAATAACCTCTTTCCCATTTCTCTCCTCCCTCCAAAAATTCTCTGTTGACATGTTTGGTGGAAAAAGAAATTTCTTTAGAAAAATAAGTTACATTTGAATAATGAAGTTAGAAATCAGACTGCAGAAATTTAAGAAGAGGTGAGAACAAGTATTGGTGGTAGATGGATTTCTCAAAGAGTTTGACTATGAAAAGAAGAAGAGATGTAGAACAACAACTAATGGAGATATTTAGATCAAGGGAAAGCTTCTTACTAATGTTGGAGACATGCTTGTTGGCAGTAAGGAAGCAGCCTGAAGACAGGGAAAAATGAAAATTAGGGAAAATAAGACTGATAGAGGGAGAGTCTGCTGGATAAGGTGGGGTGGAGTGGAATGACTTGTGCGTTAGAAGGGTTTATCTTCCAGCAAGGGCCAATTCTTTACAGAAGACAAGGTTGAAAAGAAGACATGGTAGCAGAAAGCATAATGTGAGATAGGAAAAAGAGGACTTTGAGCAAGAAGACCTGGATTCAGGTTCCTCCTTTAACACAGATGGCTTGTGGGTGAGCAGGTTGATGGTAGTCAAATCTCTAAATACAACTCTAATACTAAGTTGACAAGAAGATTCTTTGGTAGAGAGAGTTCCTTCCTCCCTGAAACTCTTATGCCGGAGAATCACAGATCCTCTCCTTATGTTCAAGGGAGTTGAAAATCTACTTTCAAAAATATTAATGTTCTTCCATGGATGGTATATTCCAGTGAATTGGGAAATGTTACAAAATCTGAAGAATCAAAATTGTGCATCATCTCAGGAACAATGGAGACTCATGTAGTATCAGAATTACAGAATTAATGGATTAGATGGGACCTCTGTTGCCATCTAGTCCCAATTGATACATGAGGAACTCTCTCTTCTAACATACCCAGTCAGTGATCTTCTAGTCTTACAAGTGAACTGTACTATGTTACCCAGGAAGACACAAAAATATCATCAGAGGAATATAATGAGAAAGACAGATAAGTAAGTCATGGAGCAAAAGTGTGGGATAACAGATGGTCATCTAGAGTACCCACAGGATGTCAAGAAGGCAAGGAGGGGCTTTCCATGACATTGGATGCCAAGATGAAGTAGTGGGAATTGGTTGAGATCTATGCCACTGAAAGTTTTATGTTTCCAATGATAGAGGAATGTTGAGACTGCTTAAGATCTTGTCTTTGTATTCCTAGTTCTCATCACAGTGTCTAGCACACATCACATGCTTAATAAATGTCCAAAATTGGTTAAGTGGGTTTGCCCAAATCACTCAGCAAGGCAGTCCATAAATCTAAAGGATTAGGATGATGCCATGTGGACATCCTACAAAGCCATGTCAACTTAAGGCACACAACTAACTCATGTACCTAATGAGGATAGAAAATTCATGACATTTGGTGCCTTTTACTAAATATTCCATCTTGACAATATATCTAGGAACTCATCCTTGTGGCTATCTCTTCCACCAATGTGAATTATGATTCAGCTATGACTGCCTGTTTTGAGTGATTTGCCACCACAAGGGGTACAGCCACTATCTTGGAGGGTCTTACTTTCATTCTTTCAAAATATCTGGATATTAGGGAAAAAAGTAGTTTTCCCAATCATTCCCTCACTATTGTTATGTGATCAGCTTATCTTGCTTTTCCTTATCCTGAGGTTGACTAATGTTCAGAGTGGTTTGATAACAGGCAAACCTAGTTCAAATTTTGCTTCTAATACTCCTAGATATGTGACCCTAGGCCTACCATTCCATTTCTTGGTGTCCCATGTAGCTTTCTAAGACTTTAGGTTAAAGATAGCTCCCCTACTTTGGTAGAGGAAGTCGTCATACTATGATTTCATTATACCAATAGAGTAATAGGGCTGGAAAAGTTTTATACATATACATACATACACACACACACACATATATGTATGTATAGATTGCTTATATCTACCATACACCTTTCTAGTGCCCTCTGGAGGTCTGTAGGCTCTATTTCCCCAAATGGTGGTATCCCATGCAATCAAATGTTCAATAGCTACTGAAATCCTCAACTAATTTTGTGGTCTTATTAGTGTGGGTATTTTCTTCAATGAGTCAAGTCCATTGGGCCATCTATCCCTCTTATGCAACTGCAACCCATGTCCTCCCATAAATTAAGAGCAGCTTCACTCGAAAAAACCAGGGACCTTCCTCAAGTTTTCTTCACATCAGGAGGTTGGCTCTAGAGTATATGTCCATTAGCTATCACTTACTCTACATGAATGAACAATGTTTTGCGATCAGGCATTTCATTTGCTCAGACATCCTTGGCCCTGCTTTACATAACTAATTCTGCATTCATCTTATATTTCAAGTTCTTCATGTCCAACATGGGCCTCTCCATTGTTTTTTTGTGCAACCCTCAACTTTGATTTTTCTGAGACATGACAATTCTATGACTCTTAGCCGTTATTATCACTGGGACAGTATTATTACTGAAAAGAAAAGGCTTTGTTTCAGAGTGAAACTTGGGGGGGCATGAAAAGCAATGGACAATTTCTACTACATAAGCCTAGCAAAATGATGGATCCAGGGGAAGGGAATGCCATCAAAGGGAATCTTCTTGGTTGTTGGCCCTTTGGTAAAGTACCCTATTTGTTTTTCCTGACATTCTTCCTCTTGAGCTTCCCCCTGGTTAGTAATGAGGGCCAGCCATGTGCACCATAAATAAGTTCCAGAAATTTCACAGATGCCCCCAAAAGCCCAAGCAAGGAAACCCAACAGCATATGTCTGAATGGTTAATTTACTTAATTGCTGTTAGCTGGGCTATTAACACACTTGATCCACTCCAGCGCCCACAATCCTGGCTTAATGGCGCTCACTCTATTGAGATGCTCCAGTTACCGTTACAGGGAGATTTCCAATCGCTGATTACCTCATAAATATATAATTGCAGTCGTAGGCTAAATAAAGCCACCAGGCATTAATAATGGAGCACGTTTGACTAAAGGCCTTTCAGAGGATGATGGAGAGTTTCTTTAAAGATGCTATTCTCCAAATGTAAATAATCTTGCTGGCTTCTATTTTTAATGATGGGGTAACTCACCAATTCTCTCTCTCTCTCTCTCTCTTATCTCTCTCTCTCTTATCTCTCTCTCTCTCTCTCTCTCTCTCTCTCTCTCTCTCTCTCTTTCTCTTTTTTCTCTCTTCCCTCCCACCCCCATTTGCTCTCTGCAATGCTGAAAGGGGTCAGACATTTATATGAGCAGGGGATGTCTGGAATAAAAGTTATATAGGGAAATGATCTGAATCTTGTTTTTGCATCCATCCATATTAAAATAATCATTCTTCAGGTGCTCGTTACTTTTTAGCCAGACAATGGCAATGGATTCCTAACAAGCTAGTTGACCTGCCTCTGGATTCTCCCTCTCTAAACCATCTTACTCTTACCTGAAGAAGTAGTTAAGCATAATGCTCTGATCATGTCACTCTAAAGTGACACCATCTTCAGCAGATCTAATGAAGTTCAAATGCCTTAAATTGGACCAAAAATTGTCAAAAGGAACTTTGACACCATCGAATTCAACCACCTCATTTTATAGGTAAAGAAAGTTAGTCACAGAGATGTTAAGTGGCTACTTAGGGTCCTGCAGCTAGCAAGTGTGGTGTAGGATTTAAACAAAGGTCTTCTCAACTACAAGCTCAATACTCTTGGTACATACTACCTTGACACTGCCTCTGCATCAATACGGCTCCAACCTACCTTTCTAGCTTTAACTCTTACTCCTCCCCTCCCAGTACCCTTCAAGAATGATTATTCATCATTTCCTGATCACTTCCTATACCTGTCCATTTTGAGAAATTGATTCCCCTAATTTCTCCATCTTCAAGTCTCCACACTCATGTCCTAATCCCTCCATGAAGATGGCTATGGCTGTTGTTCCTGTCCCATGCCCTGACACGCTTACACATATGTGAGAATCAATTATAAGCAAATTAGAGGAACATAGGATAGTTTACCTCAGACCTGTGGAGAAAGAAGGAATATGTGTCCAAAGAAGAACTGGAACTCTTAATTGAACATCAGATAGATAATTTTGATTATATTAAGTTAAAAAAAGTTTTGTACAAACAAAACTAATGCAGATGAGATTAGGAGGGAAGCAATAAATTCGGAAATCATCTTTACATTTATGGGTTCTGATAAAGGCCTCATTTCTAAAATATATAGAGAATTGCCTCATATTTATAAGAATTCAAACCACTCTCCAATCGATAAATGTTCAAAGGATATGAACGGACAATTTTCAGATGATGAAATTAAAACTATTTCTAGTCATATGAAAAGGTGCTCCAAATCACTATTGATCAGAGAAATGCAGATTCAGAAAACTCTGAGATACCACTACACACTTGTCAGATTGGCTAAAATGACAGGAAAAGATAATGATGAATGCTGGAGGGGATGTGGGAAGACTGGGACACTGATACATTGTTGATGGAACTATGAATGGATCCAACCATTCTGGAGAGCAATTTGGAACTATGTTCAAAAAGTTATCAAACTGTGCATACCCTTTGATCCAGCAGTGTTTCTATTGGGCTTATATTCCAAAGAGATCTTAAAGGAAGGAAAGGGACCCACATGTGCAAAAATGTTTGTGGCAGCCCTTTTTGTAGTGGCTAGAAACTGGAAACTGAGTGGATGCCCATCAATTAGAGAATGGCTGAATAAATTATGGTATATGAATGCCATCGAATATTATTGTTTGTGTAAGAAACGACCAGCAGGGTGATTTCAGAGAGGCCTGGAGAGATTTGCATGAACTGATGCTGAGTGAAATGAGCAGAACCAAGAGATCATTATATACAGCAACAACAAGACTATATGACGATCAGTTCTGATGGACATGGCTCTCTTCAACAATGAAATGTTGCTAACCAGTTCCAATTATTCAGTGATGAAGAAAGCCATATACATCCCAAGAGAGGGATATGAATGTGGACTACAACATAACATCTTCATGCTCTCTATTGATGTTTGCTTGCATTATGTTTCCCTTCTCAGATTTTTTTTTTCTTGTAGATCCGATTTTTCTTGCACAGCAAGATAACTGTAAAAATATGTACACACATATTCGATTTGTCAAGTGTTTTAACATAACTAAAATGTTTTAGACTTTTTGCCATCTAGGGGTGGGGTGGGGGTTGGGGGGGAAATTTGTAACAGAAAGTTTTGTAAGGGTCAATATTGAAAAATTACCCATACATATGTTTTGCAAATAAAAAGCTTTAATAAAATGAAAAAAACACAAATATTTGAGACTCAGTCTACCTTTCTCCACTTTCCCTAGGCCATCATTCCTGTCTGTCACACTTCCCTCCCTTTAGAATCTTGACCCTTTAGCTACTCAAGTCAACTTTACAGTCTCCTCTCCCCCTGAAGCCCTGCCTCCATTTGGCTTATCAACATTTATTTCTTTCCAAATCCAGATCCCATATTATCCCTGCAATCTGACTTCTCTAACCTTATTCATGCACAGTTGAGCAATGATGAGGGGAGCTACACAACTGTGCTGAGCAGGTCCACTGCAAAAGCTTGCTCTCTAAAATTACCTAATCCCCATGGCTGCATGACAATCCCTTTACTCTTCACTGAATGACCACCCATTGCACTCCCTCAAGGATTTATTGCAAATCCTTCTTTCTCTTCTCAAGCCATAAATGACAACTTCTCTCTCAGAAAAGAACTTGCTTGGGAGAGGAGGAGAGGGCAGGGAGAGAGAGACAGACAGACAGAGACAGAGGCAGAGACAGAGAGACTGACAGAGAAACAGAGACAGAGAAGAAAAAAAAGGAGGAGAAAAAGAAAAAAGAAAGAAAGAAAAAAGAAAGAGAGGAAGAAGAAGAAGAAGAAGAAGAAGGAGAAGGAGGAGGAGGAGGAGGAGAAGGAGAAGGAGAAGGAGAGAAGGGGGAGGAAGAGAGAGTATCCCTTAAGCTAATACATTAAGCTTGGCAGCAGTTGTTCAGTTTTTGATGTTATGGATTCTTTTGGTCATTGGATAAAGCTTATGAACCCCTTCTCACAAAAATGTTTTGAATTTATAAAATAAAACACATAGAATTAGAAAAGAAATCCATTATATTGAAATAGTTATCAAGATATTAAAAATTTATGAACCTCAGATAAAGAACCCCTGCCTTACAAGCTTCCTTTATTTTTTACCTTTGTACTTCATATTCCCTCAGCAATCACCCTTCCACACTCTCTGCCTTTGCTCCAGTATTATAGTAACAGTATATATGGTACCTCTCTTTGCAACAACCTGCTTTTCCCATCAACCTCCCATTCCAGCTTTCCATGTACTTTACATCATTCCTACACTCTGGACAAACTTCTGACTCTATGCACTGGCTTCTTTCTTGCTGCTGCCCACAAACATTGCCATATCACCTACAATGAAAACAAAATAAAAGATAACAAAAACCCATCCTAAATCTTAGCATCCTTTCACACTCAATGTATCTTTTGATTGTTGCTCCCTACTCCTTTCTGAGCCATGATCTCCTAGTACTTGCTCCCAGTTGGGCCATTTCCAACTCAATATCCTATCAACATCTCAAACTCAACAGGTCTGAAACGGAATCCTGATCTTTCCTAGTGATCCCCTTCTCCATGTTTTCTGTACTTCCATATTTCTACAAAGGGTACCAGAATTCTTCCAGTCACTCAGATTCACAATTTTGGAGTCATCCATGACTCTTCTTTCTCTTTTCTTCTCATCCAATCAGATACTAAGATCTGTCTGTTCTACGGGAAGTTAGGTGGGACAATGAATAGAGCATTGGCTCTGGAACCAGAAAGACTTGTGTTCAAATCCTGCCTCAGATACCTTTTAGCGATGAAATTCTGTGCAAGTCACTTGACTTCTGCCTCTTTCATCCAAAAACTGGGGCTCATAATAGAACTTACCTTCCAAGGTTTTGTGAAGTAAAGTGCTCTGAAAGCCTTAAAGCATCATATTGATGGTAACTATCATTATTCTAACACCAGAACATTTTTCATCTCTGCTTCCATCTTTCCATACACATGACTATCATCATCTACAGTCAAAATTGCCTTTCCCCAAAATTATTACAATAGTCTCTTGAATGAGCCCTCTACTTCTAGACTCTTTTCTCACACCTACCTACAAAAGTTATTTATAAAGCAAAGATATTTTTATTTATTTGTTTTTAATAATAATTAATTTTTTTCCAAATACATGTAAAGAAAGTTTTCAACATTCACTTTTGCAAAACCTTATATTCCAAATTTTTCTCCCTCTCCTCCTCAAGATGGCAAGCAATCTGATATAAGTTAAACATGTGCAATTTTTCTAAACATATCTCCATGTTTGTCACTAATTTACTCAAGAAACTTCAACGGTCCTCTGAGCTGTCCAGGCTTAAATACAAACCTCAATGTTTGTCCTTCAAAAACCTTCCTAGTCAGTGTGCAAACTTTTGTCAGGGAAATTACACTTTCTTTTCCTTCGTGATGGCAGTCAATCCTCCACATAGTCATACCTTTATATAAATCGTGTTTTTTTTAATATAGATAAGTTATACTTTTTAATATATATATATGTTACATATATAGATATAGATATATTACATAGATATGTGGTATACTTTTCAGTAGAAGCTATTTTCTCTCCATAGAATAACAGCTCTTTGAAGACAGGGACTGCTTTGAATTTTGTCACTGAACCTCCAGAAACTATCACAGTGCTTGGCAAAACACAGCTACTCAGTTAACAACGCAGAAGTCAGCTGAAGTGACATCTCCTTCCTTAGACTTTGCATAACTTTTGATCTGGATACCTCTTTTGATTTTGCCTTTTTAAAATTCTTATTACAGCCAAATATCTAAATGTCTTCTCTTCTTCATAAGGAAAATATAGGAGAAATAAGACTAAGAAACAGTTTGTCTAAAAAGGATTTTCTGGACTTGTGAACTCAATCTGACTTAACTAAGAATCATAGAAGTCAAGAAAGCTGGATGATAGAACCCAGATCTTCAAAGATCTTAACAAGTTAAAGATTTTGTTGAAAACAATCAAAGAAAATTTAATAAAGATCAATGTTAAATCTTACCATTGGGTTTAGAAAACTAGCTTCATGAGTGTAGGATGGGAGAGGGGACACATGGTCAGGAAGCACTCCATATGAGAAGGATTTGAGAACTCTAGTATCCTTTCAGTTCAGTATGAGTCAATATGAGTTCAATTCAGTCAACATGAGTCAATATGTGGGGGAAAAACAAAACAAAATGTTGTAGTTTACATTTAGAAGAGGTATAATGGTTTGTCCCTTTTATCCTCTTAGAATATTATGTTTAGACCTCGAACTCACATTTTAAGAAGGTTATTGATGGTGTAGAGAGTGTCCAGATAAGAGCCATAAGGATTGTGTAGATCAGGCAACAGACAGAGTGATGTTTTATTTGGAGGTGTGTGTTAACAAGCCAGTCATGAAATGGCTGTATGGGCAAGAGGGATTAGATGGGCAAGAGGATGTGGTACCACATGGTACCACAGGACAGATCTACAAAAAAGGAGGAGAAATTATAAAGAAGCTAATTTACATTTTATATAAGAAATAACTCCTTAATGATTGGGGCTATCCTGAAATGAAATGAGCTGCCTTGGGCAACAGGGAGTGACTTCCCCTGCATTGGAGGGCTCTTAGCAGGCGATGGATTAGCAACTGTCCAGTGTGCTGTAGAAGGGGGATTCTTGTAGTAGTTATGGATTAGAGTAACTGTTCTCTAAGGCCCCTTCAAACTCTGACATTCTGCAGTTTTAGGTCTATAAATACCTTGAGTCCAGGGACTATTGCTTTGAATATCTTTCCATCCTCCTCCATACAAGCTCTAACTCCATCCCTGAACATAAGGCTCTACCCCTGGACGATATATAATACCTGTTTGCTGAACATAAATGCTTTAGGGCCCTTTTCCTTTGACAGTTTATTTTTCTTTCCCTCTAGGGTATTATGCATATGTCTACAAGGAGGGTGGGGGGAGAAGTGGGCTGGAATGACTCCCTAATGAAAAATCCAAATGGGTGTCCTGGCTGCCGATCGATTCAGCCGAAACCTCTTCTTCACCCCCTAGACAAGGGATAATTGTAAACTCTTATGTCATTAGTTAATGGTGTTGGTTTACATGAGCTGTAAAGCTTGAAAGCCACAGGGAAGTTTATGTCTTGATGTAAAAATCATGAGTAAATAGAGAGAACGAAGACCATTTGGCATGGCACTCAATAGGCCGGGGATGGGGGGCCAGCTGTTGGTGGGAAAGTGCTTCCAGACCCCTCAGAGATTTCACTAGGGAGCCAGAGTTGGGAGAGGTATTAGGCCAGTCCACTTTCTTATTTTAAAGAGGAAGAAAAGCTATGAGTCTCAATCAGACAAAGAGACTTAGAGCCAGACATCACTTCCTTATCTCCTGGCTTTTCGGTCACATCTCACTCCATCTCATTCCGGCTGATCTTTCTTTTGTGTGGCTTCCCATCTTGGCCAGTTATTTTGTATTGTTTAGAAAAATGTCCGTGACCCTCAAGAGATTGTGTAGTACAATAGATAGGGAATGGGACTTAAAGAAAGGGAGAGAGGGAGTGGAATCCTGCCTCAGTACAGGATCAGAATTTCAAAGGTATATTTGGACAGTGCTCCTCCAGCTGAAGAAGGTAGGTTTATTTGTCCCAGAGAAGAGAAGACAAGTGAATAGGAGGATTCTAAATCTGAGGGAGTTGTTTTGTGAAATAGGAAATTGATTCCTCCCTGGTCCTAAGAGCAATGAGAAGCGATCTCAGGTGAGTTAGAATAATGCTATTATTTATATTGTTCTTTAAACATATCAATTCTCTTGAACCCCATGGCATCCTGTTAGGTAGATGCTGTCATTATCCCTCTTATCAAAGGGCTCTGGGAAACTCAACAAGGTTGGAGAGTAAGCCTGGAATGAGCTGCCCCTGCCCACTGTTTCCCCAGATGCAAGCTAGTCCAAAATAGTGTTATAACCAGTGCTCTTTGGAGTGAGAGAAAAATCCTTTATTCAGCAATTTTCATGAGAAGCGGGTGTGCTCATGGGGGAGACACACTGAGTACAAGGAAGCAAGCTTTATACTGGTAGTTTGGTTCCTTACCCCTCCCTTCCACGTTTGTACTGGTCAGATTTACAGTCAGATTTGGTTACAATTGGTTTGCTTTACCAACGCAATGGCGATCGGGTTGGATTACAATCAAAGTTACAACTGGTCAGATTTACCATGGGAATGACAATTGGGTTGGATTCCATGACCCTCGAAAGTCCTTGTTACTAACTATAGCTGGTTTGGGATGGTTTGAGCCCCTTTGATAGGAACTTAGCTCTTTGACCAGTTTAACTCACAAGTGATTGGTTGAAGATATCAAAACAAGATATTTCACCTCCCCCTTTCATCCTGTTTTGACAATATCGGTAGAAACCCAACTTTTCATACTTCTCTCATCCCCCATCTTCCTGATGAGGAAACTGAGACCTGGACACTGACATAGCAAGCAAATGTCTAAAACAGGATTCAAACTTAGCTCTTTCTAACTCTAAACCCAGAGCTCTATTCACTATGCCATAAACTTAAGCTAAATATAAGGAAAACTTCTTTAAAAAAATATGAGCTTCCTAACAATCCTTTCAGAGCTAGTGAAAACTTCACAGAATCAGATGTAGAATGGAAAAAAATGTTAGAGGGCAATTAATCCAACTCCTTGTTTTACAAACAAAGAAACTGAAACTAAGAAATAAGAAGGGTCTTACTAAAGTAAGATCATGGATAGCAATTAGGAGAACCAAGTATTAAATTAGAAGTTCAATTGTATATCCTTACTAGTCATTACAAGAAAGTTAGGTGAGCTCTAGATAAGGAAGTTATAAGGAAAACTCTTTTTTCATCTAAATTTTAGATGACTTCTTTCTTTCTTAGACTTTCAAGGCCACAGATCACTTGTCACATTAACTAATTATGATAGAGATTTGTGATAGAGATTTGTGATAGAGATTTTTTTTTTCTTTTTGGAAACAAAAGAATATCCAATCAGATGACAACATCTAGAACATGAAGGATATTGATCTCTGAAGTAATTTCAGTTAACATAAATAAAAATGGCACTGGCCAAGACCATTTATTTTAGCAAAT
Organism: Myrmecobius fasciatus; assembly: GCA_023553655.1. Taxonomy (NCBI): domain Eukaryota; kingdom Metazoa; phylum Chordata; class Mammalia; order Dasyuromorphia; family Myrmecobiidae; genus Myrmecobius; species Myrmecobius fasciatus. Next base: position 699,086 of record JAJPUD010000162.1, on the reverse strand, counting down.
CACCTAAGATTCATAGGATCTTCCCTTTCACTAGATGCCATGGGCTAGATATTTGGAACCATACGGTTACAAGTCTTAGATAACATTTATGGTCTAGGAGGAACTGGGGTTGGAAATCAAAGGGCAATAGAGAAGCACATGAGCAATCTACAAAAAACAGAAATGAAGAATTCAATAGAAGTATAGTGGATTGTGTTTGCTGTTCACACTTTTTTTTTCTCACAAGGTAATGGGTGTCCAAAATCACACACCTAGTAAGTATCAAATGTCTGCAGATGGATTTGAATTCAGGTTGTCCTGACTCTAGGGCAAGTACTCCATTTATTGTACCATGTGGTTGCTCCAGAAAGATAAATATTTCCTTCCTTCCCTCCCTCCTTCCCTCCTTCCTTCCTTTCTCCCTTTCCTCTCTCCTTCTTTCCTTCTTCCCCTCCTTCCCTCCTTCCTTTCCCCCTTCCCTTCTTCCTTTCTTCCTTCCTTCCCACCTTCCCTCCTTCTTTCCTTTCTTCCTTCCTTCTTTCCTTCTTTTTTCCTCCCTTTCTTCTTTCCTTCCTTCTCCCCCCTCCCTTCCTTCTTCCCTTTATCTGTACACATAGGCTAACATACCCTTCCCTACAGAGATCTATTGAAGACTTTACCTTAAAAAAGGCAAAGGTTTCCCATTGCATCAGAGGCCATCTCCAGTCATCTTGATCTCTCTCTGGCCATTGAACCCAGATGGCTCTGGAGGGGAAAGTGAGGCAGGTGACCTCACACAGCCTTCCCTCCCTCAAATCCAATGCCCTTGCATGTCATGTCATCCCTTCCCTGATATCATGGTTCTCTTCAAGAATGAAGGACAAACAACAATTATCTCCTCTGATGAGAATGTAAGGTCCTTGAGGACTGATTATATTTCTTGTTTTTGTAATCCTCAGAGCTACTAAGTGTCAGACACTTAGTAGGCATTTAATAAATGCACTATCTATTTATCCATGCATCCATCTATCCATCTATCAATCTAAACTATCTTCTCTTTCTATCTCTGTTTCACTTTCTTCCATCTAGCTATCATTTATATAATGTATTTCTAAATAATATTTTGAAAAGAAGGGTTTCCTAGGGCAGGGCAAGAAAGAGGACCACTCCAAACCCTTGTGTTTAGTTCACACCTGACATCACTATGTTCTAAACTTTCCCAGAATGCCCTACAGAGCAGGTCTTCATGGCAGGATTCCATGCCAGTCCAGGTATTCTAACTCCACGTCAAGCTTTCTCCCAACTGTATTCCGCTGCCTCTCAAAATGTTTCACTAAAGTGGGGGGAAAGTCTTTGCTGAAAATCAGAGGATGACATAATCAATGGAAGGCCATGCTAGGTAACGCAATACGACGCGCCACTTAGGAAGTTGGCATATCCAAAACTATTACCAGAAGCTCAACCTTAATCCTTTTTAACTTAGGGGGGAAATGGATCAAAAATTAGAATTATATCAAGCAGAAAATAATCTTCTGTCTGGGTTGCACTGATAAAAAAAATAGAATTCATGATTACTGTGTAAAAGTGCTTGTGTTTGTGGCTATATGTTGCTGCCATCTCCAGGCCCCCACAGCAAATGACTTAATTGGGTTGTCTTTGAGAGAGAAGCTAGGTGTGAGCCTGTCTGGACAAGGGTCCCCATTGCCTTTTGACCTGGCCTGCTTCCCAGGTTCTCATTCTGGCCATGACCCCCTTGTCTGGAGTGTTCCTCCCTGGGTTTTGGAGGGGCAATCCAAATGTGGGTCTTCCCCTTGCAATATGGACACAGAATCCACTTCGGCTGCTTAGGATAAATAAGACCACTGATGGAGAATTGAAACAGATGCTGATCCTGAGTCTGATCATCTGGAATTAGACATTTATAGGAAAGTGGACCTCACATATAAGGATGACTTTAAAATTGAAGTTGAGTAAGGAAAGCATTTAGGCTTAGATTCCCATTTTCATATTTTTTACCCTATTCTATAAAGTGTTTTACTCACAGCTACCCCATGAGTACAAATGTCATTGTCCTCATTTTCCAAATAAGGAAACTAAGGTTAAGAAAGAAGGACTTGCCCAAGGTCACTCAGCTAGGAAGTAGTGAGACCACATTACAGATTTAGATTTCTCCAGACTTCCTCTATAATTCTTCTCTCCTAAAGACTAAGTAAAGGGGCAACCAGAGAACTAAATTCAGGAAGACATGTTCCTGAGTACAAATTCAGCTTCAAGACACTTACTAGCTATGTCATTCTGGGCAAGTCACTTCCTCTCATTTGCCTCAGTTTCCTGAGTTCAAATTCAGCTTCAAGACACTTACTAGTTGTGTGATCCTGGGCAAGTCACTTACCCCCATTTGCCTCAGTTTCCTCATCTGTAAAGTGGACTGGAGAAGGATATGGCAAGTCACTCATACCTTTGCTAAGAAAACTCCAAGTGGGTTCATGAAGGATAGGACCCAACAGCAATAACAACAAAGACCAGGTCAGAAGCCTTAAGGCAAAGTCTGGTTAACTACAAAGAAGTATTCTGAGCCATAAGATCAGAGAATTTAGGAGAATATTTGATTTGATATCAAAGAGATATTAGAGTCCCTAAAGTCACAATCTTTCATTTTTATGGAGAGATTAAGGGATTTCTTCAGTTGCATAATGAGTCAATGTCTGAGGATGCATTCAAACTCAGGTCTCCTGTCTCTTGGCCTAAGGTCACATAGGAAGGGATTGTAATGGATACGTTTTCAAAGCTCTAAAGTGTTTCCCCTTTTCTCCCCCCTCTCATTCCCTTGTTCCTTGCCTGGTACACAGTAGGTGCTTAATATGTGATGGTGAGTTAAGTCCTGCAAAGTACAATTCAGATGTCATGTCCTAAATGGTGTCTTTCCCAATCTCAACTGTTAGTTAGTTGGTTAGATTTTACTTGGTTAAATCATTTTGGATCACTTTGTGTATGTTTGACATTTACTTAGCTATAAAAAGGTTTTATTTAGTCTGATCCCTGCCAAACATAAGCTCCTTGAAGGCGGGCACTATGTCTTAACATTTTTCTTGGTGACTTTCAGTATTTTTCCTTATCTACAATAGATCCTTACTTAATATTTATTGGATTGAATTGATTTGGATCTATTCCAATCCTCTCATTTTACAAAGAAGGAAACTGAGACACAATCATACAATGCATCTAGAAAGCTAGTAATTCATAGAGTGAAGATTCCAACTCATTTCCGTAGACTCCCAAATGCAAGATTCTTTCCTCTGTATTTCTGGGAAGGATGGGAAGCAAAGGCAGTGTTAGGGAAGTCTTTATAAGCTTCTTTGTAAAGGAAATGGTCTCCTGAAGCCAGGAGGACAGAGAAAGGTGTCATGGATTATGGAAGGAATCCTGATTTAGGATTTCTGTAATCTGGTTTGTAGTTGTTCATTCATTTTTAGTAGTGTCCAACTCGTTGTGACCCTATTTGGGATTTTCTTAGCAAAGGTACTGGAGTGGTTCGCCATTTCCTTGTCCAGCTCATTTGACAGATGAAGAAACTGAGGCAAGCAGGGATAAATAACTTGCCTAGGGTCACACAGCCTTCCTGGCTCCATCCCTGGTGCTCTATGCCACATGGCACCACCTAGCCGCCTAGCTATGATCTGGGATTATGCGCTAACCCTGTCACTTGCTATCTGTGTAACAACAGGGCATGTCACTGCTTCACTGAACCTCAATCTTCCCCTTCTGTCAAATGGAGACAACAGATAGTTTTGCCTCCATTATACCTCTGTTGAAGGAACAACTTAATATAGATGTAGCCCATTCCCTTTGGGGAGAGCTCTAATTGTTAGGAAATTTTATTGTTGTTGTTTCCCCTTCTATCAACCTTAAATTTGTTTCTTTGCGGAGATTATGAAAACAAAACCAAATAAATGTCTACAATTACTATAAATATGTATTTTTAAAATTTCTCTCTCCCTTCAATGATATTGTCTTAGCTGGGTGGCAGAGTGGGGAGGTGGACAAGCAGGCCAGGATATATCCATCTCAAACACTCAGACACCTGCTGTTTGGCTTAGCTCTTCTCAGTTGAAGTTGGGGATAGTGGCAGTGGTGGTGGTGATAGTGATGATGATGATAGTGATGATGGTGCAGGTGATGTGATGGTGGTAATGGTGGTGGTAGTGGAGGTGATAATGATGGTGCTGATGGTGATGGTAGTTGTGATGATGATGATAATGATAGTAATGATGATGGTGATGATGATGATGATGATGATGATGATAGTGATGATGGTGGTGGTGATGGTGGAGTTTGATGGTGATGGTGGTGATGGTGATGGTGGTGCAGGTGATAATGATGGTGGTGATGATGATGGTAGTTGTGATGATGATGATGATAGTGATGATAATGATGATGGTGGTGGTGGTGGTGGTTGTGTTTGATGGTGATGGTGGTAATGGTGGTGGTAGTGGAGGTGATGATGGTGGTGATGATGATGATGATGGTGATGATGATGATGATGATGATGGTGGTGGTGGTGGTGGTGGTGTTAGTTGTGATGATGATGATGATGATGATGATGATGAGAACTTAATGGTCACGGAGTGCAGCTTATTCATTTGATGCATTTAGCAAAGTAGCTCTCTTACATATGATTGGAAGTCAATAATTGTATTTTTTTAAGCTTTTTATTTGTATAACATATGTATGGGTAGTTCCCCAACCTTGATCTTTACAAAGCTTTCCAATACAAATTTTACCCCCAGTCCCCTCCCCTCCCCCAGATGGCAGGAAGTCCACTACATGTTAATAATGTTGAAATGCTTGAGAAGTTATGCAAGAAAAATCCTATCTACAAGAAAAAAAAAAGAATCAGAGAAAGGCAACACAATGCAAGCAAATGTCAATAGAGATCATGAAAATGTTACGTTGTGGTCCATATTTCATGTCCCTCTTTCTGGGTGTATATGGTTTTCTTCAGTGAACAACTGGAACTGGTTTGAGACAATTCTTTATTGCAGAGAGCCATGTCCATCAGAATTGATCATCATGTAATACTGTTGTTGCTGTGCATGATGATCTCCTGGTTCTGCTCGTTTCACTCAGCATCAGTTCATGCAAGTCTCTCCAGGCCTCTCTGAAATCGTCCTGCTGGTCGTTTCTTACAGAACAATAATATTCCATAACATTCATATACC
>JAJPUD010000162.1:672875-683909 GCA_023553655.1 Myrmecobius fasciatus | reverse complement strand
ATCTCTCTGTCCGAGTCCGACTAACCTGATATGAAGTTATCCAGAGAGCAGTGTCCAAATATTTCTGAGTTCGTTGACTTGAAGATCAGTTCAGAGGCTTATTTTATTGTTGATTTGAGAGAAGATCGGAGGAGAGGCAGAAAGTCACCTTTTCACTCTGCCATCTTGGCTCCGCCCCAGCCAATAATTGTATTTTAATTGAGGAAACGGGCTCAGAATGGTTAAGTGATCTCTCCAAGGTCACAGAATCACGACTAAAAGACTCACAGTCTAATCCTTTCCTTTTACACTTGAAGAAACTAAAATGTAGAGAGTTAAGGGACTTGCCCAGAGTCACATATATAATAACAGAGACAGGAGTCAAACCCAAGACTCGGGCCCATATATCTACATCTGTTGAGTCATCCATCCTCACACTTTTTCCTTTATAGGTGAGGAAACTGGGTCCCAAGGAAGTGAGAGTATTTCCCTAAGGAGATGGAAGTAGCATACATTGGAGCATGACTTGAACCCAGACCCTATGACCCCAGAACTCCGATCCTTTCCTCTCTATCACTCTCTTTACTGCATTTGGTTACCCCTTTCTTATCTGCCTTCTTCTGCCTTCCCTGCTCTTCCAGGTTGGCTAGGTAGCCTCCTCCATGGTCAGAAAGGTAGGAATGGCCTTTCTTTAAGCCTTGGTTCCCAGAGTTCCTCTTGGTTGTGCACCTCCTCCCCTCCCCTTGCAGGTAAGGCAGACTCTGCAGCCAGCACACCTGCCAACTCCTCTGGGGCCTGGAGGATAATGGCCCATTCATCGTGTCCTATCTGCAGGTCAGCGACTTATCAGCTCAATCACACTATTATCCGGCCAATCCATCACCTGTCTGGGCCTGAGTCCCCTGTCAGATGCTTTCCCCAAACCCCGATAAGGATCAGTCACATTGTGCTTATCCCACCTCCATCTGCTGTGTCACAGGAGATGGCGACTTCAGTTTCCCAAGCTCGGCTGTACATTTCCTGGACTTCTCCTTCTCACCTGCCTCACCGACTGCTCTCAGCCCTTCCCCTCGTGGAGGAGGCAGGGTACGAAGTTATCCATTACCTGGGATTGAAACAACAACCACAACAATCCCAGACTCGAAGTGGAAAACCCAGGGCTCAAGTCTCAGGTGGGACTTTTGTAAGCTTTGTGTGGTCTTGAGTAAACCAAGTCACTGAATTTTAGTGTTGAAAGGTTTCACTCCTGATACTTATCACCTATGTGACTGATTGAGTCACCACCTCTCTGGGTGAGCCTTGGTTTTCTCCTCTGCAGAATGAGGGGGCTGAGTGGATGCTTTGGAGAGCCTTTCCATCTCTGAATGGATGATCCTAGCCCTGTGTGACCCTAGGCAAGCCACGTAACCCCTATGGCCCTCAGTTTCCTTTTCTGTAAAATTAAGGTATTATATAGATGACAGCTCTCTTAGCTATTCAATGATTGGACTAAAAGGCCTCTAAGGTTCTTTCAAGCTTAAAACCTAAATCTAAAATATCATTCTGTACACACAAAAGGACACACATGTCTTTGGTAACATCCATGACAAAGAATCATCCAGTTTGCTTGGAGACTTCCAAGGAGGGGGAGGGGGAATCCCCTCTTCCCATCTCACCCCTAAGGCAGTCCATGCTGCCTTGGGACAGCTCTTCTGTCACATTCACAAAGTTTTCTCTAACCTGAAACCCCAATCTACCTCCTTTCAATGTCTACCCATGAGACCTCCTTGCTCTTGGTTATGCTCTCTGGGACCAAGCAGAACCAGGAGATTAGATGGTCACCATGGGCCTTTCAAATTATAAGTTACTGGGATTCAGACTATCAGTAAATATTTATTAAACCTACTATGTGCTAAGGAGGGGGATGAAAATAAAAGTAAGAAAAAAAAGATATTTCCTATCCTCAAGAAGCTTGTAATCTAAAGGCAAAAGACCATACTCAAAAGAAGCTAAATAGGGGTAGGAGGAAGATTGGGGAGAACATAGATGGAACCCAGGCCAAAGTAGTGCAAACTGTTGGATTTCCTAATGATGAGGCTTCTGGGGCGGAGGTATGATGGACTCCAATCCAAGTGGACAGAATATGAATGGAAAAAACAAGATGGGAAAAGACCATGTCGCATGAGAACTATTTGAAAGAAAAGGGAGAGTTTTTGGCCTGAGGGCTCACGTAACAGTTGTGTTCAACTATGGAAAAGGCCATCATGGGGAGTGGGGATTAAGTTTATTCCTACTGGTTTTGGCAGAACCATTTAAAAATAAGGAAGAATTGGCAAAACCATTTAGGTTTGAAACAGCCTGTCTGTGATTGTTATCTACATCATTTTCATCATCATAATCATCACAATCATCATCATCATCATCACCATCATCATCACCATCACCATCATCATCATCATCATCACCATCACCATCATCATCATCATCACCATCACCATCATCACCATCACCATCACCATCATCACCATCACCATCATCATCACCATCACCATCACTATCATCATCATCACCACCATCACCATCACCATCATCATCATCACCATCACCATCATCATCATCATCATCACCATCACCATCACCATCACCATCACCATCACCATCATCATCACCATCACCATCATCATCATCATCACCATCACCATCATCATCATCATCACCACCATCACCATCACCATCACCATCATCATCACCATCACCATCATCATCATCACCACCACCACCATCATCATCATCATCATCATCATCATCATCATCATCATCATCTAGGTGGTGTAGAGAATAGAGTTCAAATCCAGCCTCAGACCTTAATAGCTTTGTGATCCTGGCCAAATCACACAATTTTTATCTGTCTCAGTTTCCTTAACTAAAAAATTGGAATAATAATAGCATCTACCTTCCTGGGTTGCTCTGAGGATCAAATTATAAAGCATGTATACAGTACCTGACACACAGTAGGTGCTATATAAATGTTGATTATTATTGTTATTAGAGATAATAAATGTAAAGTGATGCTCACAGTGCCTGAAATATTATAGGTCTGTTTTTATAATTATTTTTACATGAGATAATAATTGTAAAGCACTTAGCACAATGCCTTACTCATAGTGTATCTTATAGAACTATTAGCTATTATTGTTTTATTTTTGCTAGCCACTAAGAAATGAAGTGATCCATCTGGGGTCACCCAGCCAGTATGTGTGTCAAAAATGAGCCTTGAATCCAGGTCTTTGTGGCTTTGAGGCAGGGCCTCTATCCACTGAACTGGCCTGTCCCATAATAACTACGATAATTTAAATAGAAACATGTCACAAGGCAACAGGACCTTGATTTATTTCAATGAATAATCGAAGGCTTATAGAACATTACTCTTCTCTGGGAAGAGAGGTGGTAGACTGTGGGTGCAGAATGGAGCATACACTGTCAGATTCCATTGTCGACTCAGAGGTTTTACTTCTCTGTGTTCCTCTGATGGAAGGGAAGGTTCAGTATGAACCTTCAGGAAAGCACAGTGACCTAAAACCAAAGTAAGGTAGCAGAGCAAAGCAAATGAGAGCTGGTTTCTAAGCCAGGAAGATCTGGATTCAAGTATACCTGGCATCTGATTCTGAGAAAGTCACAACCTCTCAGTACCACAGGGAACTCTGTAAGATTCTAAAATTCTGCAGTGAGAGAGGAAGCAGGACCTGAGTTCAAATCTGGTCTTAGACACTTAACACTTCCTAGCTGTGTGACCCTGGACAAGTCACTTAACTCTAATTGCCTCAGGAAAAAAAGGGAGTTTCCTCACCCAATAGCTCCCCATACCAATGAAATTAAAGTTGTAGACCCTATCTCTATCCTATAAAAGAAAAACACATCAATAAAGTTGACAAGAAATAAATAGAAAGGAGATGAGGGTGGGGAGGATATACACAATTGTTCTGCAGCCTCAGTCTAGGCCGGCTCATCTCATCAGTGTACACTTTTTTTATCCTTCCCTTCTTGACCAAGAAGTGTGATTTAGAGCTGGTCCAAGGCCACTCAACTTCTCTCTAAGGAAAATGAGTTCTTTACTTACATGCTAAAGGGAACAAGCTTTCTCCTGGTGGTCTCTGAGAAGAATGGCCCCCATCCTGGTGGGATGCTGAGGAGTCGGTATAATGTCCCTTTGGGACAGGAGTGAAGATGAGTGAAATTGCATCAGGTAAAGGGGCCAGAGATTAAAGTCTGGGCCAGTTTGTGATGGAGGAAATAGGGTCTAACAAGATTAAAAACATACAGGGATGTCTTGCTCTGGAAGAATGGGAAAAATTAGAATCTTGGGAAATATGAGTCATGGTAGAGAAGTCATCCTGGGCTGGTGGGCTAGGTGATCTCCTCTCTGGCCCTACCTGCTAGGGGACCTTGGACAAAGTATATCGCCTCTCTGAGCTTCAGTCTTCACCCATGGAAATGAATGAAACACTATAATTGTATAACTATGCCCACAAAAACATAAGTGTGTGTATACATGTGATTATGTGCATGCATTTGTGTATTTCTATTTGCATCTATCTATCCCCCTTCTCAACATCTTTCTCTTTCTTTTCTGTTTCTTTATCTATACAACTACTCATTTACTTCTATCTATTTGTTCATTTATATTTTTTGGCTGTCCATCTATCCAATTACCTCTCTCTCTCTCTTTCTCTGAATTTCTTCATCTATTAGTCAGTCCACCCATATATGTATATATATATATATATATATATATATATAAATATACATTTTTCTATCCATTTATTTATTATCTATCAATCTATCTCTCTGTCCCTTGTCTGTCTATATCCATCCTTCTATTTATTTATTCATCTGTTTCTAACATCTTTCAGTCTATCTACATGTTTGTCCATTCATTTACCTACCTTTCTATCATCTATCCATCCATTCATCCATCCATCTATATATTCATCTATCTATCTATTTAGGTATCTATCTAACATCTATCAGTGTGTCTATCTGGCCATCTACCTATATCTGTCTGTCTCTGTTCACCTATCTCTCTATCCATCCATCTGTCTGTCTGTCTGTCATCTGTCCATTCACCCATCCACTCATCCACTTATTTCATTTACATATTTGTCTATCCATCCATTCAACTATCTATTTACCTCTTTCTCTTTCTTCTCTCTCTTTTCTCTCTCTCTCATATCTATTAGTCTATCATCTACCCATCTGGCGATCTCTCTGTCCATCTATTTATTTACTATCTATCAATCTATATTTCTGTCCACTTATTTATACACACTTTCTAACTGAATACTCATCTATCTTTCTAACATCTATCAGTCTGTCTACCTATCTCTGTACATCTGTCTGTCCATTCATCTCTCTACCTGTCTATTATCTATTAATCCATTCATACATCCATCTGTATATTTGTTTACCTATTTATCTAGTTATCTACCTAAAATCTATCAGTTTGTCTATCTATCCATTTATCATACATTCATCTATCTATCTATTCATTTACCTATCTAACATCTATCAACTTGTCTGTCTGTCTATCTAGAGCTATGCTCCTGTCCATCCATTCATCTATCCATCTATCCATCTTCCTATATGATGCTCTCTTTCTACTTGATCACATAGTCCCAGGGGTTGGCAGTCTTATTTCCAGGTTCCTTCTTTTCTGCCTGTCATCTTCCTTCTCTGATCTTCAGTCCCTTCATCTGACAGTATTTGCCTGCCTACTCTGAAGTCTCCCTTTTATTGTCTCCTCTCTTTCCCCACCTCCCCCCATGCCTCACTATGGTGTGAAGGTGACCTCAGGCCTTTCCAGTAGAGTCCAGGCTCTGGCAGATCACAACAAACCGGGCCTGGACCTTGTCCAGAGTAGCAGACTTAGCCAGCAAGGGATGAATCATTTTAGCCAATAGCAACTGATGAGAGCTTGTTGGAAAGCAGCTTTCTATTGCCGAAGGGAGAGCTCTTGCTGGCTTTGGGATCTGAGGCCTCCGACTCCAGTCCCATCTTGATATTAATTACTCGTGTCGCCTTGCACAGATCACTCCTTTCTCAGCCTCAGTTTCTTCATCTCTAATGGGGAAAGACTCTAAAGCTTCCAGCTCCAAGGGTATTAATGATGGGATATGAGGAAAAGTTGGAAGGGAAGGAACAAGCAATTTCAAAGTGCCCAGTGTTTGTGCTAAGTCCTCTACAAATATTTTCTTATTTGATCTTCACAATCAACTTGCTAGATAAAGACCATCTTCTAAGATCTCCATTTTGTTGTTGAATTGTTTCAGTCATGTCCAACTCTTCATGACCCCATTTAGGGTTTTTTTTGGGGGGGGGCAAGAAAACTGAAATGGCTTGCCATTTTCTTCTCCAGCTCATTTTACAGATGAGGAAACTGAGGCAAACAGAGTGAAATGACTTGTTCAGGGTCACACAACTATTAAGTGTCTGAGATCAGTTTTGACTCAGAAAGGTGAGTCTTCTTGATTCCATCACTGGTACTCTATCCACTGTGCCACCTAGCTGCCCCTCTTTCTTTCTTCTTGAGCCCTTTGACATCACAGAGACCAGGCAGAGACATCAGTATCTCAAAGGCTAAATAAATCTCTGGGGTTTCTTGTGTTCTTGGATCTGCATGGATATGTGCAGGTGGGTTTATAGATTGAGTCCTGAAGTTCTGGTTCAATCCATTCCTCTGATTCCAGAGCTATAAGCAAATTGAGACAAGTAGGCCTGGGGGTGAGAGCTGGCTGAGCTGGGGTGTGATCACCAGAAAAAGAAGAATTACGTTTCTGAGGTGCTGAGTGTGAAAGAAGTTTGTCTTCCTCCACCAGGATCAAACTGTGGAGGAGAGGAAAGAGTCCTGAGAAGCTTTCCCTCTGAGACAGAGCTCCAGTTGCCCCAACTTAGTTACAGATGTGTTTGACATTAGCTAGCTAGATGTAATCCTGGGCAAGTTATTGAGCCTGTGAGCCTAGGACACATCTTAGGGCAAACCCATTAGATCTCAAATGTGCTAGCCATTGTAGGTGTTTGGTTCTGGAGAAATTGGATCCCAACCCTGAAATAATCTTTCCTCGCCAGAACTTTACTTTCTATCAAGCGTGACAATCAGTGGGATTGTTTGCCCTTTGTTTTCCAAGAGGACCAGGGATGTTGTGAATTTATAGAGAATCCGATTTAAATGAAGCATTTGCTGCATGAAGTGGTCAGCCTGTCTATTTCTTCAGGACTCCCTGAAGTCCAGTGGCAAGACAAAGGTCAAGATGGCAGGGGAGGCAATGGATAACCAATCTCTAAGCACTCCACAACACCTGCTTCATTTACCTTCGAGGACATTGGGACAAATTGCTTTCATCTGCTCATTTTGTAAGTGGAAGCCTTCATGTGCTTGGGGTAGATACTCCCAATTCATTGACAGGGAAGACCCTTTGCTGAACCTGGTCTAGCCCATCTGCTGAGTAGTGGGGCCCCTGTATATGGTACAACTTCTTGTAGTCATAGGTAAGAGTTGGATGCAGGTGGATGAACAGCCTTTACCCCAGAGGTGCCGATTCTCCTTGAATACCCCTTTTGCCCAAGATACATACAAACCGGATACATATAAAATAAATCTAAGGTAATTTGGAAGGAAAGGAGACCCTAATTGCTAGGAAGATCAAGCATGGTCTCGCTTAAGAGCTATTACTCTTTCTGAGCTTAAGGGAAACTGGTTATTCAAAGAACCAGAGGTCACCAAGGAGAGCACTCTGGGAGGCAACCCAAGATTTAAGGAACATTAAGGTCATGAAAGCCAACCATCTGATTTTATTAATAGAAAGAGGCCAAATGGCTTACCCAAGGTCCTACAGGTATGAAGCAGAGGATTCTGTCTCCAAGCAAGCAGGGATTCTCTCTACTCTGCCACCTCTTAAGTCTTCTGAAGCCAGATCTAGATCCTTTGGGTTTGCCCTGCACTGGTACTATATACTGTATATAGTGCCAGTGTTCAAGTGGATCTCCCCTACTAGGCAGTGAGTTCCAAAAGGGCAACATTCATTTTCAAATCTTCTGAAATGTGCCCCAGTACAGAGTTCAATTCTTCATTCAATTTAATCTAACTAAACAAGCATTTATTAAGCACCTACTATGTCCTCAGTAAGCATATATTAAGCACCAACTATGACAAGTCAAAAAGCATTGTTAAGTATCTTCTATGATAAGTCAGCAAGCATTTCTTAAGCACTTATGTTGTCAGTAAGCATATATTAATCAACTACTAGGTCAAGCCACCAAACATTTATTAAATACTTATCACATGGCCAATAAGTATATATTAATTACTCACCATGTCAAGTCAACAAGAGCTTATTAGATACTGGTTATACCAAGTACAGTCAGTGAGTATTTACTGTATCTCCCAAGTCTTAGATACTGTGCTAATCTCGGAGATACAAGTACAAAGAATGAAATAGTCCCTGCTTTCAAAGAGCTGACATGCTTCAAGTTCTCAGGTTCTATATCTGTTCCATATCAATTAAATAGGTAATTATAGGTATCAAGGAAAGATCGAAATCCCTGTTCCCTGTGCCACCAAACTCCTTTACCTTAATCCATTTCTATTCTATAATCTTCCTGAATCATGTACTATAACAAGAAGTTTTACACCAACTACATTGAATGAGCCTCCAGGACTCTCAGCAAGCTCTTGCCTTGGAGGGCCATGAACTTGATGTCTTTAAGCAAAATAATAATAATAATAAATAATAATAACAACTCACATTCCCATAAAGAAAACTTCAAGGTGGGCAAAGTATTATTCCACTTAATCTTCTCAACAAGCTTTGGAAATAGGTGGTATTATTATCCCCATTTTACAGATAAAGAAATTAAGACCTGGGAAAGTTAAATGACTTGTTCAGAGTTAAATAGCTCTAAAACAGAATTTGAACTGAAGTTGCCTTGCCCATCAGTCCAGTTCTACATCCCCTGCTATAGTTGCCCAAACAAAGCAATTGGATTTGATTAGTCGATCTTTAGTCACCTTTTCCCAATTCGGATATTTTATGTTCTACAGATCTTTCCAACGTCAATATCCCTTGTTATAAGGTTCCTCCCAGCCCTGACATCCCTAGTTCCCAGGTTTGTCCCAGTCCTGACATTCTGTGTTTTAAGGGTCCTCCTATCTGACAATCTCTGTTATAAAACTCCTTTTGTCTTGCACATTTTTCCCTCCTTACTTTGCCTTGACATTGTCTGTTCGAAATCCCCTTCCAGACATTATATTCTTGGGTGTCTCAAAGAAATTCAATAACGAGAAGCAACACTGCAAGGTTCCAAGGATCATGGACCTGGGATCGGGAGTCCCAAATTGGAATAGCAGACCCCAAACTGACAAGTGGGTAGTCTCCGGAACTGCCTTCTCCCCCTTCCTCCGGTTCCTTCCATCCTTCCTCCCTACCCCCCACCCCACTTCAAATTAGAGAAGTACAAAACGACTACAAATTTAAAGCCAAACCTGCAACAGCCCAAGCAAGCAAATAAATTAATCAATAGTTCAAGTCTATGTCAGAGTGACTACGTTTTCAATTGACTTGCTCAGAGACCTTTGCTAATATGTTAAACTGAAAATAAATTTCTGTTTAGCACCAAAAATATTAGATACTATATTACCAGTGATTGGCGGCAGGGTATAATTGTGTATTAGCATGTGTAATGCTGGAGGTATGTAGAGACAGCAGGGGAAATGTATAATGTTTCCTGGGTTTAATCCAGCTCGCATGTTTTAAAGTAGGAGCCAAACACAATACTGCAAATCAGAAGGCATTTGGCTCCCCCTTCTTCCCTCCCCCCATCTACCCAATCTGGCCTCTTCAGGCTGATGGTTCAGTGGTAACACTGAACTGGGGAATGGGCAGAATGGGGGTGGTCAGAGAAACCAGGCTCAAAATCTCCCCCGCTGCTTTTTTTTTCCTTTGTGGGATGTTAGACAGGTTACTTCCCCCTTTGGGTCCTCAGTTTCCCCATTTGTAAAAGCACTTTAAAGTCTTTTCAGTTTGAATCTGTGGTCCAATATGGTCTCTTCACTATCTAACACGAACTCTCTGCTCCAACCACCATGGTCTCCTTAGAAAATATTCTCTCAACATTCTTCCTCGTGAGCTTTCATTTATATAATTTTCTCTGCTTGCCCTTCTAAGTAAAGTCTCCAGCAGCTTGGGCATTCTAAGGTCCAAGGGATCTTCTACCTCTGACATTCTATGTTCTAGGTTCTAAGTTCCTTCCTATTGCTAAAATTCTACATACTGTGCTTTAAGATCCCTTTTGTTCAATGTTCTAAGTTCTTTTCTAGCTCAAATTTCCCAAGGACTATGTTATTTTGGATTGTATATTCTTTATTTAAATATCCCTCCCAGCTCTGATCTCCTTTGTTCTTTGATTCTAAAACCCCTTTTAATTTTCAAGTTTCATCTTCTGTGTTTCAAATTCCCTTCCTTCTAACATTCTGAGCATGTCCTGTGTTTCATGTCCCTTTCAGGTCCCATATTGTAGAATTTTCTGATTTTATAACAACCAAATTTATTGGATTGAAACTGCCATGTCAAAGAAATGTCACAAAGAAAACTTCAGTCAAGTCTTGTGAAGAAGCAGCCTGACTACTCTCTATTCAAATTATTCCAGGGTTAGGAAGAATCATGCTGTCCATCCCCCTGCCTCCAGACACAGATATATTTAAATTATCTGGACTAGTCAATCAAGATACATTTCTTACCCACCCACTATATGTCAGGCACTCTACTTAAACACTGTAGGTACAAGGAAGGACAAAATCGTGCCTCAGGAAGTCTAATGAGGTAGACAATATGCAAACATCTATATGCTTACAAGCTCCAGATGGGGTAAAATGCAGATAATTCACAGATGGAAGGCATTCATATTAAGGAGGGTCAGGAAAAGCTTTCTATAGAAAGTTTAGCTTAGTCAAAAGAAGACAGGGGGCAGAGGTGAGGAAGGGGAGCATATGAGGCATGAGGGACATGAGAAAATGGTCAGAATTAG
>JAJPUD010000162.1:631278-672865 GCA_023553655.1 Myrmecobius fasciatus | reverse complement strand
TATAACATCTGCTGAAAAAGTCATCTCCCCCATTAGTTGCTTCCATGAGTCAATGCTTTGCTGCCCTACATATCCCAGATTTCTTACTCTTTCAAAGGGGTAGGACCATGGTAATCATTTTGATTCATCAGAGTTGAGTTAGGGAGGGGACCTTCTTATTTTCAATAGCTATGATGGGTCTTACTTTCATATTTTGTACCCAATGGCATTTCCTGAAAGAGACCTTGCTAATTCATTACAAACTAACAAGAGACCTAGAGAAAGAAGAAGACATCCACTTAGCATCACAGGATATGAAAGAGCATATCAGAATATTCTAAACAACTATTATGGGCTGTCCTTGGGGCTAGGGACTGTGGATTCTTTCAGAGACGAAGGGATATCATGAAGAGGATGAATTTGACTTTTTTTTTTTTGGTTGGGCGGAATGAAGGCAGTTCATTAGGGAGAAGTGAGAACAATAAATGGAGCTTGCAAAATTTAAAAAAATGTGGACTGGACATCAGGAAATACTTTCTAGCAAGGAGAGCTATCCACAACTGGAATGGAGTGCTTGGAGTGGCGATGATCAGATCTGCCTCCTTGGAGGTCTTCAAGCAAAGGTCAGACAATCACTTATCAGGGGTGATGTAGGAAGGCTTCTTTTGTGTATGGACTGGATTACATGGCCAAAGAGGATTCTTCTAATTCTTCAATTCTGTGATTTTGTAAAAAGTAGTTTCCCAGTTGGCCGGAAGTTTATGTGGCTGATATATTTAGATCTATATATCTGTATCTATGTCTATGTCTATGTCTATGTCTATATCTATGCCTATGTCCATGTCTATCTGTACCCATGTCTGTTTCTACATCCTTGTTCATATCTCTGTCTATTCCTGTACACATAGAGGCTTAGGCAAAGGTCTAGCTATAGGTGTATGTTGTGTATGTTTATGTCCATGTGTATGCATGATGCCTATAGATATAAATGTAAACACACATGTATGAATGTATAAAAGTGTATGCATATCACTCAAAAGACTTACTGGACAAAATGCACTTAGGACATATGGGAGATAAAGAAGCTGTCATAAGGTAATAAAATAAAAAATCTAAAAGGAATATTAGAATACTGAATATGGAGCTTGAAACGACCTTTAGATCATAACATGCCAGGCTTTAGAATCTAGAGATTCAAAGTTAGAAGTAGCTTTTCAAATTAGAATGTCAGAACTGGGAGGGCCATAAGAACAGTCATAGCTGGGAGGGGGCATTGGAACAGGAGATTCAGAGCTGGGAGGGGGCAGTGGAACAGGGGATGTCAGATCTGGGAGGGGGCAGTGGAACAGGGGATGTCAGAGTTGGGAGGGGCCTTGGAACAGGGAATATCAGAGCTGGGAGGAACCTGAGAACAGGAAAAGTCAGAGCTGGGAGAGGCCTTAGAGCAAGAGAATACAAGATCTGGGAGGGGCCTTAGAACATAGTGTGCCAAAGGTAGAAAGGACCTTAAAACAATGAGCATTAAACCATCCATCTAGCACTTCAGGGCAGAGAATATAGTTTCTCAGAGCTGTAACAGAGCTTAGAACAGAACAAAGAACATGAACTCTAGGGGGGACCTTATTGTCCAATTGTTCACCTTCACTTTTTTTTAATGAATAAAAAAGTGACTCTCCAAGTGGAGGGGATGGACCCCAGGATCTAAGGCCCAGATCTCCTGACTTGCAGTCAGTAAAGAAGTCTATTTCTCAAAGCATCTATGCAAAGACCTAACCTCAAGGGGGCCAGGTTTAGGGCCTTCTCATGGGAGGGGTCCAGGGCAGCTAAAGTGGACCTGTGCTTTGGGAGCAGAGAGTCAGGGAGGAGTAGGAGGGGAAGATCCAGCTTCTGACTCCCCTGAAGCCAAGGAGTAAAGAAGGCACAGGAGAGCTCCCTCCTCCCCTTCCTTCCAGCCTCATGGGGCTCCAATGCCTTTGTTTATGCTCCCAATGATTGACAGCCTACAGACGGAGAGGGTGCCTCCGAGTTTATTCTAGGACTGACTGTGCCTTTCTGAGGCAAGCTTTGCCACCTGACATGATTTTATCACAGAGCTGAGAATGGGTAACGGAGCCCATCTGCTAGCCAGAGAGAGAGCCACAGTGGTTGGGGAGGGCTGAGGATTGATTCGGAAGGGATGTCTTTGCTAGGTGACTGCAAAATGCTAAAGGCAGATGACCAGCAACAGCCCAGCATCCGGCCATTTTGCATCCCAGGACCCTTCCCCACTTCATCCAGCCCAAGTGCTGCGGGTCCTTCTCTTTGGCAGCTTCCTCTGGGGGAACGACCTTAAATACATAATGATACTTAGCAGTTAAAAAATACCACATTACTGTCGACAGCGTATTAATGAGCAATCTGGTACATATGGGTATAAATGGCACCCCTCTCAATTAATACCAGGGTCATTAATGCAGGCAGGAGCAGGGGGAAATAATTAGGAAGAATTAAAAAGCCAGACAGGGCTGGGCTGGAGGGTTTATTCTCCTTCCTTCCTAATCTCTGACCTTAGTAGGTGCCCTCTGTGATGCTAGGAAGATTAATAAGTGCCTCTTAATGTTTGGACAGCCCTTTACTTTTTTTTTGTAAAAAAAAAACATTTTCTTATTTTTGGAGCTTTTAAAAATCATTAACTCCATACTTTGGAGTTTATGAGGGATTTTCTCCTAGGTGAAATGTTGTATTTTTTCCAAAGAGCTTTGCCCTCCTGCCCCATCTGAGATTTCAGATTCAATGCCCCTGGGAGAAATAGAGGCCTGGTATCTTTTATGCTCATTTCATTTCACAGGTAAGGGATCTGAAGCTCAGGGAGAGGATGCTATCACTTTCCCCTCCCCTCCCCACCATCATAAAATCCTAAATCTGGAAGGAAATTCAGAATTCTTTATCTGAAGGAGATTCACAGTTAGAAAACCTCCACTGGAAGACACTCAGAGATGGGGAACTCACTTCCTCTCAAAGGACCATTCTACTTTTAAGCAGTTTTTCTGGAAGATTTTTTTTATTTTCTTTTTTAACTTTTTTGTTTTTTATTTATTTTTTTAAAAAATTATTTTTTTTGTTGTTTTTTTTTTCCCCATGTGTTGGGCTAACCTGAAGTTTGCTTCCTGCACCGTATACCCATTGTCCCTATTTCTCCCTTCAGAACCCCTCAGAGAAAGGCTAATACTTTTTTTTTCTTCCACCGAGGACACAATTCCTTCCAATATACAGCTTTTACCTGATCAGCCAGATCAGAGTTAATCACTGGGAGACCATCAGTGGATCCTTGTGTTCAGGATGCTATTTTAGCTCTTTCACAGTCATTTGCTTTGTGCTCAGGACAGTGACAATTCAATTCAAGGCAGTAAGTTTTTCTTTATAAGATTCACTAATTTTAGTCTGCTTAGACTAGCTCCCTGAGTCCGGGCTTCCGATCTGGTGAAATGGAGGTACCTCGGCCTGTAGCACCTAGTCAGTAGGGCTGATGAAAGAATTAAAAAGAGATAAAAGATAGAAAAGGTTTCAAATGTTATGGTCACATAAGAGGGTGGGAAGAAAAAAATTAGTGACAGAGAAAGACAGAGAGAGAAAGGGATGGAGACCCAGAGACAGAAAGAAAAGGAGAATGGGAAGATGAATTCACTCCCAGTATCTGACACTCATTAGCTGTGTGACCCTGAGCAGGCCATTACACCTCTCACTACCCTAGGGTTTACCCAAGTCATTGCCTTGCTACAGTTCCTAGGTTTTGGACAGAGAACTTTGTGACTCCAAGATCAGCCCCTTAATGGTATAAGACGCCATCTCCCATAACCATCCCTTATTATTATGCACCATGTCTGTGAGTTGTTTCTGTGGGATCCAAGCGTGAAAGTGAGTGTTTGTATGGTATATACACACACTACACACACAAATGCACGCACTGCACATATACACACACTGCACAACACTACACACACATGCATACACAAACACACAAGACACATACTACACACACTACACATAGACACACATACACACATAGACACGCTACACAAAATACACACTACACATGTACACACACACACTACACACACACACACACAGATTCGGAGAGTCTATATCAACAACAGCAGTCAGGGCAGTTGGTTCCGGCCGGAGCAGCCTGAGCCCCGGCCCCCTGTCACCTCCTGCCTGTTTCCCGGCCCCCTCCGCCCCACCCCCTCCATGTTGACATGGCCACCTTCCCTTGTAACGGCGTCCCTGCTCGATGAAGGGGGCGGGGGGGGGAGGGGGCGATGGGCCGTGGCTATGCTTTGCGGGTTGGCTGAGAAGGAAGGCAAGGCGCTGATGACAGCGGCCTCCTGGGTCCCACGGCTCCCCGCTTGCCGCCACCCTGCCGGGCTTGGCCGGACTCTGCCAGGCTGCCGCTGGCGCCGTCTGCCCGCGGCCCGTGCTGTGCCCCCGGTGGGGAGGCCTGCGGACAAACGCGCCGCTTGCCACGGCCCTGCTTGAGCGGGAAGAGAGCAATCAAGGGAGCCCACCCAAGGGAGGGAGAGGGAGCCACCTGACGCACCTGGCCAAAATGGTGTTGGTGCCAGGGGCTCAGAGCACAACAAAGAGCTCCCTCCTCCCTCCCTCCCTCTGTCTGTGTCTCCCTCTTTCTCTCTCACTGTCTCTTTCTCTGACTATCTCTCTGTGTATCTCTCTGTCTCTCTCTCTCTCTTTCTCTTCCTCCCTTCCTTCTTCCTCTCTTTCTTTTTCTCCCCATCTCTGTCTCTGTCTCTGTTTCTTTCTTTCTCTTTCTGTCTCTCTCTCTGTCTCTGTCTCTCTCTTTCTTTGTTCTCTGTGTCTGTTTGTCTCTGTCTTCATCTCTCTGTTTCTGTCTCTTTCTTTGTCTCTGTCTCTCTCTTTCCTTTTCAGTGTCTCTTTCTTTTTGTCTCTATTTCTCTCTTTCTATATCTCTGTCTCTGTCTTTCTTTCTTTTTCCCTCTCTCCTTCCATTCCTCTTCTCTCTCTCCCTTCCTTCCTCCTTCCCCACTTTCTTTCTCTTCCCATTTCAGTCTCTCTGTCTCTGCTCTTTTGTCTCTGTTCCTATCTCTCTATTTCTCTCTGTACCCTCCTTATCTTTTTATCTTCTGTTTTTCTTTTTTCCTCTGTTTCTGTTTGTTTTGCCTCTATCTCCCTCCCTCTCTCTCTATCACTTCTTGCCTGTCTCTTTGCATCTTATTTTCTCTTCCTGTCCCCTCTTTCCTTCTCCCTTTCTGTCTTCTCTGCCTTTGTCTCTACCTCTTTATCTCAACCCTTTCTCTATCTGTAGTTTCTGTTCATAATTTTCTTTTCTTCTTTTCTCCATCCTTCTCTCTTTCTCTCTCTCTCATTTCTTTCTGTGTCTGTCTTTTCTTAGCTTCTCCTCTTTTCTCTTTTCATAATTTCTGCCTCCCTGTCTATTTTACTTTCTCTGTATCTGTGTCTCTGTTTCTCTGTGTCTCTCTCTCTATTTCTGTCTCTGTTTCAGTCTATCTCTTTTTCTCTATGTCTCTGTCTGTCTCTTCCCTTCTTTCTTTTCTACTCTTTGTTTAAGGATCTTATCCCTAAGTAACACAGCCAAAATGAATAACTTCCCCTAGGTGATAGTGGATTTCCAATTCCCTTCTGCCTGAGAAGGGAAGCCACTCACATCCTAGATAGAGTATGAGAATTCAGAGATGGGAAGATCTGTGCTCAAGATCCAGCTCTCAGTTGTGTGCTTCCATTTGTTCAACTTTGGTTCTCCCATCTGTAAGATGGAGACAGTTATCCTGGTCTCACCACACCATTGCCTAAAATTGTTGCAGGGAGAGTGTCCCATAAACAGCAGAACACTTTAGAGCAGGAAGCAGTGAGAAAAGCAGCAAGGATGTCCTCTCTTCTGAAAGATAACCAAAGACAGAAGGCCTGGCTTATTTCCTACCCTTCAAGATGCCCAAGAAGGGAAGACAGAAATGGGTGATTGCACTCAGCTCCATGAGGACTGCTCCTGAGTCTGCTTACATGCTTTTTACCCCAAGGCAATAGGGGGTGCCATTGTGCACAGAGCACTATGTCCTGAGTTTAAAAACAGCCTTAGATACTTACTAGCTGTGTGACCCTGGACAATCCATTTAACCTATATTTACCTCAGTTTCTTCCAAGTACAAAATGTTTTTTGGACTAATAATAACCCCTCAAGGTTGTGAGGATCAAATGAAATTCAAGCACCAAACAGAATATCTGGCATCTAGGGATGGTAGAATGGGGCAATGGATGTGGTATATCCATGGACCTGAATTCAAATACTGGTTTAGCCACTTTACTACTTTATGACCATAGATAAGTTCATTCACTTCTTGGGGCCTCTGGTCTCTTCGTCTTCTGTAAAATAAATTCATTGAGCCTAATTGACTCAAAAGACTCATCCCTTCCCACCTTAGGTCCTTGTGATCTATGGGTACTTACTAAATGACTGCTATGGAAAATTGAATGGAGATCACTCAAAAAGTACATTATAACACTGCTGTAATATCTTTTGCCACTAAAGTGTGTTGTTGATTAGTTGGCACAGAATCGGGATGAATAGAGCTTGAAGATACCCAAATATTTCCTAAACTACTCTCTTTATTTCACATATGGAGAAATTGAGGCTTTAGAGAGAGGAAGGAACTTACCCAATGTCACACAGCTAGTCAGTAGTAGAGGAAAGGGGAAGAAGTATTTATTAAGTACCTACTAAGGGCCAGGACCTGTATTAAACTCTTTTTTATAAGTGTCGTCTCATCTGATCCTCACAATAACCTTGTGAGGTAGGGACTGTTATTATTATTATCTTACAGGTGAAGAAACTAGTTAATAAGCTAAGAAGTATCTGAGACTGCATTTGAATTCAGATCTTCTTGATTCTAAGCTCAGATGCCTCTAAGCTGGGGACATATCTCAGACCTTCTGATTGAATAAATAAATAAATAATGAATGAACTGATAAAAGGGAAAATTATTCATCTCTTTTTTGTGCTTTTTTAAAATTAAAACCTTTTATTTTCAAAACATATGGACAGATAATTTTTCAACACTGACCCCTGTAAAACCTTGTTCTCCAAATTTTCTCCTCCTTCCCTCCACCCCTTCCCCTAGATGGCAAGTAATCCAATATATGTTAAACATGTTAAAATATATGTTAAATCTAATATATGTATATGTATACAATTATCTTGATTCACAAGAAAAATCAGATCAAAAAGAAAAAAAAGAATGAGAAAGAAAACAAAATGCAAATGAACAAAAGAATGAAAATATTATGTTATGGTCCACACTCAGTTCCCACAGTCTTCTCTCTGAATGTAGATGGCTCTCATCATCACAAGATCATTGGAACTGGTCTCAATCATCTCATTGTTGAAAAGAGTCACGTTCATCAGAATTATCATAAAGTCTTCTTGTTGCCATGTACAATGATCTCGTGGTTGTGCTCATTTCACTCAGCATCAGTTCATGTAAGTCTCTCCAGACCTCTCTGAAACCATCCTGCTGATTATTTCTTATAAAACAATAACATTCATATACCATAATTTATTTATCCATTCTTCAGCATATGGGTTATCTCTTAGTATATTTCAGGTACTATAACATATACAAGAGGGAAGGTAGTTCTTGCCTTCAGATAATTTATACTCTAATAGGAATAGACAGCACATAATAAAGGCAGATATGGCATCCTGGAAGGGATATTTGGGTTTGGAAAGATACAGGGAGGCTGATTAGAATCATGGCAGAGTGGGCTGATATAATAACAATGGTGTGATTTTTATTTTTATTTTCAGAACTGGAAAGATGAGGAGGGAAGCAAAGGGCACATTTATGGTGTCAAGATCATTGTGGAGAAGATGGTTAGGGAGGCAGGGCTGAAGTCCACTTAGATCTAATGATCCATGGGAAGCTCTCATCTGTCAGGACAGTGGTACCCAAGGCAGGAGATTCTAAGATCAAAGCATTCATTCTCTGTCTCCTGACCAGTTCACCAGAATAAGAAACTGCTGGTTTAGTGAATCATATATGATTTCATTTCCAAATACTAACAGCCAACATGATTTAGCACTTAGTATTCATCAGACACTATGCTAAGCACTTTTAGTGCTTAGTGAGTCTTTTAGGTGGGATTTGAACTCAGGTTTTCCTAATTCTTGCTCTGTCACTTTATCCACAGTGAGAAAAGGAGTTTCCTCTAGAAATCCACTCTGACTGGAAATCAGACAGCCCATGAGCCTTATAGAGGCTATCGACTCGGCTGTTACGTGAATGAAGATATAACACCCGGCAATCTTCTCTCATGATGAAGGCCAGAGTGCCCTGTAAATATTTGCCTTGTGCAGAGTAAAGATGGCCTCCACTGAACCGGTGTTAATCATTCTTTGCCACAAGGCAGGCATGTCATCACAACAAAAACACTCAGACTGTTTCATCTTCTAGGCTGATTCACCAGGAGAATGTTAACCATCCATTGAGGAAAGTAGTCTCTACCCAACTTGGACTGGATCCTATCCCTGTGATGCTAAAGAAACTGGCCTCCGTCTAAAAGAAATCAGGAAGCAGCTTTCAGAGGCACAGGGATGTATAAGAAGGAAACCCTGAATCAGGAGTCCCCAAATCCCCATCTTCATTCCCAATTACTCCCTGAATGACTCATGTGTCATTTAGAAAGTCACTCTCTATGCTTCTGTGCTCTCATTGGTGAAATGAAGCAACTGGACCAGCTGCTTCCCAAAATCACCCCTGGTCTTCACATTCAATTTCAAGGATCCGAGGTCCTTTCTATCTGTAACCTCCTTTCTTGTAAGGTTCCTCCCAAGTCTAACATTCTCTGGATCTCACTTTCCATGCCTATAAAATAAGGTTGGATACAACACTTTTTAAAGTCCCTTCTCTCTTGAAAATTTCTTCTTAGACCTCTTGTAGCTCTGATATTCTATGTTTTGAGTTCTCTCCTAGTTCTGCCCTCCCTCAACATTCTGTATTATGTCCTTTTCTCAGTTTCTGAGACTTTGTCTCTTCATTACTAAAATGAGAATCCCTATTAGATGATTTTCATTATCCTCTCCATCTCTGATCATCTGTATCAAAAACCCTTTCGGTTCAATCCAAGGGCACTTATTAAATGTCTATTATGTCTTCTAGTTTAGCACTGGTCTTAATACAAAGACTGATACCAAGGGATGGATACTAAGGGATTTCTGGTCTAATTAGAAAGGACCATTCAGGAAAGAGTGTTATACATATGGAAATATAAGCAAAGAGCTATGGGAAATTTAAAGAGAGAAAAATGGCATATTCACTTGGATGAGTCAAAGAAGACGTTACAGAAGAACAGACATTTGTTTGCTCTTGAAGGGAGGGAAGGGTTTCAAGAAAGAAAAAAATGGGGCAAGGACAGCATCTTGGTTTTATGTTTCAGACTTTTTTGCAGCTTTAATATATTATGATTCTTAGGTTCTAAGAATCTAATGATTGTCTACTGAATTATCAGATATCTTTTGGGAATTGGAAGGAATTCCAAGGTGGAGTGGACTCAGAGTTTGAATAATCTGAGAAATCTAGGATTGCAAGAGATCTCCAGGACCAAACAGTCTAACCAGAACTAGAACATAAATCCCACAAGTCTCCTAAAGCTCCCAAAAAAATCTTTTTGGAAAACCTTTGGTGTAGGGGAACTCTCTTATTCCCCAGGCAGCCCATTTCACATTTGTGCAGCTCTAATTTTTAGGAAGACTTTACATACATCTCAATGTCTAATGTCTGCAACAAGCCCCTCTGTCTCCTTTCCAATTCCCCATTTCCCATTCCTAATCTAGCCTCTGATGACATGCTCACAGCTTCAGCCATGCATTCTTTCCCTCAAAAAGCATTTACTTGACCACTATGTAACAGCCCTTCAAATACTTGAGGGAAACTCTCATATGCTGTTGCCTGAGTCTTCTCCTCTCCAGGATAAATATCTCTGGTTCCATCAATCAAATCCTGTGTGGCGTGGTCTCTGGTTCCTTTCCTATTCTGGTTGAATCTTTTGGATCTTTCCCATTCTGTTAATATCCTGCCTAAAATGTAACACCCCAAAATGAACCCAGTACTGAATCTATGGTTTGAGAAAAGTATGACACAATGAGATCATTATTTCCTTCATTATAGACACTATTTTTTGTGGGATCCCAAGATCAAGTTAGTTAAGTTGACGACCATACAATATTTGAGTTTTTAGTCCACTAAATTCAAACCAATCAAATAAGCATTAGCAATAGAGACTGCACTGTTCCATATTAGATTTAGGATACATTAGCAAAAAGTAAAAACTTGCTCTCGGTGGGGCTTTCTTTTTCCAAGGAATTGTTATCTATATATTCTGCTTCTATCAAAGACTTCTACAACTGATTTCTTCTTCACAGATGCAGAATTCTACATTTATGCTGATCAAATTATGTTTCCTACCACTAAAGCGTGGCTCTAAAATGTGATTCAAAAGTCCAAACAATGGTACCCAATGGGGGTGACCCCGTACAAACATCAGAATCTGTGTGAGTGGAAGGGGAACGTGCCCACATTGACAGAATTATGGGTACTGTACCGAATCCTATGCCGAAATACGTTTCCTCTCATTTGATCCCTTATTCTGGCCTGCTGAGAGCTTTTGTCGGCTTCTGACTATCATCTGATGTGTTTGCTATCTCTTCTGGCGTCGTGTCATCTGCAAGTTTGACAAGCAGTTGAGTCAGGAAGACAAAACAAATGTACATGAAACAGTCATTGAATGTCCCACAAGATTTGTGTCTTCATTTTATACTTCCTTGTACTTCCATCAAAAGACTTCGGATAAATGGGAGATCAATCACATGAGTCTGAGGAGGCTTAATGGAGAAGGGGTCCTCGAGTCTTAATTGCCGCACCCCCAGATTATCTCACCCTCTTCCAATTCCCCATACTGACAGTACCTGAAGGATTTTTTTAAAGACGGTATCCTTTGGTAGCATTTTCTTAGGCCGACTTGGGATGACTATAAATGCATTCAGAGGCTAAGACCATATTTCTTTAATAATCCTCTCAAATTTGGCAATTTGTAAATTTTAACTCCAGCCTGTCTCTGATAAAAAAAATTAGCACAAATGTGTACCATTTGGCCTTATTAACAAATGGCATATTTGGCCCTGAGGTTGGCTTAGGACAGAAAGCTCTCTCTCTTTCTGGGGCTGGGTCCTTGTGTTAAAGTCTGTGGGTTGAAGGATGAGTCATTAGGGAAAATCACATGTCCTTGGCATGTCTCCTTACCTTCTCTCTGAAAGGCAAAATAGAAATTTCCATGGAAAAATGCCATCCCATCAGGCATTGAGATTCTCTGATAAGTCATTGCTGCTTAGGAGGCCAAAGAGAAGCCTTCCATTTGGATTCCAAAGATACTGGCCTGAGTCAGAGAACATAAGAACTGGGTGTTCACCAGGCAGTCGGTCAACAAACATTTATTACGCGCTCATTATGTGTCAGGCATTGTTCACAGCACTGGGGATGCAAAGATGGGCCAATATACGGTCTCTGGCTTCAAGGAATTCACAGTCTTCTGGGAGGGATGCAACATACAAAAATTATAAATATACGAAAGATTTGGAGTAAATAAAAGGGAATATACTAGTGGAGATGGAGGTAAAGAGACAAGAAACTATTCCCCATCCTGCAGAAGGCAAGGCTGGAGCTGAATCTTGAAGGTAGCCAGGGAAGTCAAAAGTGAAAGGGAGAATATTTCAGGCATTTGGGACAGTGAACATACCCAGTCGGAAAATGGGAGTGTTGATAGGGAGGAACAAACAGCAAGTAGATGAGGTGCCATTGGGTTGTAGAGTACATGGATAGAAGTAGGAAAAATGGAAAAGGAGAAAGGGATGAAGTCATAAAGGATTGAACTTTTGATTTTCCCTGGAAACAATAGGGATCCATTGAAATTTACTGAGTAGAAAGCATGACATGGTCAGACATATACTTTAGGAAATCAATGGATTAAGGAGAGATTAAGGTGGACAGAAAGGTGAGGCAGGATGGCCAACCAGAAGTCTGGTGCAGTAGTCCAGGAATGAGGTGACACTTGGGTGATGGTAGAGTCAGAGGAGAGAAGGACCCATGTAGCGGGTATTCAGAAGGCAGAAATCAGAAATCTTGGACTGATTATTGGGATGAGTATGGGAGAGAGGGGCCAATTAGGAATGAATTCCTAATCGTTTTCCATCCTGGTGACTGGGGAGATTGGCTGTAATGGGAAAGATTGGAAGAGGGGAAGGATTAATTAATTTCAGATATTTTGAATTCAAGATGTCTATGGGACATCCGGTTTGGGATGTCATAGAAGCAGGTGGTGACATGAGATTGGGAGTAACAAAAAATGATCTGACTGACCAGGTTAGTCACCCAACTAAAATTTGGGACTCTGTCAATAGAACTTCATTAATTTTTTCCAAGAGCTATTTACCAGCATGTGAATAGGAGTACAGCAGTAGATGGAGGGAGTGATCCAAGGTTGAGATTTGGCAAGCTGTGATTATGGATAGGGTTAGGGGGAAAGGACTTGGATGTAAAGGATAATGTAGTTTAATTTATTCACCAAGGAATGAAGGCTGGGGAGGAAAGATAATGCAGCTGGTACAGGAGGGATGACCTAAGAAAGAACTAAGATGTGGAGGGATGGAAATCATGGGGAAGATAGTGGTATGGAAAGATGTAGGAGGTATAAAAATGTACTATGATCAAAGAAGGGCATTTAGGAGTTCATGAATATGGAAGTAGGACATTGGTGGGTGGTAGTGAAAGTGAAGGTATGAATACCCTTTGTAATTGAGGTAGAGCACAAAAGGAGGCCATGGGAACTGAAGAAATTGTGGAACTGAAAGGTTTGGGTATTTGAGAGTACCAATATGTGTGCTGACATTCTCTTGTCATGTCACGGCTTGGAAAAGTCATAAGTTCAAATTCAGCTTCAGACATTCACTAATGTGTAACCACTATCTGCCACAGTTTTTGCAACTGTAAAATGGGGTGATAATAGCACCTATTTCCCAGAGATTCTGTGAGGATCAAAGGAGATGGGAGGATTGACTATGAGAAACAACAAGATGATGAAGGGCTGTTGGGTTGTAAAATACATGAATGGGAGTGAGAAGAATGGAAAAGGAAGAAAGGATGAGGTATATATCAGAATTTTCATTAAGTATACCATCCCTACTTGCTTCCATGTCACTGTCCTGGATTCCAGAAACTGACTACCTGAATTTTGATACATATCCCTCTAACATTCTGTTTTCTAAATCTGACATTCTTTATTTGAAGATTCCCTTCTAGTTCTGATGTTCTGTGTTCTATGTTCCAAGGCCCTTTTTACCTTTCATATTTTATATCCTTTAATCTTTCTCAAATATGACATTTTCTGTTCTGAAGTCCCCAAGATACAGTTGACTTCAAAGGTCCTTGTCTTTAAAATTCTAAATGTCAGGAAAGTATGACACCAGTTTCCAGGCTAGATGCCTTCAGCAGGGAGCCATGGTTTTGGAAATCAGGAAAGACTGATTCATATGGCCAAGACTGGGGAAGGAGGTAAAAAAGACATCCATCTACCTTACATAGAAGGTGGCAGTCACCATGGAACCAAAATCTAGTGACCAATCTCCCTAAAGTCACCAGTTAGGGGGAATTAAACCTTCTTCCATCCCTTATTCAAGGAGTTGTATTGAGAAGTTTGTAAGTAAATAAGCCAGAGAAATACCTTTCCTTCACAAAGAATGCCCTCAGGAAGAACTCAGTGCCTGGTTAAGTTGTTTTCTGTTTAAAATCTCTATTTGTCTACGGAAAGAATTGTAGACTCATAATCTTAGGCCTAAAGGTGACATAGAGGAATTCATCTATAGACTATGAAAACTGGAAGAGAGCTCAAGTAAAAGACCAGAATGAAAAAGCACCTTATTACATGGCATGTCAAAACTGGAAAAGTCAAGAATGTAGATAGCCACAGATTGGAACTTTAGAACATAGAAAATCCCAACTTGATACTATCTCAGAACATAGAATATCAGAGCTAGAAAGCTCTTTCCCTGCTTTCAAACAGACTCTAGGAGTGGAGAACAATAGATGACGTTCACTGCCAGAGCTGGAGTGTCATACAACACTGAATGTCAGAGGGAAAGGGGGCTTTAATCTTGGAATGTAATAGTCTGAGCACTTTAGAACATGATACAGAATATCAACACTATCTTATGTCAACTCTGGAAAGACCTAAGAACGCTGAAGGGGGGTGTCAGAGTTGGTTCTGATCCCCACTTCTCTCAAACAGTCCTCCTTTCTTACACCTTTTCCCTATTACTTCTGTTTGCCTTTCTATTAACCTTCCCCTTTCTTTTCCCCTTTGGAATATTAGAGTTGGAAAGTACTTTAGAACATAATATTAGAGTTGGAAGAAGCCTTAGAATGTAGACTATATAATTTTAGATCTGTGAGGGAATTTTGAACAAAAATTATCAAAACTGGTGGTTTTGATCATCAGTGGTGGTAAAGAGTTCCTAGAATATGATAACTTAATTCATGGAAATCATGTGGTCCAGCTCACTCATTTTAGACTATAGAGAAAATACAAAATGCCAAAATCATCATGATTTTTAGTTCTGCTAATGAGGTACCCTTTCATTGCCCAGCCCAGTGTTTTAACTCTTTCCTAGTAGCCTTCTCATGATGGTAATACCTCTGACCTTTCCACTTTTTGCTTGGATTAGTGAGCTCCTCCAAGCCTTTTGAGGAAGTGCTGCATTCCTAGCTGCTTAGCACAGTGCTGTGCACATAGCAAGTGCTTAATAAATGCTTCATCTAATCTCATCCAAATGATCTCTGAAAGGCTCTGAAAGAAAGACTCCAACTGAGACAGGGTGCCATATTTTTAAGTAAAGCCTGGGATCCCACTGTGGAGCTGAGCCTACATTATTATTATTTGCTACTTGGAGATTTCCTCAAAGATAAAGGAGCTACAGGGAAAAAATGAAAAGCAACAAAGGGAAGCTCATAAAAAAATTAATCTCTGAGTAGTAATTGCTCCATAAAAATAATTGAGTTGAAGGGAGAATACAAATCGTGCTGAGTATTTTAATGATGTAAATAGCCAAAATATGACTAAAAGTTCCAAAGAACAGCAGGTTGAGATTTGCAAACAATGATCCATGTGGAAGTGGAGTGTATCTGAGACAATAGATGAGATAGCACCCTCATCAAGACACTGGAGGGTATTGGCTGCTGCCCACTGCCTAAATCTCTATCAATTAGAGGTTCTCCTTAAGGAACTTCTGGAGATGTGCATTTTGCCTGGGTTAATCAATCAAAATCAATCAATACCAAATTAGAAGAAAGGATAAAGACATAAAGCTACTGTGGGTGATTACTCCTGCTCCAAACCTATTTATGTAAACAAGTTGTTGTCTTTGAAGAAATAGGAAATGGACCAAAGCAAAGGTGGTGTTTCTAACTGTCACTATTTCTTAGTGTGGTTTAACTGATGAAAAATATGGTAATTGCCATGATGAAAAGTGCAAAATACTCTCCACAAATTATCTTAGGTGATCAGCACAGAATCTGCTATGTAGAAGAACTGCAAGGCACTGACCAGTTATGATCAGGCTAATCTGGCGGGGGGGGGGGGGGGAGGTGAAGACAGAGGAGAGATAGAGGCAACTTCATTTTTCAGAAGAAAAAAAGAAGGAAAAAGGAGGAAACTTGTCATTTGCATTTCTCTTTGTCTTTCCAGAATTAATACAGAACTGACACTTAGCAATTTTTTCTTTCTTCCTCCCTCCCTCTCTCCCTCCTTCCCTCCTTTCCTCCTTCTCTTCTTTCCTTCCTTCCTTTCTTCTTTCCTTCCTTCCTTTCTTCTTTCCTTCCTTCCTTCCTTCCTTCTTTCCTTCCTTCCTTCTCTATCCTGCTTCCTTCCTCCTTCCTTCACCTCCTTCATTTCTTCATTCTCTTTTTTTCTTTTCTCTGCTTCTTTTTCTTCTCTCTTCTTCTCTGTGTCTCTATCTTTTTCTCTGTCTCTCTTTGTCTCTGTCTCTGTCTCATCAATTCATTCATTCATTCAAGTGTGCTACATGGCTCTGTTTACATATGCTATTAATTTTACTACATTAAGAATTGTGACTTTTCTATGAATTATATGGTCATTCAAAGCAATCAGCCTAACACAGAAATAGAACAAATGAATGATGAATGAAACCTACCAAGAGGATTCCATACAGGTTGATGGTAAGTCTATTAAGTTGTTCTAAATTTATTTTTGTCTTAGACCAGAATAAAAGATGGCCAATTAGCTGGACTGAGTAGCCAATAGAAGGACAAAAGGCTGTATTGAATTTGTGAAATTTTAATTTGAAAGCATCTCCTTGCAGTTCTAATCTAATTTTTTTACTTGAAAATAAAATGTTTATTCATATATCTTATTTTAAAGCACTTTCATTTTTGAATAAGTCCCAAATCTGCTACCTCAAAAGCTATCTCTTATAACAAAAAATTTTAAGAGAGAAAAAAAGTTAATCATAACTAACTAACGTGTAAACAGATTCTAATGTCATATGTGATTTTCCAAGTTCCTAGTCCTCCACCTCTTCAAGGAAGGATGAAAGTGCATTTTCTTATCTCTTTTCCAGGTTCAAATTTGTTCATTATAATTATATAACTCTTTTTTCATGTGGCTGTTCTATTTGCATTGTTACTTTATCCCTAAAAATGTTTTTTCTGGTACTGCTTACTTTATTCTGAATCAATTTATATGTTTCCCCATGCTTTTCTGACTTCTTCACATTTGTCATTTCTAATGGTATTATATTACATGTGTTCATTAGATTTTAATTATCTGATTATGCTTTATTTCCATCTCTTCGAAAAGCCCATCTTTTTTGTTTGTTTGTTTTGTTTTGTTTTGTTTTACTAGTAATGATCTTGTGGCCAGTGTGCCTGTCATATGATAATATGAAATGAAATGGTAGGTGATCACTGTGAGGTATATGGAAGCCACATGTGGCCAACAACAGCTTATATATGAAACAGTGGGACATCCATAACTAGCAATGGAGAAGGAGGGGAAAACAGCAACAATGCACAGTCTGAGTGCCAATAGCATTAAGAGCACCCACAGAACATTAAAAGACCTCTAGAAGAAGGCTCCCGATATACTGAATTTTCTCTAAGTGCTTTATTGGAGTGCATCGGTAAGAATTTCAGAAGATCAGCAGATGTGGCTAGGTTGCAATGTGTACTAGTGAAATCCCTGTACTTATAGAGAACCATGGAGTATCAAAGCAGGCATTATTATCCCATTTTATAGATGAAAGCCACGAGCCTATTCAAGGACTTCAGCTTATCTTTAAAATTCTTGCTATCCACTCTCCTTTCTCTGAAAGTGATATATTATGTATTCATCTTCACTGCCCTTCCCTAGTCCCAACTCTACAAAGCCATGATTTATGTTTCCATTCCTTCATCCCTCCTTCTGTCTCACTCTCCTCATCCACTTCATCTCTGAATCTGTCCTTTTCTTCTTCTCTCTTTACTATTTTTTATCCTTTCTTCTTTTTCCTCCTCCTTTCTTCTCCCCTTCTTCTTCTTCTTCTTCTTTTTCTTCTTCTTCTTCTTCTTCTTCTTCTTCTTCTTCTTCTTCTTCTTCTTCTTCTTCTTCTTCTTCTTTCTTCCTCTTCCTCCTCCCCTTCTTCTTTCTTCTTCCTTCTCCCCTTCTTCTTTCTTTTCTTCCTTTTCTTCCTTCCTTCCTTCCTTCCTTCCTTCCTTCCTTCCTTCCTTCCTTCCTTCCTTCTTCCTTCCTTCCTTCCTTCCTTCCTTCCTTCCTTCCTTCCTTCCTTCCTTTCTTTCTTTTTTCTTTCTTTCTTTCTTCCTTCCTTCCTTTCTTTCTCCCTTCCTTCCTTTTTCTTTTTCTCTGTCTCTCTGTTTGTTTCTATGTCTATCTGTCTCTCCTCTTTCTTCTTCTTTCTTTTTCTCTGTCTCTCTGTCTCTATGACTATCGGTCTCTCTCCTTCTCTTTTCTTGTGTCCCTCTTTTTCTATCTCTCTTTAGTTTTCCTGTCTTGCCTCTCTTTCATTCTTCCTCCTTTTGCCCTCCCTGTCCCCATCTCCCTTCACAGCTGTCTGCAGTCACCCTCACACCACTTAAACACCTGTAGATGACAGGCATTGGCTGACTTGTGTGTGCCCTCCCAACAGTTATACCAGAAGGAACCTCCCAGGTCCTGTTCTTGCTGTTTCCTACAACTGGAAACATACATATGGATGAGATAGAAAGAAGTCCCTCTCCTCTCCCCCTCTCCTCCCCCCAGTCAGCTGTGAGTCTCAGGCACTCAGGCAGAAACAGGCAGTCAATCCTTTCCAGGGTGCTGAGCTGCTGTCTGTGGGCCGCTGGGCTGTATAGCCACGATGCAAAGCAACAAATCGCCTGCAGTAGCCCAGGTCTGGGGGAGTCAGCCTGACAGCTTCCCAGGTGGAGCCCTTTGTTCTTCACTTTCCAGGACCGGGGGCTCAGGTGTTGCCAGCTGTGATACCACAGTGGTCTAGCTGCCCCAGAGATGGGCTCCTCAATCTCAAGTTTTGTTACCAACCTCATCCTACCTCCTCCCCCTATCCATGACCCTCAGCATAGCAAGTAGATTGATTCTGCCATAGCAACTATAGCATTATCATGAATAAAAAAAAAAGTGAGGGGGGAAGTGTGGTGAGATAAAATTGACTGAAGCCTAAAATCCTAAGGTGTGTCCTGGCTCTGCTAATCATTATTCTAAGGCTTCTTGGGAAAGTCATTTCTTTTCTAAGCCTGGGTTCTATCTTCTATTGAATGAGGAAGGTGAAATGAAAACATCAATCTGGATCCTCCAAGCATCCTCTGTTCTAAGACCCCTCCCAGCTCTGACATCCTCTGTTTTAAGGCCTTCCCAGCTCTGACATTTTATATTTATTTTATTTTTTATTTATTTTATGCTTATTTCATTTATGATATGTTTTCTGAAGTCCCTTCTAGAGCATATATTCTATGTTCTCTCTCCAGTATTCCCTCTAGATGTAACATCCAGCATTCTGGGAACACTTTAGCGCTTTGTGTTCTAGTTTTGCACTTTCTAAAAAATCACCCAGCTAGTAAGTAACCAACCTAGAATTCTCAATCACAACACCTGATTCCAAGACCAGTGGACTCCTCTCCTTCACTATTCCTTTCTGAATCCTTCAGTTAAACTAAGTTTCTTTACCCCAAGATTCAAGATCCTGCCTGAATGATGCCCTCAACTGGGACTTCTATCTATTCTAGGCCTATAGAACCCCAAATTTCCCCCTGGGTAGTAGGACCCTCTATCCCCAATTTTCTTCAGTCCATCTTAGAAATTTGCAAGAATTTATTTCTTTTGGAATCTTATTCTTATAAAAATAGCTTAGGGGTTCCTTCATCTGAGGGCATACTCTTAGAGATAGAGAAATCTCCCTTCCTATACAATTGGGTGGTGAAGTGGATCAAGTGCTGGGGCTAGAATCGTGGGACTGGGATTCAAATAGAGACAAACATCTACAAGCCACATTAGCCTGGGCAAGTCTTATTTGTAAAATGGGGATAATAGCAGCATCTACTTCCCATAATTGTTGTGAGGATCAATTGAGATAATATTTGTAAAACACTTCACCTAATGCTTGGGACATAGTAGATGCTTAATATATCTTTCCTCCCTCCCTCCATCCTTCCTTTCCTCCCTTCCTTCTTTTTTTCCTTTCTTGCTTCCTCTCTCTCTACTTCACTTCCTTTCTTCCTCCCTCCCTCCCTTCCTTCCTGTTTTCCTTCCTTTTTGTTTTTTTCTTCTTTCCTTCCTTCCTTTCTTCCTTTCCTTCCTTCCTTTCTTCCTTTCCTTCCTTCCTTTCTTCCTTTTCTTCCTTCCTTCCTTCCTTTTTTCCTTCCTTCCTTCCTTCCTCCCTTCCTTTCTTTTTTTCTTCTTTCTTCTCTTCCTTCCCTTCTTTCCTTTCATCACTTGTCTGATCTTTATAAAAGTAGCAAAGGCTAGAGAAACCATATACTGGCAGGCAAACTGCTTTTGACCTTTCTTTGTATTCCCAGAACTTCTTCAAACACGTAGCCCATAGTAGGTGCTTAATAAATACTTGTTAACTGACTGGCTGGTCCTGAATCTCTCTGACCTTGACTAAGCCCGTTTCTAGACAATAGTCAGATATTAATGTTTTCTCTCTCCCATCAGTAGCCTGGTAAGAAATGATGCATACAGAATAGACAGAGTGGATACTACCAGCTGGAGTAAAGGCCAAAGCTGTCCTGTGTGAGGGGACAATTGGGCTAAGCCCTAAAAAAGGCAGGGATTCCACGAGGGGGAGGTTTAGAAGGAAGGGCATCCCAGCTGTGAGGAACAGCTGGTGCAAAGGCATCGAGGTGGGAACGATCAGACAGGAGAGGAGAATGTGAGTGGAGGAGTGTCAATCAGAATATAGCTCATATTTCTGACACACTTGAAGGTTCATAAAACAGCAGAGCTTCACAAGATCACACTGTGAGTTGGGAGCTTGCAGGGATTGCCTCTCCATTTTACAGATGAGGAAACTTAAAACAGGAGATAGAATTACTTAGAATTAGATAGAATTAGCTTCAGAGGTGGCTGCTTGGTCTGAGCTCTCATTTTACAGATGGAGAAACTGAGGCAAAGGGAAATGAAAGGACTCGTCCAAAGCCCCACAGAAACTAAATGACAAGTATGAGATTACAAGACATGTCTTCTGGTCTTTCCATTGTACAGATACAGCCTCTCTCCATCACTCCAGAATGAGGATTAGAGTCCTCTCCACAAGCTTAGAGTTCTTTCCAAAACCTTGAGGTGTTCCTGAGGTCCAGGCTGACCATGCTGGGGAGCATGGCAGGGTAACCCAGCACAGCTTTCCAGAGGGCTGTTCATGCTTCCTGACCGGGACTGGATCCAGAGAGTTAATTGAAACCATTTGCCTCCATCCTGGCCCCAGCTCCCCCGTTTACCCCATTGAAATGGTCCAAGTCTCTGAGGCATGAATTGACTAGGAGAAATGTGACAGCCTCATTCCCTCCCTTCCCCTCATCCAGATCAAGCCGAGCGCAGCCTTATAAAAAGAGGTACAAATTCTTATGGGGCCATGGCCTCCTATAAAGCCATTAAGAGCTCAGCTACTTTCCCAGCTCGAAAGGATTGGGGAACACCAGCCATCACCATAAAACTGTAATTGAACAAAGTCTGGAGACTAACAATCCCTATAAAGAGAAACCAGAGAAATGGGATAAAATCCTTTACAAGACTACAGGGACTCCTCTGTCTTTAGTGAGTGGTCCTTATCATGATGAATCAGCTGTTTGCAGTGGGACTCCATCATTCGAACCCAGATGGGCTCAGCAACGCCTCCTGCTGGGTAGCCAGGTTCCCTTAAAGGAGCATACAATGGCTACTCTGCTGCCTTCCAAATGTGGACTCTGTAGTCTGGCATTCAAGGCCCTCTGCCTTCAGCGTCAGAGGCAGAGTGGATAAAGTGTCAGGTGTGGAGTCAAGGAGGCAGAAGCTCAAATCCTGCTACGGATCCTTAGAAACTGCAACCCTGAGCAAGGCACATCATGTCTTTCAGTCTTACTTTTCTCAATAGCAAAATGAGGCTGATCATAGTAATGATGTCACAGGGATTTGACTTGAGATAATGAGATAATATATGCTCAGTGCTTTGCATGTCTTGAAATACTACATAACTGTTAGTTATTAAACTTCCATGAACATATATAATATCATCATAATAAATAATAATAGCTAACATTTATAGATACTAATGACTAATATTTATACTTTTATAAGATTTACCAACCACTTGATAGCCATATCTTATTTGAGACCCTCAACAATCCTTTGAAGTGAGTACTCTTCTTAATAATAGTCAGCATTAAGTAATGGGGATGATCTAGAAGCATTCCCAGTAAGATCAGGGGTGAAACAAGGATGACCATTATCACTACTGCTAGTCAACATTGACCTAGAAATGCTAGCAATAGCAATAAGAGAATAAAAGGAAATTGAAGGAATTAAAGTAGGTCATGAGGAAACAAAATTATTGTTTTGCAGATGTTATGATGCTATGTTTAGAGAATCTTAGAGGATCAACTAAAAAACTCTGAAACATCATGGCAAAGCTGCAGGATATAAAATAAACCCAAATAATAATAAGCGTTCATCTGGTGATTAAAAGTTTGTAAAATGCTTTAAAGATATTGTCACAGTTGATCATCACAACAACCCTCAGAAGTAGGTACTATTACGGTTCTCTTTTTACAGATGTAGAAAATGAAGCAGGGAGTAGTTCAGTGACTTGTTCAGGTTCTACCAGCTAGTAAGTACTCAAGGTCTAATTTGAAATTATGTCTCCATGATACCAAATTCAACACTTGACTCACCAGGCTACATAGAGATAACCATTAGGGTCTGATTCATCTCACAGTCAAATATCAGGTTTCCATGATTCTCCAAACCAGGCTTTATCTGCAAGTTCTCTGAATTTCTCATGTATAAAATGACATGAGTAAGACAACAGAGTCACTGACTTTCTTTCCCTGCTCAAGACCTACATTCAACTATCTAGGAAAGTCACTTAGACTTTCATTTTTAGCATAGAGAATATTCAACTGGAAGAACATCTGTGGTCTCACTAAGTCTATCCCAACCAATGGAATATATAAAGCCTTCAAAAGACCTGGATTCAAATCCAGCCTCAGACATTTACTAGCTATGTGATCGAGAGCAATTCATTTTACTTCTGTGTACCTCCACTATCTCATTCATATAATGAGGATCATAACAGCATTTCCCTTCCAAGATTGGTGAGTATCAAATGAGAAAGTATTTGTAAAGTGCTTTACAAATTTTGAAACTCTATACTAAAGCTTGCTTTATTTGATCATTTTGGACCATCATTGATGGACCAATAGTTACAGCATTTAGTCCTTTGGACTAAATACTCTTCTATTGTTATCCATTTGCTTTCTGGGACCTGCCTGGTTCATCCACTTGAGTTTCTTGAGGATAGTCAAGTTCAGGCAATGTCTATCTGATTGGTGGAAAGTACACTGATTTGAATTTCACTATTTGCAGCTTTAAAATGGTGCTAATTATAGTGGGTGTCTTTGTGCCTGTATGTGATATGTAGTTTCTATATGTCTGGGATTTAATCATTTAGGAGGCTTCTGGTGAGTTAATGTCCTTCCTCAATACAGATCCAGTCCACTGGAGATTTAGAAAGCTGTCTGGATCAAAAAGAGATGGAAGGGCTTGCCCAAGATCACACAGTTAATATGTGTCAGGAACAGGACCAGAACACACATTTTCTGACTCCAAGGCTGTCTCTAGCTGCCATGTTGTTCTGCTTACCCACGTGGAAGAGACAGACAGAACCACATCATCTTTTGGGTGGTCAAAGAGTTCTAGTCTATGGATTGATTGGAAAGGGGTTTGATGCAGTACAAGGGACTAGAATCACACCTGAGCCAAATTACTCACAGATCCTCCTGATGATAAATTGCTCTTGGTTTTAATTACTTTTTTCAGTCAAATAATTGGACTAAAAGATCCCAAGGGTCTCCTTTTGGTTGAATTTTCTCTACCTTCAGATCCTTCCTAGGCCTGACATCCCCTGTTCTAACCTCCTCCCAGCTCTGACATCCCCTGTTCTAAGCCCCTCAGCTCTGACATCCCCTAATTTAAGTCCATTCCCAGCTCTGACATGCCCTAATCTAAGTCCATTCTCATCTCTGACATCCCCTATACTAAGGCTTCTACCAACTCTGACCTTCTTAAGTCTAAGATTTCTCCAAAATCTATCATTTGATTCTCACTGATCCCTCCAGATGGCACATCCCACTTTCTGGGTTTATTAATGGTCCTAACTTTCTATGTCCTATATTTTAAGGTCCCTTCCCCTCTAACACCCTTTGCTCCTATAATTTTCTTATTTTTCAATGCTTTCATCCAGATGCTTCACTCAGCTCCACGTTTTCTTCATCTCTGATTAGTGTGGGGAAGGGCTTTGGGATCCATGGAGTAGATTATGTGGCATTTAGCTAATAGGATGACAGGCTCGCCACTCTAAGGTATCGATCGGCTCCTGGCAGCTGCTGAGGCTGCAACAGCCGCTAGATGTAAAAAATGAACCATTAATAAAATTGAAATGTGAAGGGGGCGGAGTGGGGTAGGGAGGGCTGGAGTGGAGGAGAAGAAAGAGAGGAACTAAGAAGGATGTATGTGGTAGCAAGAGGTGGGGGATGGGGAATGGGGGCTGGGAACCAAATCCTGAATACATCAAAAAAAGGAAGAAGATTTGAAATTAACCAGGAAAATAGATGGGAGAGACTGTATGGGAGAAAGAACTCCATGGGAAGCAGCGAGTCCTGGAAAGACGGGCAGGGGCAGACTCAGTGAACCTGAGAAGAGCCACTGACGAAGATGGATGAGTTTAAAGAATGAAGCTTTTTTGTTCCCCCAGGAAGAATATCATTAATTGCTCCATAATTTCACATGTTAGTCATTGCTTCACCTTCAATAAGTGGCGCAGGTTTATTCCAGGATGGGAGATCTTTGGTTTACCAGCAGGAACATGGGAGCAAGAAGATGGGTGGTCTTGAAAGAGCAGTGTTGGATTCAGGGTCAGGTAGATAAGGGATGAAATTCTTGCTCTAATACATATTAAATCTGTAGTCAGCATGGTGCAAAGTAAGTTAGGCTTGGAGTTGGGAAGATCCAAGTTCAAATCTCAAGACTCTCACTAGCTGGTGTGACCCTGGGCAAATCCCTTAACCTGGTTTGTCCCAGTTTCCTCATCTATAAAATGAGCTGGAAAAGGAAATGGTAAACCACTCCAGTATCTTTTGCCAAGAAAATCCCAAATGTGGTCACCAAGAGTCAGCCAGGGCTGAAAACAACTGAATAAAGCTTGCCAGGCACATTACATATATAAAGTGTTTGATCCTCCCGATAATTCTATAAGATAGTTGCTATCTTATTATACAGGTGAGAAAACTTGGATTGAGGGAGAAGAGAGGTCTGAGGCAATATCTGAACTCAGCTCTTCCTGAGTCCAAGTACAGTGCTCTATCCACTACATCACCTAATTGCAAGGCTGTGTCATAGAACTTACCTATATTGTATATAGGTATAGATATACAATATAAAATGTTATATTGTATAACATTTATAATACGGTACATGTAATTGAATAAAGGAAGAATATTGCCCATAGTGCCTCATTCATAAAGCCCAAATGATGGAGGCAGAATAGGCAGAATTTAATATTTCTATTTTCAGAGGAGACTGAATCCCATGGCTACGAAGGTACTAGCCATGGTTATTAAAAGTGTACCTAGTATTCTTTTCATTCTATATGTTACTTTCCCAGAGAAATCTGTTGTAATGCAGCAGGTCATTGGCAGAGTTGGAGATTCCAAACAGGAAATCCTGATTTAGAGTTTTATAATCTAATATGTTTGATGGGTAACCTTCTTTGATCATTTCCAGCACAACTATTCCAACTTAGATGTTCCATGATCCCTTAGAATCCTAGAATTCTATGTTCTGGGTTCTTAGATTCTTTCCAGTTTTAACATCTGTTCGAGTTCTACAGTCTACAGTCTAAGGGTTCTTTCAATCCTAACTGCATCTGTCCTAAATTCTCTTTATCTCTGTGTTCTGTGTTCTAAGGTACATTCTAATCTGAACATTCTATGTCTGATTTTCTGAGATCTCTTAGACATTGGTACCTATCTCCCATGCAGATTCTGACTGGTTGTGTTCTAATGTTTCTTGAAACCTTAATATTCTATGTTCTAAAATCATATTCTCACCTTGCATTCTATGTTTCTTGACCTTAGGTTCCTTTTAGCTCTCAAATGAGATCAATTAATTAAATAAGCAAGCATCTACATGGAAGGCATTATATTAGGTGCTAGAGATGCAAATACAAAAATAAAACATTTCTACTCTCAAAAAACTTATGTTCTATATAGATGAACATATGTGAGTATATAA
Source organism: Myrmecobius fasciatus (assembly GCA_023553655.1). Lineage (NCBI taxonomy): Eukaryota > Metazoa > Chordata > Mammalia > Dasyuromorphia > Myrmecobiidae > Myrmecobius > Myrmecobius fasciatus. The sequence continues at coordinate 646,762 of JAJPUD010000162.1, read as the reverse complement.
GATGATATTTCACATATTCATATTTATATGTACATAATATTGCACATATGTTGAGTAAACTCATGGAGAAACTAAAATAAATACAAGAGAGTTAAAGGGAGGAACATTAGAAGTTGGGATAATGAAAAAAGGTTTCATAAAGATGGCATTAGAACTTCATAATGAAGGAAGAGAAGATTGAGATAAAGAATAAGTATCTTCCTGCAAGACATGAAGATGGGAGATGTAGTATTATATATGAGGCTCAACAAGTAGTATGTCTCGTCCATAGAATGGAGGAAGAGGAATAATGTTGAATCAAGCTGGAAACAGGATTGAGAAAGATTGTTCACAGGTTCTAAAGGATTTCAAAAATGTTTATTTCATTTTAGATAAAATGGTTGGTTGGCTGGTTATTGTCCTTTGTGCCTGAAGAGGTCCATGATGACATCGTTAGTTTTGGGTCAAGGGGTAGTGTAGCTGACTATGGTTGGTCAGACCAATGTGATCTCAGAACATTCTACCCCAGGTTGGGTACAAATATAGTCCATATGAGCATTTGATGTGGAGATGTCTCTAAATTTGTTAATTTTGTGTTCATTTTGAGCTACTTCAATTGTTCTTTGCTCATAGAGCATACTGCCTTCTTTGATGGAGGCTCACCATTGTGGATAGTCCTGTTCCAGTGTCTCCCAATCAATCCCAAAGTTTTTTAGAGAGAACTTGAGAGTGTCCTTGCATTGCTACTTTTCACCTCTGTGTGAGCACCTGCATTGATGAGTTTTTTGGTAAAATATCATTTATATTTTTAGATGTCACAGGGAGCTAGTGAACTTGGTTGAGGAAGGGAGTGAGATAAGCTCTGCTTTCCAGGAAAAATACTTTGACAGTTATATGGAAGGCAGATTGTGGTGAGGAGAGAATCAAAGCCTATAAGTCGAAGAGAAGGTCATTGAAATAAGTGCAAGGGGTGAGGAGGATACGAATGACAGTGGTGTCCATGTGAGTGAAGAGAGAGGGACAGATGAGAGAAGTTGTGGAGATGGAAATGGCAAAATCTGGCAAATAATTGGAGGTGTGAGTTAAGTGAGGGAGGAAGGTTAGGAATCTGGGAACCTGGAAGGATGGAGATGCCTTTGACAGAAATAGAGAAGTCTGGGAGAAGGGAGGGTTTTAGGGAAAAGATAATGAGTTCTGTCTTGGGAATGTTGATTTTGAGATGTCTCCAGGACATCCAATTTGAAATGTTCAATAGGCAGCTGGTGATGAGAAAGATTGAAGCTCAGGGGGAGATAAGTGGGGCTGGAATGATCTGCATAGGAAAGATAATTAAGCCCATGAGAGCTAATGAAGTTAATGCAGAGGGAGCAGGGGATCCAGGACAGAACCTTGGGGAAACCTACAGTGAGGGGGTGGGATATGAGTGATGAGCTAATAAAAAGCAATTGAGAAGGAGCAATCAGATAGGTAAAAGGTGAGAGTCAGAGAGCTAGAACATATAAAAACCAAGGGAAAATAGAGGATTCAGGAAGAGAAGATGGTCCTGAATGTCAAATGTGCCACAGAAGTCAAGAAGGGAGAGGGCTGAGTAGGTTATCATATTTGGAAGTTGGCTGATTGTTGGAGAGAAGTTTCACTTGAGGGATGAAGACACGAGCCAGATTACAAAGGCTGAAGGAATAAGAGGAGAAGAAATGGGAGGCAAGAAATAGACATTATTTCTCAAAGTTTCACTAAGAAAATCAGGAAAATTAGTCAATAGATTGAGGGGATGAGAGCGTATAATGGATTTGTGTTTCGTTGTTAAGCATGGCTGACATTTGGGCGTGCTTGAAGGCAGGAGGGAAGGAAACAGTAGATGAGAACTTCAAGATTATAAACTGAAAAGATGATTCATGGGGAAATCTAATGGAAAAAAAATGGAAGGGGATGAGATCAAGGTCATGGATAGTGGAGTTGATCTTGGCACAGAGAAAAGATAATTTCATTATCAAGAATGAAGGGAAAAGGAGAAAGGATGGGGGGAGGTCAAGGGGTAGAGAGATGAAGATAAAGGGATTTGGACACAATTTCTTCTACCCCCACTGATAAAAATGAGGATGGGACAGTTTGAGAAGTTGGAGGAGAGAAAAGAATGTTTGGAATAATATCTATAGGGGATGAGTTAGGAAATCAATACAAAAGAATAAAAGGTCCTTACTGTAGTAAGAGTCAAATGAAGACATTATCTATCCTTAGGTCCTTTATTAACTCACGATTCTATTTTCTGAGATTCTTCTGAGGTTTGACATGGGCCCTTCAAGGGCCCATTCTCTCTTTTAAGCTCCCTCCACCTTGCCCATGCTCTGATTCAAGGCCCATCACCACCATGATCTTTTCTATGTCCTCTCCTATCTCTGAAATTCCACATTCTGACATTCTGTGTTCCAAGGTTCCTTAGAGCCCTGAAATTCTGGGCTCTGGCTCTCACATTCTATACCTGTGACTTTCTCAAAGACTCCTCTTATTTTTTTTTGTTCTCTATTTTTTCCATTTTTTCTTTATTAAAACTTTTTATTTTTCAAAACATATGCATAGATAATTCTTTAACATTAACCCTTGCAGAACCCTGTGTTCCAATTTCTCCCTCCTTCCCCCATGCCCTCCCATAGATGGATGGCAAGTAGTCCAATATATATTAAACATGATAGAAATATAGGTTAAATCATAATTAACATGTATTAGACTTCCTGCCATCTAGGGGAGGGGGTGGGGGGAAGGAGGGAAAAATTTGTAACAGAAAGTTTTGCAAGGGTCAATGATGAAAAATTACCTATGCATTTGTTTTTCAAATAAAAAGCTTTAATAAAATTTTTTTAAAATAGGTTAAATCCAATATATCCATGCATATTTATACAATTATCTTGCTGCACAAGAAAAATCAAATCAAACCAGAAAAAATGAAAGACTCCTCTTAATAAGGGAATTTCAGCACTATCTTTCAGGCTTAGTCAGGCACCTATAAAAAGCTTTCTACTTCTTTTTGTCATCTTCTCTTCATTCAATCTTTCTTTCTGTTTGGCTCCCAAGTAGAGTTGGGCCCTACCAGGTGATGTGGACTGGAAAGATCCCAAAGCCTGGATCTTTCTTTATCCTGGATGGAATACCCTGGGTCCGCATTACATGGGGAATGAGGTGTGAACTTTCCCTTTTTCTTTAATACTTCAGATTGATCATTCAGTCGAATATGGTGTCACCTTAAGGGAAAGAGAAGACAGTTGAGGAGATATCCAAGAAGTAAATTCAGATTTTTTTCTTCTTTTATTATATTGTATAAGGGACACAAAGACATACATGAATAGATAGATGTAGATATAGATAAATATAGATAGATACACAAGATAGATAGATAAGATAGCCATAGATAGATAGATAGATGACAAATAAATGGATAGATGGATAATGAATAGATGAGGGCTCATAGATAGATAAATCAATAGATAGATCGATTGATAGATCGATAGATAGACAGACAGACAGACAGACAGGATATATAGACAAAACATCGAGAAATTTAGATAGATAAATGATGGCAGGAGGGACACTAAGAGACAAATATTCAACAGAGAGATATTTTTCATTCAATATCTATCTTTCTGTCCATTTTCCTATGAGAATCAGGCTACCTACCTTCCAGGCATCCTCATACAAATATTAGACTCTGTCCCTGTGAGCCCACGAGTGACACTACATTTTGTGTGGTAGTTTTGAACTCGCCATCTCCTCCTACCTCAACCCCTGACCTCCCCTTTCCAATTCACCTTTCTATGAGTTCTTCTTTTATTAAAAAGTAAAATCCTCAAAGGCAGGTGCTGTCTTTATCTTTGTAGTTGTATTCTTAGTATAGAGCCTGACACAGAGTAAATGTTTAATTATTATTTATCTATTTATCTAGCTGAGTGTCCATTAAGACCAAATCACTTCTAAGTCAAGATATCACCCCCCTCATATCCTCGGTCTTCTTTGAGAACAAAAAACAAATAACGTCATCAACAACAACCTCTCTATCCCTTCATCTTTTTGTGTATTTCTATTCCTCTGTCTAGTGTGCATCTATTTATGGATTTGCTGTGTGTCTATTGATCTATCATCTACTCATATATCTACTTATTATTTATCTATCTAGACATGTGCCATATACAATAAATGTTGTATTTCCTAACATTACTTATATAGCACACACATATATGTAAATGTATGCATATGATTTATTTATAAGTGGTACACGGTATATATTATGTTCCTTGAAAGAATTATCTGCATTATATAAATATGCTATATACCCTATAGATACATACATAAGTATATGTAGCATACATAGTATATATGCAATATAAAATGGTTTAGAAAGTGGAGTTGGTTGAAGGTGACCCAATAATTTTAGAGATGGGGAAGCTGAATGAGAGAGTTGACACTTGAAGCCAGACTGTCATCCTGTCTCCCAGCACCTCCCTCTCTCTCTCCTTTTCTCTCTCTCTCTCTCTCTCTCTCTCTCTCTCTCTCTCTCTCTCTCTCTCTCTTTCTCTCTCTCTCTCTCTCTCTCTCTGTTTCTTTCTGTTTCTGTCTCTCTCTGTGTTTCTGTCTGTCTGTCTCTCTCTTTCTGTGTCTCTGTCTCTGTCTCTGTCTGTTTCTTTTTGTCCCTGTCTCTCTCTGTGTGTTTCTGTCTCTCTGTCTGTCTGTCTCCCTCCCTCCTTCCCTCCCTCTCTCCTTCCCTCCCTCTCTCCTTCCCTCTCTCTCTCCTTCCCTCCCTCTCTCCTTTTCTCTCTTCTTCTTACTCTCTCTCTCTTTATCTGTCTCTGTTTCTTTCTGTCTCTGTCTCTCTCTGTTTCTCTTTCTCTGTGTGTGTGTCTGTTTTTTTCTGTCTCTGCCTCTCTGTGTCTCTGTCTGTCTCTGTTTCTCTGTCTTTCTTTCTGTGTCTGGGTCTCTCTATGTCTGTCTGTCTGTCTCTCTTTCTCTGTCTCTGTTTCTTTCTGTCTGTCTTTCTCTCTGTGTCTCTGTCTCTGTCTGTCACTCTCTCTTTTAGTCTCTGTCTCTTTCTGTGTCTCTGTCTCTCTGTCTGCCTCTCTCCTTCCCTCCTTCCCTTCCTCCCTCCCTCCCTCCCTCTCTCCCTCTCTCTCTCTCTCTCTCTCTCTCTCTCTCTCTCTCTCTCTCTCTCTCTCTGTCTGTCTCTGTTTCTTTCTGTCTCTGTCTCTCTGTTTCTCTTTTCTCTGTGTGTGTCTCTGTCTGTCTGTCTGTCTCTTTCTCTGTCTGTCAGTCTGTCTGTCTCTCTCTCACCCACACACATTTCCTTCTTGTCTCTTGTCTCTTGCCTTGCTTTTAGAACCCATATAGAAGAACTGTAAAATCAAGCTCACCCTACCCCCACTCTAAAATCCACCAGAGCAGGCATTGGGGCTCAGCCCTATCTCCTCCACCTTTTCTCACTACAAGGACTGGGCTGTGCCCATCACCATACCAGGGGACCACCGGGGGGCTCACAAAATTCTACCCCATCAGCAGGAGATTCAATTAAGTTCCTCAGATTCCACCTCACTGAGGCAGGACTGTAGCTCAGACATTTCAACAAGAGTTGATACAAAAGGCTTTTTCTAGATAACCTTCAGCCAACCTGAAAATTAAATTACCCAGCATCCCCCATTCAGTCCCCAAGCTTTCCAGTTACCTGAGGCTTCATGCTACATGAAACATGCTTCATTCATCTAAGCCACAGAGAAAAACTTAATGGCCTTGAGCCTACACAGCTTTCCCCTCTGGTGGGGGTCCCACACTAGAGAGGGGAGAAAAGATTCAAGGAGGTTAAAATAACTCCCTGGAAGTCATTTGCATGTTATGTAAAATACGTAAAGTCAGGAATATTTGAATTCAAATCCACTGCCAAACACTTCCTAACTGTGTGAGCCTGGACAAGTTATTTCACCCTTTTGGCCTCAGTTTCCCCATCTGTAAAATGGAGATGATAATTCTTTTTGGGTTTCTATGATGATCAAATGAGATAACTATCTGTAAAGCACTGAAATTGAGGCTTGTCACATAGTAGGTGCTTAATAAATGCTAAGATTAATTAAATCTATGATCTAAGTATTCAGAGGAGAAAGTATTAGCTTTGTTCTGCTGGGCTCTATTGGGCCGAGCCAAAAGCAATAATGGGAGGTGTTAGAGAAGCAAATCCAGGTCTGCTGTCGGGAAAAAATTGCCAATAATGAGATGCTGACAAGTGGAATGGGCCGCCTGAAGAGTTTGTGGCCCTCTCCAGCCAAAGCTCGGTGACCACTTATTGGCCGTGTTCATAACGGTGATGGCTTTCTTGGATAGGTTGGACCGTAAGACGACTGAGACCTCTTCCAAGTCTCACATAATGGCATTTCATGATTCTATCGGTCAGGATAGAGACAAGATCTCCCATGTTTTGCTTTGTTTTTTGTCTTCCCCGTGCCATTCACTTGAATGGGGACTCAGGATGTTGCTAGATGCTAAGAAATCAGCATCTCTGCCCCCAACTGGGAAGTTCCTGATTCCACCTCCTAGAAGATTGCCAAGTTCAATGTTTCCCACTTGGGGACCTTTAACAATCCACGGACCACTGGGAAAAAGCACCAGGATGGATGTGACGATGTCTTCGGTTCTCATTCTCACTCTCCCATTGGCTCACCCTAACATGTTGACCATATCCCTTCTGTTCTCTAGAATTCGTTTTCTTTTTTTTTGGGGGGGGGAATAGGGATAATAATGAACCTATATGTCACCAGGTTATTTCAATGAGGCAGTGGAAAGGATTTCTTGATAACTGCTAAACATGACAGAAATGGTGGGCCAAGGACACTGCTAAAAGGACTTAGATTTGAAGAAGCCGGAAATCTATTTTGGGAAGGACTCTTGTATGTGTCTTAGGAGACAAGAGATTGAATTGTAGTTCTACAGCTTTGTAATCTTGGGCATCATTTCCCCTCTCCTTTCTTCTCCTTCCTAATTAGAGAACTGAAATATCTGACTTTTAGGGAATATTTCAGTTGTCATTCAATGCTCTAAGGGTCCATCTCTAACATTTTTTAAGGTCCCATCAGGTCCACAGGTCCCATGTGTTAAAGTCCAAGCTCTGACATCCCTTGTTCTAAGGCCCCTCTGGCTCTGACACCCCCTGTTCTAAGCCCCCCAGCTCTGACATCCCCTGTTCTAAGCTCGCTTCCAGCCTGACATCCCCTGTTCTAAGGCCCCTCCCAGCTCTGACATCCCCTTGTTCTAAGGCCTCTCCCACTCAGTTCTGACATTCTGTGAATTTCTAATCGGACCCAAAGTAGTCTCCATCTTCTTCTCTCCTGGTGACTCAACTAAAGATCGATTCTCTTTTTGGGCCCTGCCCAGTTTTCCTAGGTCTGTCTTGCGTGTCGGAATCCCCACCACCTTTTCCCACCCTTTATGTTTAACTTAGGGTCAGCCCCGTTGTCATCCACCGGTGACTCCCTTCCAAATCCCGGACTTGAGGGTTCTTAGCCAGTTTCCGATGCTCTCTGGTAGCCTGGGCCCTCCCCCTTTCTTGGATGCCATTTCCTCAGCCTCCCCAGCCTCTAATTGACCCTACAACTTTACAGTCCCTTGTTGAGCTTGGCTTGTGGGGCCCGGACACGATTTCTCTTCAGGCCCAGAACCACCATGGCGGAGAACGAGATCAGGCCCTTCTGAGGAGAGCTACAGCTGTGCTGGGCAGTGGTTGTTTCTTATGGGCCGAGAAGTCTCTCAAAGTACTCTGGGCCCAGAGAAGTAGAAAAGAAGCTACCCCTGGGACAATCCCTCCCGCTCCCCAGGACAGATTTCTGCCTCCCTTCTGGGCCGCTTGCCCCAGGCAGTGACCAGGTAAGGAAGAGCCCATTTCCCATTTTCTCCTGCACACTTCTCCTCCTTCTGCTCTCCTACCTTCTTATTTTTCCTCCTCTGTTTTTGTCTCCCACTTTCTCCCTCTCTTTGTGTCTTGTATCTCTTTCTGACTTTGACTTTATTTTACTTAATCTCTGTTTCTATAATCCTGTCTCTCTGTCCGTCTTTCTCTGTCTCTCTTTGTCTCTGTCTCTCCCTGTCTCTCTTTCTCTCATACACACACAGTAACACACTCACACACACATTACACACTTACACACATCCCGTCATTCGCATATACACATATACACATACAGTCACACATACAAATACAGTTATAGAAATGCCCCTCACAGTCACACATACATACACGTTCCCACACACACTCCCACACACACTCACACACACACACGTGCACATACATCCACACACTCATACAATACACACACACACTCACACACTTTTTCTCTCCTTCCCCTACTTTTCTGCTCTACCCCACCTACAATCTCTAAGTTACGAGGACCTGATCTAACCCCCCTTCCTGAAACACAAATTTTCAAACTTTTCCCCGGCCTTGGCCCATGTGCTGGCTCTGAGAACCAGAGCTAGAAGGAACCTTGGAGCTCATTTAGCATCTCAGACTCTTGTGATCGGGAGAGATCTCGGGGATTGATCCAATGCAATCATCTCAGAACAAGATTCCCTTCCACATCTTTCAGTCTCCGCTTGCAAACTGCCAATGAGAAGGAGCCTACGACCCCCTGAGGCAGCCTCTTCTCCATTGGGGTCATTCTGATCATTAGGACCTCCCTTTACAGCTTAAATCTGCCTCTCTGCACTTTCCCCATTGCTCCTGGTTCTGATACTAGATCCAATCAAGACAAATCTAGTCCTTCTAGTCTAGATCTGTTTTAGTCTAGAAGAGATGGCAGGAATTTGGAGATGGTCCCCACGTTCTTTTTTTTTTTTTTTTGCTTTTTGCTGAGGCATTTGGGGTTAAGTGACTTGCCCAGGGTCACACAGCTAGGGAATGTTAAGTGTCTGAGACCAGATTTGAACTCAGGTCCTCCTGACTTCAGGGCTGGTGCTCTAACCACTGTACCACCTAGCCACCCCACCCCATGTCCTTTCTAAGCCTCCTGATCTCTAAGAAACAGCCTCACTTATTCCATCCAATTCCTTATAGAATGTTCTCCAGGCTGACCTAATTCTACACCCCATTAATATTCTTCTAAAATGGCATAGCTAGGATCACCTGCAGAACCCAAGATGCACAGAATACTGGGAGAGCTTTGTCTCCCTGACCCCGTAGATGAGATCTCTCCTGGTGAAATCTCTTCATTTTCTTTCTAAAACATTTTAAACTTTTGACTCATATCCCACAACATCCTCAGATCTTATTTTCAAAACAACTAATTATGCTTCTTCCATCTTGCATTTGTGAAGTTAAATTTTGTTAGACATTATAATGCTTTCCCTTTGATTTCTTTCTATCTGATTCAAGCCATCATAGCAGTCTGCCAAGATCTCTTCAGTTCCCTTTTCTCCAATGCATTTGCTATCCCTCTCAGACTAAGACCAACTGCCAAGGTGGTGAGCGTGCCATCTATACCCTTTATTCAAGTCCTGATAAAACTGGGATAGTTTGTTGGGTTAGCAAACCTCTTAGCTACTTATCAAGTTGTCTGTCTTTTTTTTTTTGCTGAGATAATTGGGGTTAAGTGACTTGCCCAGGGTCACACAGCTAAGAAGTGTTAAGTGTCTGAGGTCAATTTGATCTCAGATCCTCCTGACTTCAGAGCAGGTGCTCTCTCCACTGCCCCCATGTTAACTTTCTAGGTTCAATATCTTCAGGTCTTTTTGACTTATATAAGTCCAATATAGTATAATATTGTATTGTCCAACATTGCATCCACAATTCATCCAATTTCCTCCTTCGACAGAATCTGAGATAGTAACTTACTTGTTTTTAGTCAGATCTGACTATTTGTGACCCCATCTGGGGTTTTCTTGGAAAAAATACCAGGGTGGTTTGCCATTTTATATTCTAGTTCATTTTACAGTTGAGGAAACTGAGGCAGACAGGTGTCTGAGGGAAGACTTGAATTCAGGTCCTGTGCTCTATCCACTGTGCCACCTAGCTGCCCCCTAGCTCTCATTTTTTTATTAAAGCTTTTTATTTGTATAACATATGTATGGGAAGTTCCCCAACATTGATCTCTACAAAGCTTTCCATTACAAATTTTACCCCCAGTCCCCTCCCCTCCCCTAGATGGCAGGAAGTCCACTACATGTTAATAATGTTGAAATGCTTGAGAAGTTATGCAAGAAAAATCCTATCTACAAGAAAAAAAAAGAATCAGAGAAAGGCAACACAATGCAAGCAAACCTCAATAGAGAGCATGAAAATGTTACGTTGTGGTCCATATTTCATGTCCCTCTTTCTGGGTGTATATGGTTTTCTTCAGTGAACAATTGGAACTGGTTTGAGACAATTCTTTGTTGCAGAGAGCCATGTCCATCAGAATTGATCATCATGTAATACTGTTGTTGCTGTGTATGATGATCTCCTGGTTCTGCTCGTTTCACTCAGCATCAGTTCATGCAAGTCTCTCCGGGCCTCTCTGAAATCGTCCTGCTGGTCGTTTCTTGCAGAGCAATAATATTCCATAACATTCATATACCATAATTTATTCAGCCACTCTCCAATTGATGGGCATCCCTTCAGTTTCCAGTTTCTAGCCACTACAAAAAGGGCTGCCACAAACATTCTTGCACATGTGGGGCCCTTTCCCTCCTCTAAGATCTCTTTGGGATATAGGCCCAGTAGAAACACTGCTGGGTCAAAGGGTATGCACAGTTTGACAACTTTTTCAGCATAGCTCCAAATTGCTCTCCAGAATGGTTGGATCCGTTCACAGTTCCACCAACAATGTATTAGTGTCCCAGTTTTCCCACATCCCCTCCAACATTCATCGTTATCTTTTCCTGTCATTTTAGCCAATCTGACAGGTGTGTAGTAAGGCAGAGTTGTCTTAATTTGCATTTCTCTGATCAATAGTCCTATCTCTCATTTTTAAGGAGGACTGATAACATCACAGGATGATGTCCTGACTTTATACATGATTTGGATATAAGTGATACAGAACTGTGCAAAGTCATTAGCATCACTTTCTCTTCCAGATTTATCCAAGTCCAGTGGCAGGACAAAAGTCCCATTGACTGTGGATGCCCTGGTTGGCAGTGGTGGGCCTTGGTACCTTTGAAATCTGGCCAAGCTCTAAGGCCTCTACAGCACTGCTCTCACCACCTTCATGGCCATTGGCCATTTTTCTCACCCACTGCCATGCTTGGGGTAACGCCCCTCTGACTCACCAATAGACACGATGCCCATTGGTTACCCTCAAACCACCTGCCCAGATGGCTTTAGCTGTGCCTGTGGCCACTGTGCATTCTAGAGTTTCTTGGAGCCAAACATGAGAGTTGGGTGACAGGTGGACACCAAAAGTGTCTGAAAAGATATTCTAAAGGGGACCCCTTTTCAGGAGTGGATCAGACTAGCTGGTCTCCAAAGTCCTTTCTAGTGCTAAAATGCTATCATTATGTGAATCTGTAATTCTTTCAGTGACCTTGAGCAAGGTCTGGACTCAGTTTCCCTTTTTTATAAAATGACACGAATAACTTCTAGTGAATTTCTATAATTTTATAAATTCAGAGTCACCAACTCCTGAAAGGGGCCTTAGTTTGATCCCTCTGATCCTTAACCTGATTGCCTAATGAAATGAGTGAACCAAGTAATCCTGGATGGGATTGAACGAATGTGGAGGGAAGAAAGACTCCTCGGGATGCTGACGTAGCGGAAGACCCTTCTCATTTTTTAGGGAGCTGCCCTGGCTGGAGACCTGGGTGGGGAGCCAAGCCCCGAATGTTACCCCCCGACATACATAGCAGGCTGTTCTGCCCCAGTGACTAGGATGCCTGAGAGACACTGCAGGCTCCACAAGCTCACAGATGGGAGTCCTTTCACGGTCCTGGCATGAGTTCAAGATGCCTGGTGAACTAAATTGATTTTTTATCGTCGCTCTGGAGAGAGCTTAATGAATCTGTTAGTAGCTGAGCCCTGCTCAAATGGCCTCTCTGTGCCGCAGCGCCTGCGATGGCTTGGGATGAAAGGGGTGGGGAAACGTTACTTAAGGCTTACTCTTCACCTCCAAGCAAGAACCCTGGTAATCAGTGACTTGATCCCTAATTTTTAATGGATTTCTTCCAACTGAGATCACCATGCATGAACGCACTCCTTCACTCCTTCAACAAATATTTATTAAGTGCTGACTGAGTACTGAAAAAAAACCAACAACAACACAATCACTGATTTAGAGCTGGAAGGGGGTAATCCCTCTTTTTACAGAAAGGGAAACCAAGGCCCTGAGAGATTAGAGAATCATAGATTTCCATCTGGAAGGGACTGCTCCTCGCCTCTAGTCCAATTTTCTCATTATTCAGAGAAAGAATATGAAGAGCGTAGAGGTTATAGTGTCTCCATAATAGATTTAGAGCTTCAAAGCACCTTAGAAACCATCCATTCCAAGATATTTGTTTTAAAAAAGAAGAAGTTGCGGGGGGAAAGGGAGTCTCCGAGGATATGCAGCTATTAAGTGGCAGAGCCAGGAGTAAAACTCAGGACTGATTCCAAGCCAATCACTGTATTTTCCCCTGTGGTACCATACTTCCTCTCAACCCTACATGTACTCGGTCTTAGGGGAGATACAAGGAGCAATAATACAAAGATTCCGGCATCAGGAATAAATGTAAAACAAATGTGAACGTAATAAAGGAATAGAGTTATAGGATGGAGAGAGAGAGGGAACCTGGGGGTTTATCTATTCTGGCCCCTTTTGGCGGAAAGGAAATAGAAGCGCAGAAGATGAGACATGAGGGATAAAGTTTCACAGCATTTAGGGAGCGTGCACTACCTGCAGACAATGGGCAAGGTACTGCAGAAAGGACAAAATGAATCCCTTCCCTCCAGGAGCTTCTGTTTTGTGATGGGGGGCAGCCCCTCCATTTAGAGGAGTTTGCAAAACAGATACCAAATAAATAAATCTTTTTTAATTTAAATAAGTGAGACTGGCCATTGGCCCACCTAAGGGGATCAGCAATGACCTCGTGTACAAGAGGAATAATTATGAGCTGGGTCTTGAAGAAAATGGAAGATTTGAGTCATTTCAGGCAGGGGGAGGGCAAAGTTAGTGACTTTTAATAGGAGATGTGGGGTTGCCAGAGAATGGAAATCCTATAATGTTGGTGCTGGAAACAACCTTGGAACATAAAATCAGGTCCAAAAGAGGCCTTATAACAGGGGATGTCAGGGCTGGGAGAGGGCTTAGAACAAGGATGTCAGAGCTAGGAGGGATCTTAGAACAGGGGATGTCAGAGTAGGGAAGGGTCTTAGAACAGGGGATGTCAGAGCAGGGAGGGGGCTTAGAACAGGGGAGGTCAGAACAGGGAGGGGGCTTAGATCAGGGGATATCAGACCTGAAAGGGGGCCTAGAACAGGGGATGTTAAAGCTAGGAAGAACCTTAGAACAGGGGATATCAGAACAGGGAGGGGGCTTAGAACAGGGGATGTCAGGGCTGGGAGGGGCCTTAGAATAGCATCAGAGCTGGGGATTGTCATTATGAGAATAGATGCTAGAAGAAAAGGCTTAGAAATTCAAAGTAAAACATAGAATATGAAATCTTAGAAAATATACCATAAAATGTTAGCACTAGAAAGGTCCTTATGACTGAGTTTAAGATTTAATTTTGTTGAGGAGGAACCTAAGCTCAGTGGAACAAACTGTGCTTATAGATTTTATTTGTTCAGTCGTTTTAGGTTGTCTCTTTCTTTATGCCTTCATTTGAAGTTTTTGTTGCAAAGATAATGGAGTGGTCTCTCTGTCTCTCTCTGTGTCTCTGTGTCTCCCTCTTTCTCTCCTCTCTCTCTGTCTTTGTCTCTCTTGCTCCTCTTTGTCTCAAATACATATGTGTAAGTATGTATATATACATGCTTATTTATGCATATATATATAAATATACAATACATATATATATATGCCCATAGATAGCAATACCTATAGATATCTATATAACTCTATGTGCAGGTAGATGGCACAGTGGATAGAGTGCAGAATTTGGAGTTGGGGAGACTAATCTTCCTGAGTTCAAATGCAGCCTCAGACTCTGGACAGGTCACTAGTTCCTGTTTGCCTCAGTTTACTCACCTGAAAATGAGATGGAGAAGAAAATGGCAAATATCTCTGCAAAGAAAACCCCCAAAAGAGTCATGAAGAATCAGGAATGACTAAAATACCTGAAGAATAACAAATCTCTGGCTCCTCTCACTCCCGATTCGTAAGACCAGCAGAGCCTCCATGTTCTTCCTGCTACCCTGGGCTGCCCCGATCCTGCTACTCCTGAGTCCAAGCATCTGGAGCTCTGACTGTTCTCTCATGGGGAAAACAGGAGGCGAGTTAACGTCATCTTAAACAGCTGAGATTGAATGATGGAAGTAGCATCTGTCACGCCCCATATCTCCGGGCCCAAGGCCTCAAGAGTCTTTATAGTTAAAGGAAGGGAAACAGGTTGTCTCTTCTCCTCCATTCCTGCCCCACTGGATTTATTCAGCATTAGAAAACTTGGGTTCAAATCCTGACTTTGCTACTTTCTGATCTTTGGGCAAGTCTTATCATAAAATATCTCTGGGGCTCAGTTTCCTAATCTTTAAAATGACAGGGTTGGACTCAGTGGGTTTTAAGGTCAGTCCCAAAAGCTATGAGAATCTTTCTGACCTTGTCAAAAGGAAATAAGCCGGTCTTTCTGTTCGACTTTTTCCCTGGACAATGTTTGACATCAAGATCTTATTTTTATTTTTTATTTTTTTTCTTTATTAAAGCCTTTTATTTGTATAACATATGTATGGGTAATTCTTCAACATTAACCCTTACAAAGCTTTCTGTTACAAATTTTCCCCCCTACTCCCCACCCCTCCCCTAGATGACAGGAAATCCACTGCATGTTAATTACGTTAAAATACTTGACAAATGGAATATATGTATACATATTTCCACCCTTATCTTGTTGTACAAGAAAAATCATGTCTGCAAGAAAGAAAAATCAGATACAGGAAACACAATGCAAGCAAATATCAATAGAGAGCACGAAAATGTTATGTTATAGTCCACATTTCATATCCCTCTCTCCGGGTGTATATGGCTTTTTCTTCAGTGAACAATTAGAACTGGTTTGAAACATTTCATTGTTGAAGAGAGCCACGTCCATCAGAATTGATCATCATATTGTCTTGTTGCCATGTATATTGATCTCCTGGTTCTGCTCATTTCACTCAGCATCAGTTCATGCAAGTCCCTCCAGGCCTCTCTGAAATCATCCTGCTGGCCGTTTTTTTATTTTTTATTTTTTTTTTTTATTTTTATTTTTTTAAATAAAGCTTTTTATTTGCAAAACATATGAGTGACATTTCAACATTGACCTTTGCAAAAAAACTTTTTTTTTCCCAAGCTTTTCCTTTCCCTCCCCCCGCCCCCCACCCCTAGATGACAGGTAATCTAATACATGC
>JAJPUD010000162.1:593030-605649 GCA_023553655.1 Myrmecobius fasciatus | reverse complement strand
CTCTCTCTCTCTCTCTCTCTCTCTCTCTCTCTCTCTCTCTCTCTCTCCTCAATAGTTTAAATGGTTTTAAATGGTTTGCTTTCTCCTGAGATAGAATCTAATAATTTAATGAGATTGTAGGAGCAAAACATCCCCTGACCAGTCAAAATGGCAATTAAGAAACATCTGTTCTTTGTAAACTCTCCCTCCCTCCCTCTCTTCCCCATCTTGTTCCAGTTTCCTCTCCCCTCCCTTCCAGTTTCCTCTTCTTTATTCCTGAACTGAGGAGGTTAGGGCCAAAGACTTTTAAGGTTCTTTCCAGCTTGAGCTTTATGATCATTTCACTACAACAAGAAGATAAATTCTAGTCCCTCAACCTTCCTCCCATTACCAATCAGGACTCATGGTGGGCAATGCCAGGCACTAGATAATTTAGGTCTTTGATTCCCAACCTCAGGACACCATGTAGATGGGCATGATTCCAGCCACTTCAGAGGATTCTACTTTGACTCATTTTCTCAGTCCTTATGGTTTCCCGGAGACCTTGCTCCATAAAAGCTGTACTTGTCAAAATATGAGAAACATTTTCCAACTACCAACCCCCCCCCCAAATACCCTGGAGAACAAGAGATTCTCTCATTCTTAAAGGATGAGAACAAAGTTTATCTTCTCTGTAAAATTATCTCCTTCCCCGGAGATATTTCTCAAGACAAAATTCTTAAAACTAGAAAGGCTCTTAGGATGTTCCTTAATATGATGATCCTTCATTTCACAGATAAGGAAGCTGTGGACCATTAAAGGAAGGTGACTTATCTAAGGTCATATATGGTAATAGCTAGCACAGTCAGAATTGAAAATTATGTTCATGAGAGCATAAGAGCACAAGATCACAGATTTAGAGCTGAAAGGCAATTTTAGGGACAGTTGAGTCCCTAAGGACTCAAAGATGAGGAAACTAAGGCTCTGAAACATTAAATGACTTGGAGTTGCTGGATGGTGCAGTGGATAGAGAACCAATCCTTTTTTTTAATTAAAGCTTTTCATTTTCATAACATAGGCATGGATAATTTTTCAACATTGATCCTTGCATAGTCTTTTCCCCCTTCCTTCCCCTCATCCTCAGCCTTAGATGACAAGCAATCTGATATATATTATACATGTTAAAATATATGTTGAATCCAATAAATGTGAACATATTTATATAATTATCTTGCTGCACAAGAAAGGTCAGATCAAAAAGGAAAGAAAATGAATAAGAAAACAAGATGCAAATGAACAACAAAAGAGTGAAAATGCTATGTTGTGAACTACACTCAGTTCCCACACCCCTCTCTACACACCATGTAGATGGCTCTCTTCCTCATAAGATCATTGAAACTGACCTCAATCATCTGATGGAGTCCCATCCATCAGAATTGATCATCATATAATCTTGTTGCCATGTACAATGATCTCCTGGTTCTGCTGATTTCACTCAGCATCAGTTCATGCAAATCTCTCTAAGCCTGTCTGAAATCGTCCTGCTGGTCATTTCTTACAGAGCAATAATATTCCATAACATTCATATACCATAATTTATTCAGCCATTCTCCAACTGATGGGCATCTACTCAGTTTCCAGTTTCTTGCCACTAGGAAAAGGACTGCCACAAACATTTTTGCACATGTGGGTCCCTTTCCCTCCTTTAAGATTAGAGCACCAATCCTGAATTCAGGAAGACCTGAGTTCAAATTTAGTTTCAGAAAACTTTACACTTACTAGCTGTGTGATCCTGGGCAACTCACTTAACCCCAATTGCCTCGATTGCCCCCACAAAAGAGCATTAAATGAATTGACCAAGGTCACATGACTAGTAAGTATTTATGGATGTTTGAAGTGGAGACCTTGCTGAGTCCTCTAATGGCAGAGCTAGTCATCAGAGAATGACTCTAAAGCTACTGTGCTGTCCATGGTGCTAGTTGGCTAATGAGTGTCTATTATGTTCAGCTTCATATACTGGGCATTGAGGGCAGCAGAGGTTAAGGAATATCTGAAGAGAATGAAAAACAAAACAAAACAAAATAAAACATTGTCTTTAAGGAGTTCTTTTCTAATAGACTAGAATGAAAATGTATATAACCATGATTCAAAGTAGATTTTGATAAAGATTGCAGTCAAATTATAAACAAAGTTTTGTTGAGTTTTAGAAGAATTTTGGATTATGAAGTTCTCCAAATGTTTCATGAAGGAGATATCCTACTACAGCAGAAAGAACAATGGCCTAGGATTTAGACTTAAGTCTAAGTCACCATTATCTCTGAGATTTAAGACTCACCCCTTCCCTTCTCTGCTCTCAGTTTCTTCATCTTTAAAAGGAAGAGGTTAAACTAAATGACCTCTCCCAACTCTGACATTCACTCTTCTAAATGTTGTCCCAGGCCTGAAATTCTAGTTCTGCCATTATGTGTCCTGTGTATAATGGCTTCCATGCATTTTGTGTTCTAAGCGCCATCCACAAAATATTTCATGCACTGAAGTATCTCCCAACTATGACATTTTCTGTTCTAAGGTCTTTCCAAGTATTGGTATTATAACAGCTCATATTTATTTAGCAGAAGAAGAGCCCCAAATCACTGTGTATATATGTATACGTGTAGTGATATTATAGTGTCCAGGTTCACACAGCTATAAGTGTATGAGTTCAAATTTGAACTCAAGTCTTTCTTACTCTAGGGTCAGTGCTCTATCCCCTGCATCACTTAGTTTTTCTTACACAGTTTATTTAGCTGCTTTCTCCTTTCTCCTTCCTCTCCTTGACTCTCTCAGCCTCAATATTCTTTTCTTTATCTCCTCCTTCACTTTCCACTCTTTCTATTTCCTTCCATTTATCTTCTTCCCTCCTAACTCATAGAGTAACAGAATTTAAAAGCTGAAAAAAAAATCATAGCAGTCATCCAGTCCATGCCCTGGAGGAAAGAAATCTTTAACATAAATAACATAGATGATGATTATTCATACAATCTCTGTTTATAGACCACCAAGGATAGTGAATTCTTTTTCTTCTTGCTTTCTTTTCCTCATTTCTTTCCTCTACATTATACCCCACTTCTCCATTCCAATCCTGGAAAATCAGACTCTTTCATTCTGTTCCTAGTCTATCTTGGAAGACCAAGAGGCCCTGCAGGATTTTCCTCCCTCTCCATTTCTCAACGTGGACACAAGCCTCACTCTGCCCCATCCCTCCCTAACCTTGGAGCCAACTTACTCCTTATTCAGCCCCTTCTCTTTTTCCTGATATCAGCAGCCCATTTGGGAGCATTGGAGAACTCCTGCCGGGATCCAGAAATGCATTACAGAAATGTCAGAGCCATGATCTATTATGAATCATGCAGAGCCCTAAATCAGAAAGGCAGGAACTCAAGAAAAAAGGGTTTGTGTGTGTGTGTGTGTGTGTGTGTGTGTGTGTGTGTGTAGGTGTGTGTGTGTGTGTGTGTGTGTGTGTGTGCAAGTCTCAGTAGATGCCTGCCTGTGTATTCATGTATATGAGAGTGTATAAATGTGAGTGTGTGTATGCTTATGGGCTGTTTTCCTTGACAAGCTCTTAGGACAATTGTATTTTAAACCAAACAATCAAAGATAAGACAGGGAGTTTCAAAAACCCACCCAAAATTTTTCTTTAAGAGGTTCATTAATGTCAGAGCTGGAAGGGGCATTAAAGCATAGGACTTTAAAATTGGAAGAGATATTAGACTGTAGAACATAGAATTATAGATCTAGAAGAGCCTTTAGAACATGGAGTGTCAAAACTGGGACAGACCATATAATTTAGCCCGCAGAATTGGAAAGAGCTATAAAATATAGAATGGCAAAGCTGGGAGGAACCTAAACACTTAGAATATTATAGCTGGAAGAAGCCTTCAAACATGTTTTTAGAAGGAAACTTAGAGACCAGGTAGTCCAACACCTTCAATTTTCATATTTTTTATTGCTTACTTTTCTTTCTTAAAAATGTTTCTGTAATTCTAGAATATAACACTTCTCCTGTCCTATCCAGTGAGATATCCCTTGAAATGAAGAGTAATAAGGGAAAAAAATCAGTTCATCAAAATTCACTCACGTATCAACCTAGCCTGACAGAATATATAATTCTGCACTCAGAGTTTCCCACCTATGCATTTTCTCATCTCTTCTCCAGCACTAAGCCTCATAATTATACAGTATTCAGCTTTCATTTTTATGCTAGTGGTGATTATTCATCCACTCAAATTGTTGTTTTTGTTGTTCAGTCATATCTGACTTTCCGGGACCTCATTTGGGGTTTTCTTGGAAAAGAGACTGAAATGATTTGCTATCTCCTTCTCCAAATCTTTTAATAGATGAGGAAACTGAATCAAATGGGGTAAAGTGACTTGCTCAGGGTCACACAACTAATAAGTGTCTGAAGCTGGGTTTTATTTCAGGAAGATGCTTCTTTCTGATTCCAAGTCTAGTGCTTTATGTGCTATGGCACCCTCTAGCTGCTCTACGTTGTTGTAGCCCTTAAATTTATCCTTTTCTTTATTCTGTTTGTTTTCACCTGCATCAGTTCATACAAGTCTTCATATGGTTCTCTGAATTTCTCACATTCACTGTTGCTGGCCGAGCAGTAATATTCTTTTACATGTGTATCATAATTCGTTTAGCCATTCCCTTGTTGATGGGCATCTAGTTTGTGTTCAGTTCTTTGCTCCCTCAGAAAATGTCAACATGACTATTTTGCTGTCCAAGAGGTCTTTCTTTCTGGCTGGCCTCTTAAAAATATATGCTAGTAGTGAGAGCTCTTAATCAAATTATATGTACACTTTAGTGATTTTCTTATCATAATTCAGGATTACTTTTCAGAGCCCTTGGGCCAATTCCCAGTTTTACCAGCTATGAATGAGTCTATGGTAGAACTAAGGCTCAGATCCTGTTTTCTTGACTCCTGGGAAGAATTTTTTTCTACTTTCAAAGGAATAAACTAATAAAAGAAACAAAAAGCTTCATTTGGGACCATATTCAATATGACCAAAAAATGAAATGTCTAATCTTTCCCAACTGTATCACTGAGGTGCCTTTAACAAGCCGAACCAATGTAGAAATCAATAGTACAACAATATCAATCCCATAATTTAAAAAAGAGAGAGAGAGAGAAAGAAAAGAAAGAAGGAAAGCTCTCCCTGACAGTTTCCTAGACGCTGCTCATTTTTGTCTGGGCTGAGGGTAGTCCTTCCCCACCCTCAACAAAAAAAATACATACTAGATCATAGCTTTTGACAAACTTTTCTTGAAAGCTAGAAAGAGACCTATCTCCCACTGAGAACTGTCTACTTTAGAGCATTCTAGAACTCTCTAAGAAGAGCCTAGACTAAATATTCCAGCTGGCAAGTGTCTTTAGTTAAGAGTAGCAGAAAGATCCAGATCACTTTAGGACACAGTGAAGAAAACAGAATGAAGTGAGCAAATCAGGGGAGGTTCCATGGAGGAACTGGCATATGGATTCTATTTTAAAGGACCAGTAGAAATTCAACAGATCAGGGGGAATCAGGTGATATGTATTCCCTCAATATAGAAATATAAATAAAGGCAAGGAGATTAAAGAACACAAGTGATGTTTGGGAACCAAAGACATTGGCTACAGTGTAGTGAACATGAAACAAGTATTCTGAGAGAAGTCTGGAAATATAAGGTGGACTATACCTTTGTATAACAAACAAAGAGGGTTGAACTTCCCTTGGGAGGTGATGAGAGATACTGAAGATTTTCAAGGAGATGAATGACATGGCCAGATAAATGCATAAGAAAGATGAATCTGTCCTGAGTATGAAGGGGCTGCTATCATTAGATTACTATTGGCCATTATCATTAAATGGCTACACACACACACACACACATACACACACACACACATCCACATGAGATACTGATGGTTCAAAGATGACAAAATATATTCACTGTCCACAAGGAGATTACAATTTACTGAGAGGACTACAGGAATAGCATCAAGGAGATCAAAGATAAAATTGACATTGTATAATCCACAATATTTATTGCAGCTTGTGTGATTATGTGTGTATTAACAAAGAACTTAGAAAAAAGGAAGCATTGTAAAGTGGATACAGAAGATCTAGATTTAAGTCCTTTCTAAATATGTGATTGGAGGGTGGAGCCAAAATGATGGAGAAAAAATCTCTCTGAATCCCTTTAATGCCACAAAATAATTTCTGGAGCATCAGAGCCCACAAGATTAAGGAGGGAAATAGTTTTCCATCCAAAGGCTCAAGTTTCTCTCAAGAGGAGGGAGGTGAATCTACATTTCTCAAGTTTCTCCCACATCCAATTCAATCTCCATTTAGCCACTAAAGTGATTTTCCTAAAGCTTGAGTCCAATCATGTCTCAATCCATCCCCTCTACTGAATAAACTCCAATATCTCTTTATCACCTCCTGTATCAAAAACAAAATACGTTCGCATTCAAAGTCCTTAATCACTTTTCTCCCTACTATTTTCCAAGTCTTCTTATTCTTTACCACCTATGACATAGTCTTTAATCCAGCAACACTTGCCTCCTTAAGCAAGATCTCTTGGGATGTTCTTTAGCTGTCTTCCATACCTAGAATGTCCCCCATACTTATGTCTACTTATTCAGACTGTCCTTAAACCCTGACAATAATTCCATCTTCCACAGGAAGCCTTTCTCAACCTCTCTTAATTCTAGTGCCTTCCCTCTGTTAATTGTCCTGTTTATTTTGTACATAACTTGTCTGTACATATTTATTTGTTTGTCATCTCTCTCATTAGATTGTGAGATCCCTGAGGGTAGAAACTGCTTTTTTGCCTCCTTTTGGATTTCAAAAATCTGGCATAAAATCTGCTATAATGTAGGTGCCAAATAAATGTTTATTGACTGGCTGACTACTAACTACAACAAAGTGAAGAGGTAGTAGAAAAAAATGGATTTCAGCTCTTTGTAATAATAATGGCCAAGCTTGACCCAAAGAAGGGAAGACATTTCTCTCTCTTCTTTTCAGATGATGGGGAAGACTATGAGTAGTGAGTATAGTATATGCTCTCAGGATTGATTAATGTGCTGATCAAGTTTGGTGCTTATTTTATCTCTTGCCTTTTTATTTCTTGCTATAAAAGATAGCTCACTGATGGGGGAGAGGAAGAGAAATATTGGGGAAAGGAGGCGATATAGAAACATGAGATAGTATATAATTTAAAAACAATATTGAGGACAACACATTCTCAAAGAAATAGTCTACGATCAAAGGAGAGATCAGAGGTCACTAGGAAAATGCTAGGAGGGATCCATAATGGGAAGGAAATCATATATATATATATGAATGTCTCTTGGTTACAAGGATCTACATAGCAATGTCAGCCAGATAAAACACAATGTCACTGCTACCCTCTCCAAGAAGCTTCCTCCATTCTTCCCTTTAGAGGTAGCTAGATGGCATAATGGGTAGAGTGCTGGATTTAAGGCTAGGAAGATTTGAATGCAAATTTAGTCTCAATCACTTACTAGCTGTGTGATACTGGACAAGTCACTTAACCTCTATCAACCTCAGTTTCTTCATCTGTAAAATGGAAATGATAATCACATCTACCTCCAAGGGTTGCTGTGCAGATTAAATGGGATGATATTTTTAAATACTCAGTAGAGTGCTTGGCACACAGTAGGCTCTATATAATTATATATTCCCTTTCTTTTCATTGTCCAAGCAGAAGTGGATCCATTTCTCCTTAAAATAATACAATACTTTAATGTCATTTTCATGCACTGAAAATTAAAGTGGAAAGGCCCCAGGAGGTGTCTGAAGCACAAATCCCCTGTCCAGCATCCCCTACAAGGGCACATAGAACCTCTGCCTGAGACCTTCAGGGAAGAGAGAGGTATTACCTAGAATGAATGTGCATTGAATATATATTGAATGTGTTACCTTGGGTAAATCATTCCCCTTTGAGGGTTCACTTTTTATACTTACTAAATGAGATTTTTGATCCCTAAGCTCCCTCCCAGCTCTGACATCTCCTGTCCTAAGTTCCCTCCCAACTCTGACATCTCCTATTCTCAGGCCCCTCCCAGCCCTGGCATTTCCTGTTGTAAGATCCCTCCTAGTTCCGACATTCTCAATTCTAAGGACCCTCTTTAGCCCTAGCAATTCATGAACCTGCAATCCCCAGGACAAACTATTCCATTGTTGGACAGTTTTAATTATTATGAAGCCCTTAAATTGCACAGAAATCTGTCTCCCTCTAGCTTCAACTCTATGCTCATTGTCAAGTAGCATGATTGTGTATTATGAACACATGCTTGATCCCCAGTGCTGTATAGGGAAAATAAGCCTTGGATATGAGGAAAGCAACCTGGGCCTGAATTTTCTCTCTCTGACTTAAACAAGTCCCTTCTTGTTGAGCTTCAATTTTTTCATCTCTTAAATGAAGATAATAATCTTTGCCCTCCCTATTTCTTAACATTCTTGGGCTTTATTAGAATCTAAAGATCTCTCTCTCTCTCTCTCTCTCTCTCTGCACATATATATGCAGATTGATAGCTATAGGTAGATATAGCTATGGATAAAGATATGTATAGACACATCTGTATTTGCCTATCTAGATCTATAGAGATGCATCTATACATATCTGTATTTATAGCTAGTTATATGGAGAGATCTAATTTTATAGACATAGATTTCTACTTCCTATCTATAGATATAGATTTAGACATATTTCATCTATTATTCCTAATAATGATAGTTCACACTTATGCAATACTTTAAAGTGTGTAAAACACTTCACATATAAACATTATTTCATGTAAACATTACCACACTGTGTCCAAGATGTTATTATGAGGATGATTTTACAAATGAAGGAACTTAAGACTTAGAGAGCATAAGTGTTTTTCTCAGTGGTATAAATTGGGGCAGGAGAGGGGAAAAGAAAAGGGGCTGAGTTTCTATCCATTAGTCCACTGCCTACTATAAAGGGGGAGTGGAAGGGGACAAAGTACTTGAGTTGGGGGTCTAAAGAGAATTGGTTTGGAGTAAATCTCAAAGTACTCCTGAAATTTGTGGTATCCGAATCATTCATCCTGTTAGATTGATGGTTCCTTGGGATCAGAAAGATTTTCTCATCCATCACTGTATGGCCCAAAGTGCCAGACATAGAACATTGCCAACTACAGAAAACACATTCAGCTTCTAATCAATCAATCAACATTTATTAGGTACCTACTGTGAACTTATGCTGTGCTGGGTACTAGGATGTAAATAAAAAACAGCAATAGACCTGCCCTCTGAGAGTTTACATTTCATTAGGGGATATGAGAGGTTATTAGATAAGTAAATATAGGAGAAAAACTATATGTGGATAGAGAGATAGAGAGATAGAGAGATAGATAGATAGATAGATAGATAGGTAGATAGACAGATAGATCTGGGAGTTACATATAGGATAGATAGATAGAAAGATAGATAGATAGATAGATAGATAGATAGATAGATAGATAGATAGATAGATAGATAAATTATTGGTGGTAGACCTTGACAGTTATAGTCCCTACCCAACCCAGGCTAGGTAAGGTCACTTATGGCAGAAGATATGAGCTGAGAATAAGGGAGATAAGAATTCCAAGAGTCAGAGAGGAGCTTTCCAGGGGCAGGGGAGGGGATGTCATGTGCAAGTAAGACCACGAAGACCAGTTTTGCTGGAGGGAAAGTATTTGAAGGGAGGTCATGTCGTAATACTAAAGAAATCAGTTAGAGTCAGGGTCTAAAAGAAGTGCCAGACAGAAGAGTCTGTACGTGATTCTAAAGGCCCTAAGCAGACACGGGAATGTATTGAGCAGGGCAACAGCATGAACCAGTCCAAAGTATTTTCAAAAATCTTCCTTCCTAGTTGCCTTTCCTAAAGGTACTGATTTAAAAGATCAAATTAAAAAATTAAAGTACATATTATTCTTTGCCCAAGATTTAAACAACAAATTCCAAATTATTCCCTCTTTATTCACAGAGCCAAGAATGGATAATTGCAATTTTGTTTAGTGATAACTGGATGAAATCAAATAAAAATAATAATGTCACATAGTCACAGAGCAACAGAAGCAGAAGGGGACTTGGGCCACACAATTACAGAGTAAGGAGGAATCTTAGAACATAGATTCCCATAACTAGAATAGCCTGGGTTATTCCTGGCAGAATCCCTAGAACATGGAATATCAGAGTTCAGAGGAAATTAAGGATATAGAATGTCAAAGCTTGGGGAGTTGGTGGAAAGGGGAACTTTGTTAAATATATACACTTATAACTGAGAGGGACTTTAGAACACAGACTATCTTAGCTGAAAGTTATTTTATAATAGAATGTCAGAATCAGAAAGATCATAGAACAGAGTATCAGAAGCTGGCAAGTCTTTAAAATGTAGAATGCAAGAGAGGGGACATACAAAGAGACACTTAAGGTGCCTCCCAACTTTAATGTCTTTTGACTTGGTGTTGAGAGTTAGGGAAAGAAACTATGAATTGTGACAGGTACATATATTTTTTACAGCTTAATCTGGTTGGACTGTATATCTGTATGTGTGGAACAGAAAGCAAAATTGGAAACAAAACAAAAAAAGTTCTACCTGCCACTAGGGGAAAATTACAAAAGCATTTTTTTTTGCCTCCAGGACATTAATAAAACAGATTACAAAACTGGGAGTGAATACAATTAGGCGATCTTCACATATCCATCCCCAAAATGCTTCCTGTACACTCATCTGATTTCCATGGCAGTTCCCATGCTGAGAAAATCTGTCTGTAATTACTGATGAAAAGATAAGGCACAGAAGCATTCCACAGGAGGGGGACCCTTAGAACACACCATCCTGTTTGTACGGTGCCCCTCTGGCTGCCTCACTCCGAGGTGTTAGCAGATGCTGCTGCCCATGCCCGGTGGTGAGAGCTTCAGTGTGGCAAGCTTTCTGGTGGAAAAACGAAAGGTCATTTAACGAGGGACATTTTGTGAAAGGGGGTGATAGGCTGTGGAGAGCCAAGATTCGGAAGAGTGGGGATAGAGGGTGGGAGGGGGAATGGAACAGGAGACCCTCCTTCACCCCCCTCCCAGCCTTCCTAATTCTTCCTACACTCAGTTCAAGGGAGAGGAAATTGTCCTTCCTGCCCTTCATATGTCACCTCTCTGAATTTCCTTGTATTTATAGTTATCCCTTCCACATCATGACTTATCCCATTGCAGTTTTGATCTATCACAGGTGGGCATAAGAAATTAAATGGGAATTTTGCAGAAGCCATAGACAACATGTAAAGGCCAGCAGATGGCACAGGAAAAAAAAATAAACACTCAGAAATGCATAAATGGATGTATAGTTATCATATAGTATCAGCCCAAATTTTATAGTAAGGTACTATAAACACTGTATTAAAAAAAAAAGAAAAAAATCAGGTTTCATTTTTGGTATGAAGAAAGGGCCAAAAATGTTTACATCGATTTCCCCTGCAACGTGGAAGGGATAATTCTACTTCTTATGTGTTTTACAGAAACTTATATATGTGCAGAGTGTTTTGCTGGCTCAGCCAGGAACACCTTGAAAGCAAAAATGATTTCATTTCTCTAGTAGTATCTTTGGTGCTTGGCCCCTAATAAACACTGGTGAGTTTGTCAATTGATTTCATCCAGCTAGTATTAAATATAATGTAAAGGGCTCTATGTCAGTTATGGTGGGATGGATTTTTAGGTTTGCCAAGCACTCAGCATACATGATCTCATTTGAGCTCCACAACCCCATGAAGTATATCCTATTTTTTAACTCTACAGATGAGGAAATTAAAGTTCAGAGAAATTCAGAAGATACTAGTTTTTAGTCATTCATTCATTCATTCATTAATGCATGCACATATTCAGAAAACATTGGTTATAATTTTAGTTAAGTTAGTTTAGTTAAGTTCAATTAAGTTTCCAGTTAAACTTAACCAGACACTGTGGGTGAAAGCAAACAACCCCTCCTCTCAAAAACAGTGCAAGCTAGCCTGGCCCTCTGAGGTTTTTGAGCCCCAAACCCTCTTTCTACAGATCAGAATTGTAGATGAAATGTATATTCAGGTCTCCCAATATGGAGTAGGAAAGCTGAGATTCAATCCCAAGTCTTGATTACAGAGTCAGTTTTCTCTCCATTATACTATGACATTTTCCTACTTGTTTAAAAGTTGTTGGTGTGAATAATAATGAAGAAGGACAATTAAAGTCCTGGATTTAGTCAAATTGGATGTAGTCAAATTCAGACCTGGATTTTAGATCCAAATCCCAGATTGGATGATATGATATGTCACTTGCTTCCTTATATCTGTTTTCTTGTGGGTCAAATGGAGATAAAAATGGTACTTATCTCATAAGCAGGCACATCAGTAAAACAGAACATGTCTACAGATTTTCTAGTTTCTTTAAGGCATTTTCCATATACTCCTCAAATTCTCCTAGAAATGGATCCCTAGTACCCTTTACAAGGAGAATATCTATCTGAGAAAGGTGATGGGATCTGGACATGTGCCAAACTCAAGTACATGCAGCATTTGTGTAATAGAATTAGTGGTGGTAGTAGTAGTAGTAGTAGTAGTAGTAGTAGTAGTAGTAGTAGT
>JAJPUD010000162.1:558256-593020 GCA_023553655.1 Myrmecobius fasciatus | reverse complement strand
GTAGTAGTAGTAGTAGTAGTAGTAGTAGTAGTAGTAGTGGTAGTAGTAGTAGTAGTAGTAGTAGTGGTGGTGGTAGTAGTAGTAACAGTTGTAGTAGTAGTAGTGGTGGTGGTAGTAGTAGTAACAGTTGCAGTAGTAATAGTAGTAGTAATAGTAATGCTAGTAGTGATGATAATAGTGATAGTGGTAGTAGCAGCGGTAATAAAAAATAGTACTACTGGGTGATAATACAGTAGTAGCGGCGGTGGTGGTGATGGTAGTAGTGGAAATGGTAATAATTGTACTAGCTGTAGTGTTGATTATCACAATGAAAACTTTTGTGGGGGAGTGGGAGGGCAACAATGAAAGCTTCCAGAGAGGAGAATTTTCCTTAAAGGCTAAAATGCTGCATTGAGGCTGAGGGTATCAGAGAGAGATATAATAAATATACTTTAGGTAAAAAAGACTTGGGGGTTTTAGTGGACCACAAGACAAATTTAAGTTAACATTGTTGTCCTCATAGGAAATACTGTAACTCTCCATCTTTTTGGACATACACTCAATTATTTTATTTTAATAATAATAAT
Organism: Myrmecobius fasciatus; assembly: GCA_023553655.1. Lineage (NCBI taxonomy): Eukaryota > Metazoa > Chordata > Mammalia > Dasyuromorphia > Myrmecobiidae > Myrmecobius > Myrmecobius fasciatus. The sequence continues at coordinate 592,454 of JAJPUD010000162.1, read as the reverse complement.
AATCTTGTAAGTTCCACTTACTCCAAAAGCTTGTTTCCAATTGGGAATAGAATTTGAAATGGACATGAAATATGGAGAGGCAGACACGTACACACACACACACACACACACACATATATATATATATGCATATATATATATATGCACAAATTTATACCTATATAAGTATCTATATACATGTATTTGCATCCATACATGTATACACATATAAATATACATACATGTATATGTGTGTATAAATACATGTGTGTATATATGTGTGTATACATATATATATATATATATATATATACACATCCATGCCCGAGAGAGCAATTTAGATAGATAGAAAAATAGATTAGTTAGATGGATAGATGGATGGATAAATCGATATTCTCTTTTAGGAAGGGGGTTGTGTGTGTGTGTGTGTGAGTGTGTTTAATAGCCTTGAGTCCCTGGGATTCTTCTAAATCTTTCTCAAGGCAGCATTTTGGAGACTGGAGAACAATACCCCACATAGCCCCAAAGAAAGGCTTGGAAAGCCTCCTTCCAGAAAATCTAATTTCATCATTGAGAAATCTTCTGTCTTAAGCAGCCTCCAACACGACTGCCATAAATTTACATATTCCTCCGTGCTCAGGCTCCTCTAGAACAGGCCCTATTTGCATAATGAGGCTGCTGGGAGAGCTCCTGCTAGTCCTCAGCTCTGATGGAGGGGGAGAGGCAGCCAGGGCTGAGCCCCCGGATGGGCTGGGAGAAAGCCCTCAAAATAATTTCCTTTGCAAAACTCATCCTCCAGTGGAGCAGTCTGGGTTAAGTTCCTTCATCTTAAAATTATGGAGGGAGAGCATCTGCCTCCTAGGGTTATAGTAAGAAACAAATGAGATTATTTATACACATAAATGCATATCTAATCTCATATACATACATATGTGTATATATATGTGTGTTTATATACACACTTTAAAAAATTTTAAGTGTATATAAAATGCCAGCTTGTTACTATTATGATTCATTCCCTGAGGAAGGGAAATAGACTGGGACAGCTCCTGGTCCAGGGCTAGTTAAAGTGGCCAGGCCACTGGGGTTTCTGATGCAGATGGCCTTGCTCTAAAAATGGAAGATTTAAATCAGATAAAGTACCTTTCAATTCTAGAATGATTCTTGACCTCTCTAGCTCAAATTTGAACTCTCTTTTTCATCATTTCTTATCATTTCTCGGCTTCAGTTTTCTGATCTGTAAAATGAGAATAATCTTTGCCTCATGTACAGAGAGATCATTAGAGTTCAAGCCTTTCATTTTACAGATAAGTAAACTGAGGCCTAGAAAAGAAAAATGATTGACCCAGGGCTAACAGTTTGTAAGTATCCAAACTTGAATCTCAACCTAGTTGTTGTGGCTCCAGAGAGTAATCTCTTTAGGACAAAATAAAAGCCCGTCTCACCCCTCTTGTATACAAAAAAAGTGTTGAGTACTTGAAGACATTCATCATGCTGCTATTAGTTCTTTTCTTCAAATTCAATCTCTCTCCTTCCTTTAACTGATCCTCTCCTGACATGGACTTGAGTCGCTTCACCATCTTGATTGAATTTTCTCCAGCTTATCAATGTTCTTCCTCTAACGTGGTACCCAGAGCATCACCCCCAAACTGATCAAACTGATCAGGATCATTGAGAGTATGTCAGGACACTCCTTTCCACCACAGGGAGGAAGCACCACCAAGGGATACCTCCAAATCCCTTTTTCCTTTCACAGAGCTGACTGCCTTTCAGTCAAGCATCCTCAGAGCACAACATATTCTACTTCCGTGGCAGTGCCATTGAATAAAGATACGATTCAAGCTTGAAAGCATCATGGAAATATTTCTTATTTGTTCATTTGTTTGTATTTGTTGTTGTCATATGAATAGCTATTCTGAATCTGTTTTCTCCTCTGTGTGATGTTGTTATAATACAGCCATTCAGTCATTTTTGACTCTTCATGACCCTATAGATCCTAGCAAGCCTGGATTTTCCATTCTCTAACTCTCCAAATCTATCCAAATTCATGTTTGCTGCTTCCATGACACTCTATTCAATTCATCCCCTGCCAGCCTCTTCTCCTTTTGCCTTCACTCTTTCCCAACCTTGTGTTTTTTTCAAATAAGTCACATCTTCCCATCATGTGGCCCAAGTATTTAACCTCCAGCTTCAGTCTTTGAACAATGGGCACACTTAATACTTGTACTACCTTCTGCCTGGAGTCATGTTAATGGAAGCCCTTTGTATAGCTCAAAGAGCTACATAGAAGGGGAAGTAATTGATATAAATCAACCTCTCTAGGTCCTCCAGAAGTTTCTTTCTGAAGGGAAGAGAGCTACTCAGCCCCTTTTGATTAAGACATTCTCAGTGCTTGTAACTGTTCTTAGTGTCTTTGTATATCAAGATGCATTGACCCAGAGAAGACAGGACACTTTGCAGGAATCCGTGTTTCCTCTTTGATCAATAAGTCTTGACATTCCCCTCAACAAAATCTATAGCTGATGGTTATTAATTACGTTTCATTCTCTTTTAAGCCTCCCTTTGACCCCTTTGGTCAGGTAGAACTTCTCTCTTTGGTTTCCATGGAGTTTCCACTGGGCCATAGCAAATGGGGGCTGGGTGAGTTTCTGACTTCAAAATTATCCTCTCCAGTGAATGATTTAAAAGGGATTATTGCTGTTGGTCTTCCTTTCCCTACCTGGATGGGAAAAGGTAATTAAAAGTGTGCTGGACCAGGTATAAGAAGCCTCGGGACATAGCCTCCTCTCTGCTCTACATTTTTGGCAGGACCACGGTCATCTCCACCCTCTCTCTGGAACTCAGTTTGTTCACCTGTCCAAGGAAGGAAGAGGTTCAGCATCTGTTTTGAATGCACTGTTCTAAAAAGTGGCTGGTTCCCACAATTATTTAGCTTCCTCTCTAACCTAATGAATGAATTAATAATGCATTTTAAGTGTTTACTAAGTGCCGAACATTGTGGGAGGCTCTGAAGAGACAAATAGAAAAGACAATCTCTGATCTCAAGGAGCTCATATTCTAATGGGGGGAGGCTACACATGTGGAAAGTCTCAGCTGCATGTGAGATAGGAAAGTTCTATGGTACTTGTCATGCTGTGGCCAAGAAAATATTCCTCTTTTGATGTTGAATCATTTGGCAATGCTAAGGACTTTCTTAAAGAAGGAATCTAAACGTGGGGACTACTTAGTGTGTATGTGAGGGAATGGGGGCAATAACTATTTTGTAAGGGGGGTTCTCGGCAAACAAATGAGCAGAATCTGAGGGATCAAAGCCTTTCCCAGATAGTAAGTACCTAATAGGCTTTCTGCTGTGGTAGCAACCAATGCACCCACCTCATCAGAGAAATCTTGACACTAAGTCTTCCTAATGGAACCCAGCTCCTATTTCTGAGCTGCCATTAGGATTCAGTACCATGGCTAGAGACAGCAGTGTAGCTATGAGCTAATTCAGTACTAGATCAAGATGTTTCCATGTGTTGTGTATTTTTCTACATTAGGACGCAGTGGGAACTTTGGGTTCAGAGAGGAACAGAGATCTAGAGCTAAAAAAAAAAAAACAAAAACAACTTAGAGATCACGTCTTCCAAGTTCCACATTTTACATATACAAAACTGTTCTTAAAAAAGGTAGAATGATCTGCCCAGCATAATCTAGACAGTAATCAGCAGATGTGTCATTTGTAGTCAGGTCCTCAAATGCAGAAGCTCATAGACCTGGAGCCCAGAGAGTACTTTGAAATCATCTAGTTCCAAACCCTTTGTTTTATAGATGAGAGAGCTGAGACCCAGAGCAGTGAAGTGACATACCCAAGGCCACAAGTGGGATTTGACCTCAGGTCCAAAGCCACTGTCTTCTCTCATTCCACTATAAGATTTTTTCTTCCTGGGAATAGATCACAAGTAGATCACAAGATCCCAAGTTGGCAAAAAGGATTCAATGTTATAACTGAAGCATAGATATCCAAGAGATAAAGATTGAATGTCAAAATACCAAGATATATCCAAAACTCAACCAAATGAGAAAGAGAGAGGGGAGGTCTGGGCAGACATGGGTGAGATCCTCACCCACAGCAAGAGGAGGACAGGGGCTGATGAGCCCTCAAAAGCCATACCTTCAGTCCAGACATCCACAGAGCACTGGTTTTCTATTACTATTCTCTGTTCAGTGTGGAAACACTTACGTACATGCCTGGGCTTCTCAGGGAGGCAGAAGAGGACCAGAGATTTTATAAGGAGAGACAAAGGGCAGTATCCCTCAGGCTCACCATATTGATTCCCCATCTCAGATGGCACAAGCAAGAGGACACCAATTAGCAATGATCAAGGAGAGAGTATTCCAGAAAACAAATTAAGGCTCCCAGCCAGTATAAGAGAAAGGCAGGAGCAAAAATAGACTGTAGTCAAGCATTCAAAAAATACCAAGACCATTAATGTAGAGGTATTTTGTTCTAGATTTGTTTTTTTTTTCTTACATGAATATGCGGTTCTAAATTATGGGTATTGGGGGCTATGTTCAAGAGCCTCAGGCAAGACATGCTGGGTACACAGTGGGGGCTTCCTGAGTTTACTGCTCTGCCTGAGCTGGGAAAAGGTCTCACCTAGGTTTTTCTTGTTAAAGACTGAAGCACTTTGGAGAATGGCAGTAATTATTACAACATTAAAACAAAGCACTGAAAGCTTATTGCTTTCGAGGGATCGCTAACTATCTTTGTCTAATTAGTTGGCACCAATTAACACTGGGGCAGCATGGCATAGTGGAATTAGTTCTGGACTTTAACTGAGAAGGGTTAGATGCATGTCTGAGCCTCACTACCTAGCAGTTATATGACCTGAGGTAAGTAATGTCATTCTACCTGGACCTCCTTTGGGAAATAGGGACAGGATGCTCAATGTTGAGCTAAGGTCAAAGGATCTTGGGAATCAGTGAGGAGAATTCTCCTATTTTGCCAATAAGCCAAATCACAGAGACATTGACCTATTGGTCCAAAGTCATCTAGCTGGTTAGTGGAGGAGCTTGTGATCGAACACCCATCAGTCAATTTCTCATTCAGTGATATTGCCAGTGCACTATCCTGCTTACCACAAGGGTTATGGAAAAGGACTTGATTCACTTCAATGTTTGATGATAACATAAGTCATCATTGCTAGTCAATTTCTATCAAATATATATTGTTCCTCACATTCTTCTGGAAAATGACAACAAAAGGAGCATGCATGCTAATGGAAAGAGACATGGAAAAGAACATGCTAGGTGAAGAGTCAGATGATAGTCCCTGGGTCTGAATCCTGGCTCAGTCACGCATCTACCAGGGGACCTTTGATGAATAATTTTTCCTCTGTTGTCCTAAGGTGTTTCTTCCTTACAATGTTTCCATGGGATATGATAAAATCAAAGTGCTCTCCCAGCTCTGGCATTCTCTATTCTAAAATCCATCCTCTTTTTTGTCTCTCATAAGATTCCCTCCCCAGTGTGAATGGATCTAACCATTCTGGAGAGCAATTTGGAACTACACTCAAAAAGTTATCAAACTGTGCATACCCTTGGACCCAGCAATGTTTCTATTGGGCCTATATCCCAAAGAGATCTTAAAGGAAGGAAAGGGACCCACAGGTGCAAAAATGTTTGTGGCAGCCCTTTTTGTAGTGGCTAGAAACTGGAAACTAAATGGATGTCCATCAATTGGAGAATGGCTGAATAAATTATGGCATATGAATGTTATGGAATATTAATGTTCTGTAAGAAATGACCAGCAGGATGATTTCAGAGGGGCCTGGAGAGACTTCCATGGACTGATGCTGAGCGAAGTGAGCAGAACCAGGAGATCATTGTACACGGCAACAACAAGACTATATGATGATCAATTCTAATGGACATGGTTCTCTTCAGCAAGGAAATGTTTCAAACCAGTTCCAAATGTTCAGTGATGAAGAGAGCCATTTACAGTCAGAGAGAGGCCTTTGGGAACTGAGTGTGGTTCACAACATAGCATTTCCATTCTTTTTGTTTGTTTGCATTTGTTTTTTGTTTGGTTGCATTTTATTTTGCTTCTCTTTTTTACTGATTTTTTTTCTTATGCGGCACGATAATTGTATAAATATGTATGCACACATTGGATTTAACATAAAAAAAAGATTCCCTCCCTGCTCTGACATTATATATTTTAAGGGCTCTCCTACCTTTGATATCCAGAGACTAAGTTATTACCCCATTACCCACTTCAATTCTATAGGATGACCTCTTTTTCCATGAACATGCTAATGTTGAAGTAATTGAGTTATGCCTTCTCTAAATTCACCATCCAGATTTGGCTGTCTAACATGCACATGCACATACGTGCATATGTATGTATATTGGTATGAATGTATCTATAACTATATTTTTTTCTGGAAGACATGGGAAGTTGTCCTGGAAAAAATAGTAATACATTAATATGGCTTAGAGTAATTTAAAGCAGTACCTTCATAGCAGAGTTAGATCAACTCATCTATAAGTTTCTCGCAAGTTCTCATTTGATCTCAGTTGATCATCATAGCATGGCTCATAATTTATGATTTTATAAAAAAAATCGCTACCCATTTTTTTAACCAGATGGTTATCCCTTTGGTATTGATCTACCCCAACCTTGGCTAGGCTAAACCTCAAGCAAGAGACAAACATCCCATCTATGGACTATTTATAAGTTGGCCAGAACCTTATACTTCGCTGACATGACCTTTGAGAATCCAGGATCATCTATGTATCAAGAAGAGGAACTTACATTTTAGTAGCACTTGAATTTTTCAGGTCATGGCAAACCATTCCAGTATCTTCACCTAAAAAAAAGAGCAAATGGAGTCATGGAAAATCACTGGAGTGACTGAACAAAAGCAATTTGAATTTGAATCCACAGACATTTATTGAATACTGTATGAGTCAGTCATAAGGATAAACACAGGAGATATATGAATATGTAAAGCGATTGTGATTCCTAATTATGATAGAAATTCTCAATGTGTGAATTTGTTCAGCCAACATGGATCTCAACCCATCTATGATTTATATATAATCTATGGAAGTTATCTGAGGTACACAGAGTTCATGTGTCTTGATGAGGTTATGTCTGATATGTCTGAACATGGGTCTTTCTATTCCACGCACAAGATTTTATCATCTATTAATTCCTAAATGCTAAGGAGATAAATTTAAAAAAAAATACATTCTTTGCCTTCAAGGAACTTTCTTATCATCTGTGTTAAGGAGTTAGGCAAATACAACATAAAAAATAAATTAAACTCCTTAACAATACTTGATTAAAATTTGACCTTTCTTCTACAACTTGATATATCCTTTATCAATAGCCCACAGCTTGATCTTTAAATAAAATAGCAAAGCACTTAATTGAGACAGAATAGCAAAGTATATACTAGGAGAAACTCATTCAATGGACTCTTTCTCAAATCCTTATGCTCTCAGTATATGAATATTCCTCCTGTCTAGGTCTGCAAGATTTCCCCCCCAAAACCTAATGCTATGGGCATGTCAGGGGTGTATGCTGATAAATGTTTAACATCCAGATCTCTAGACCAAAAAATATATACTTGACACACTTTTGTGTTTAAATATTGCTGTTTTCTCCATCGCATTCTTAAATCTAGACAATCAGCAAAGCTTTAAATTAAGCACTGATTTATAGTATTTGCTCATTTCTAAGGTAAAAATACTCACACTAAAATTTAGCCATTGGCTTTCCCTAGCTGGTTTGAGTTGTTTCCAGCATTGCTCTAGGAGAACCCTGATGCTTTGTGCTCTGTCCAAATATTTCCTCCTAATGAGGCTAAGAATCTTGCTATTCTCTTGCTTCACAGTCGTAAGTAACATCTATTTAAACTTTGCTCTCTGCTCCTACTCTCTCTTGAGAGTCTCCTCTGTTATTATGCAATTCTGTTGGCTTCTTAGCTTCAATTTATCAAGCCTCTACCCTCTTCCTACTTCAGCAAACTGTTATTCTTCTTTGAGAGTGAGAATTCCCTGGATACATATCTTTAGCTAGTCAACCCATATTTGGCAATATTAAATATTAATTTAATTTGGAAAAATTAAATAAGAGAAGGTGCATCCACTTTCTCTTAAGGGTTCACTCTCTTTTATAGGTGCACACACACGAACACACAGCTGTGCACAGACACACGACCCACTCAGGCACTTGGAGGACTTTTTCACTCATATCTACCCATGAAAGATCCCAAATCCTTACACCTAACTGAATTAAAATGAGTGAATTCTAGTTTCCTCTTATACACACATATATGTTGCATGTGTGTATATATTATAAATATATATGTAGAACTTAATCTCTCTTCCTAAATCTCTTTAAGGCTGGTGATAAACACTTTAAAACCCTTGCCTTTTGATAACTAATGCTTAGCCATAGAAATGCCTCTCAAATTCTGATAAGCCTTCAGAAACTATGAGGGAATAAGGGGGAATAAAAAGGATGATTATGTCAATTAACTTTTTTAGAGCTATGTCTTTTATAACCCCCTGCCCGAGAGATTAGCATTATTATTATCCCCATTTTACAGATGAGGAAATTGAAGCAAACCAAAAATAAGTGACTTTCCCAAGGTCACATATCTAGTGTCTGAGGACACATTTGAACTCAGGTCTTCTTGACTCTAAGCCCCAACACTCTATCCAGTGCATCACCTCCTGCCCATAGGATGGACTTGATGATGGACTTCTTCATGGAACCCAAGTTGTGAAGATGTCAGTTCCTAGTACATGTAATTTGAGAAAAATTGCAGAAGGATCAATCACTGGCAATTCAGGAGACCAGGAAAGGCTTCAGAAAGGAGGAGAAAATTTTGAGAAATCTCAGCTTCCTTCATTTTATGTAAAACAGGCGGAGCCCATGGTATAGAAATGGGATTATCCATTATCATTCACGTAGTGAGTGGCCATGCCAAATTTTAAATCCGAGATTAATTGTCCCAGAGCTAGAGCTCTTTCTGACCTTCTGTGTTCTCCCCACCTCTCACAAAGCTGAAAAGAACAAAAACTTACGAAGATGGAATCAGCCATTGTGGCAGCCTCGTGGAAGTTATTTTAAGGGTTGTTGGAGGCAGGGTGGTATGAAAGATAGAGAGCTGGCCTCAGAGTCAGGGAAACTTGGATTTGAGTTCAAATTTCAATACTTTCTTCCTATGATACCCCAAGACATGTTGATTTAACCTTTCAGTGCTTTAAGCGAATTTCCAAGATAAGAAGTTGCCAAGAAAGTGTCTACTGATATTGGTAGAGAGACTTTCCTCCTCTGGGAGTTCCTAGTGTCAAAGAAATCCCATGTCCAATTTCCATCCCAATTCCTAGGGATTGGTGGTCCTGGTGAGGAAGTAATCTCTTTTCTCCTCAAGCCTGCCCAGAGAACTCCACGGTCTTTAAACCAAAAGCGATCTTGACAATATACCTTTATCAATATGAAACAAATAAACACTTCTGTTTAACGTATAAATCCCAGGACCCAGTCGGCTCGTGGAGGACACCTATTAAGTGTACAGACCATAAAGATGTAATAATACAATTTAAAAATATGGCCCCATCACCCTCATAAACCCAAAAATCAATACCATGGGATGTGAAGGCACAGTGCAGTGAGGATGTGGCTAAAGTTTCCTCCCAGCAGCCACAGACTGGAGAGAAAAGGAGGGGTAAGGGCAGACTCTGTGCTGTGAGCATGAGCTGGGAATAGTAGGAATGAAAGAAATGGAAGGGGAGACCTCAAAGGATATAGCTGGCCTGGTCAGCCACCTGAGCATCCCTTGCTGTTTCTTAAAGGAGTAAATATTAAGAGGAATCAAGAGATGGGAGATTGTGGAAGATGCACTGGAAGTGGAGTCCTGTTTGTATCCTTCTGTCTGCTATTATAATCTCTCTATCCTTCAGCAAGTCAACAAAACCCTTCTGAGCCTTAACTTCCCTCCCCTGTCAGAATCAAGGAGCCACACTAGATTTTCTCTCAAGCCCTCTCCAGTTTTTCTGCCCCTGAATTGTCCTGAGACCACATATAAGTTGCTTTTCTTTATTCTAGTTGCCTCTTCTGGGAAATGTGGACAATAACACCTGCCCAGCCTACTTCAGAGGTCATTTTGAGGCTAGAAAGAGAATTATTAAAATGGGAAAGCATCTATCTCAGAGACAAATACAGCCTCTTGGCTTAAAGCTGAAGCCACAGAGGCTAAACATTAAATAGCACAATAATGGTGAGGTTGGTAGTTAATCCGGGTCCCCTGGGTCCCCTGGATCCCCTGGGTCCTTAGCTTTTAGTCTTCTTTATTGTATCCAGAGACTTCCTCCAGTAAGAAGATGGTAATTCATAAGAACAGCTCAAATTTTGTACCTTAAGTTTAGAGACATAAGGTACCTTTTGTTCTCTTCATGGAAATTCTGTGAAATACACTACAGTATGCCAATATTGTTCCCATTTTCCAGATGTAGAAACTGAGGCTCAAAGGGGAAGTGATATGCTTTCCACCTAGTAAACAAGGAGGAAGTGTCAGAATTTTAGCCCATCTTTTCTGAATCCAATTTTTCCCCTTTTTGTTCTACTTTATTGTCTATACCTCATATTTCTTGACATTTTATCAATCATTCAATAAATATTGATTAAATACTTACTATAGAGCAGGCAGTACACCAAATATAGGGGATATCCCAAAAAGTTGACTTGTTTGTGATCCCTGCCTTCCAGAAGCTTACATTCTAATAGAAGAGACACTAACTAGACCTACTCATGTAGAGTAGATGGAGGGTAATTTCAAAGTGGAAGGAGATTCTAGCATCTAGGTGGATGGGGACAGCTTTCTTGGAGAAAGGTGGATTTTAACTGAGTCCTTAAGTAAGTCTCAGATTCTATGAATCTGGAGGGGGAAAGAGAAAATCATTTCAGACATAAGGACGACCAAGACAAAGCAAGGAGATGGAGTCAGTCAACTTGTATTTATTATGCTCCTACTATGAGCCAAGTGATGGGCTAAGCATTGAGGATGCAGTTCCTTTTATCAAAGCATTCACAGTTTCATGGGGAAGGAAATATATAAACAATTGTAGACAAATAGTATATCCATAGGTTAAATTGATGGTATTCTTGGAGGGAAGGCACTAAGATTAAGGAGAATTGAGAAAGACTTCTGGCAGAAGATGGGACTTTTAGCTGATACTTAAAGAAAGCCAGGGCAGCTAGGAGGCAGAAAGTGAGTGTTTGAGGGGAGTAAAAGTAAGAAGATGGTAAAGGTAAAATGGGGGCAGTCAGATTGAGCTTTAAATGCAAAACAAATGCTTTATATTAGATCTTGGAAGCAATCGAGAGCCATCCACAGCTGTCTTGATTTTTATCTTGTGAGGGATTTTGATAAATCTGGAAGAGACAATGGGGATGATGATTGAGCAGCTCTGCCTCAACTTACATCCAATTCACACACAAGTCAAGACATCAGACATCACCTTCACGATGCCATTGGCCCTCCTCAAGAATGAAGGACAAACAACAATGAACAATAGGGAGCCGCTGGAGTTTATTGAGTGAGGATGTTATGCTATACCTACAATTAAGGAAAAATCACTCTGACAATTGAATGAAGGATGGTTTGGAGGGCAGAAGGACTAGTTAAAAGGTTCTCACAAGGCATGAAGCAGATGTGAAGCAGAGGGGATATGAGTGGGAAGAAGGGAGCATGTATAAGAGATGTTGCAAAGGTAGAATCAGAGACTTACCAAGTATTTCTCCTCAGAACTACCCAGTGATATTTATAGTATGAGATTAGTTATTTCCTATTTTAAGAAGAAGGTAATGAGGACCGCAAGAGAGAGAAAGTGACTGAATATGGGTGACAGCTAAAAAATGTCAAGAGCCGTGACTTGAATTCATTTATTTTAGAGAACACAACCAACATTTTCGACTACTTTATATGATGGAGACAAGAATAGGCTACAATAGGTCACAAGCCAAGATTTAGCTGTCCAACAAAAAGTAAAAAAAGGTTGAGAAAAAACACCCGAAGTTTGAATTAGATCTGGAAGAGTGGAATCCCTATTACCCCCAGCTCCCTAATTCTTCTCCTTGGCCAGAATCATAAACTCTTGAGTCCATTTAATATAAATCTGATTGTACAGCAGAGTGATATGATGGCTAGAATCCTGAGCCTACGTCAAAAGGGCATATATATATTCAAAAATAAAAACTTGTATTAGTAAAGTACCTTACATTTTACAGAGTGCAACACAAATGTAATCGCATAGTACATGGCTGGGTGCTGGGTACAATTATGTGAACAAAAATTCCACCTTCTTCTTCTTATTGCTTATTTCCTTACTAAGACCCTTTCCGAGTTCAAAAGGTAGTCTAGAATATGAAAAGACATTGGGTTCTCTTCCATTCAATGCATTGATTCTACCCCTAATGTGAACTGGGAAAAACTTCCACTCAATTTTAAGTTGTCCTTCTGCTTCTTATGTATTAATTATAGAATTCTAGGGTTGGCCTAAAAACATATACATTAATGATAATTTCAAATAGCATAATAATTAATGTTGCCTAACTTTGTGACCTCATTTTCAGTTTTCTTAACAAAGATAGTGAAGTGGTTTGCCGTTTCCTAAATAGGATGAAGTGACTTGCCCAGAGTCACACAGCTAGAAAGTGTCTGAGATTGGATTTGAACTCAGGTCTTTTTGATTCCAGATCCTGAACTCTACCCAATACACCTATTCTGCAAGTAATAATGGCTTAGATATTGTGTTAAGGTTTGCATAGTGATTTATGAATATTCCTTCCTATGATCCTCACAATAACCTTGGGAAATAGGTGCTGTTTATTATTCCCATTTTATAGATGAGAAAACAGAGGCAGGCAGAGGTTTAGTGACTTACCTAGGATCACACACTAAGAAAGTTTCTAAGATTGGATTTGAACTCAGATCTCCTGGATTGTAAACCCTGCACTTTATCCATAACTTCCCTCCATGCATTTTCAGGCCTGGCCAAAGTGGGAATTTTTCAGATGAACTATACATGCTTAGGGTGAAGATTTTGTTTTAGTTATCACTGGGTGGTGGTGAATTGGCAATGGGAGGAATAAATTGCAAATAGATATAAAATTAATGCATTTGTAAAAAATAAGATAACTTTCTATGTGCCACAGTGCCAGAGATAAGATCAGAAAATCTGAGCACCAGGACTCTTAGCATCATAAACTCCTGGGATCTTGGAGTTTGCAAAAAAAAAAAAAAAAAAAACATTAGAAGAAAGAAACCTAGAAGCTCCTTGGTCAAACCTAGATTCAAACAAAAGTCACTTATTAATTTGATAAGTACTTAATTTTTTATGTTCTTTGTATATTGTTTTTTCCTCTTTTTTAAAAATTTTATTAATACTTTTTATTTGCAAAACATATGTATGGGTAATTCTTCAACATTAACCCTTACAAAGCTTTCTGTTACAAATATTTCCCCCTACTCCCCACCCCTCCCCTAGATGGCAGGATATCCACTACATGTTAATTATGTTAAAATACTTGAGAAATAGAATATATGTATACTTATTTCCACACATCATTTTTGTGCAGGAGAAATCGTATCTACAAGAAAGAATAATCAGATGAAGGAAATACAATGCATGCAAACATCAATCGAGAGCATGAAAATGATATGTTATGGTCCACATTTCATGTCCCTCTCTCTGGGTGTATATGGCTCTCTTCACCGAACAATTGGAAGTGATTTGAAGCATTCATTGTTGAAGAGAGCCACATCCATCAGAACTGATCCTCATATAGTCTTGTTGTTGCCGTGTATAATGATCTCCTGGTTCTGCTCTTCTCACTCAGCATCAGTTCATGCAAGTCTCTCCAGGCCTCTCTGAAATCATCCTTCTGGTCGTTTCTTACAGAGCAATAATATTCCATAACATTCATATACCATAATTTGTTTGGCCACTCTCCAATTGATGGGCATCTACTCAGTTTCCAGTTTCTAGCCACTACAAAAAGAGCTGCCACAAACATTCTTGCACATGTGGGGCCCTTTCCTTCTTTTATGATTTCTTTTGGGATATAGCCCAATAGAAACACTGCTGGGTCAAAGGGTATGCACAGTTTGATAATTTTTTGAGCATAGCTCCAAATTGCTCTCCAGAATGGCTGGTCGATAAGCACTTAGTAAGCACCTACTGTACAGCAGGTCCCATGCTAAGTTTTAGGAATAGAGAGACAGAAGTTGCTCCTGCCCATTCCTGCCCTCAGGAAGTTTCCATTCTATTGAAGATCTCATGCCTTGTCTCCATCCCTTATAATATCCCCAAAAGAACAAAGTACTTGGAAGTGGCCTTAGGTGCTCTCAAAGGGTCAAGCAAAGTTATCAGTCCAAGAAAAGGGGGGAGGAGGACCCCCCCTTTTTTGGACACGCTAAGCCCTTTCTCGGGTCAAGATCTCCCCAGGGTCTCACCTACATGTGCCTCTGGTCTTTAAGGAGAGCCCTCCCTCACCCCCCTCCCACTGGGGGATGGCCAGCTCGGGCAGCTCTCACCCACCACACACAACGGCTGGGTTCAGCAAGGCTTTTTTCTGCTCCACCTCCTAAAGCCTTCATATTTACATACATCCCATAATTACCATCTGCACAGCCAGAGGCATTTGCTGGAAATGGGCCGTTTCCATCTGTTGATGCAATTTTCTCTGAGGAATTTGCATTGATCACTTTTTTATGCAAAGATCTTGTATAGATCATTTTGCCCGATGCCTTTTAATAGGTCTTGATAATTTGGGGGGCACCCCGAGGCCCAGTCAAGTGGAAGGTGTTAAGGTTCGGGTGACCACTGGAGGGGTCGGCCATCCCACCCGCTGCCCGAGGAGTGATTTTGGCTGTTCTGCCTATAATTTTCCACCACACGGTGTGACCTACTGTAAGCTTAGGCCGAGACCAAGCTGGGGACCCATGGCAAATATTTATAGTGTGACTCTATCCTTGAGCTGGTGACTCAGTGTTAATGGGAAGCCCCTCAATGAGGGGAAATGGGGTGTGGGAATCGAGCAATCAACTAGTTATTCAGAGCTGAGCTCTCCCCACTCTGTACCTGGGAGGGCCAGATGGGCGGTTTTGCATATTTCTGACAGCTTTAATGAACAGGGCAGCATCACATTGATTAAATGTCGGGGAAATTAGCACAGCCCTCTGGAGTTTCATTATTTACAATCGCTGTGCAAAGTCTTTGGAAAGTTTACACAAGCAGAAGTTACTGGGAAAAAAAAAACATTAGAGGGGGCAGGAAGGGGTGGGAGATGAGGCAGAAGGAAATAGAGGGCCAGGCCCACCTGGGAAGCTGGGACTGTGGAAAGAGTTAGTCTGTTAAGGGAGGTTGGGACTTCAATGTTCTTACTTCATGGCTTGGGTGGGGCTCAGCCTATGGGATCCGAGGGTGGAAAGCCAGAACATAGAGTTTAAAAAGTTTTATCTGGAAGGTCTCTCCAAAAATAAAATGTCAGAGACGGATGGGATTGGAGAATATTGAATCTCAGCAATAGAAAGGATGTTAGAACGTGGGATGTAGGGTGATAGAAAAGGGTGGGTGTATAGATCTTACCCGTCAGGATTGGATGGGACTAGAGAACATGGACTCTCATGGCCAGAAGGGACCTTTGGCAATTTGGAGCAGTAGATAGAATAAAAAATTTGGAGTTGGGGAGTCACTTAATCTCTTCCTGCCTCAGTTTCCTCATTTGTTCCGCTGCAGGAACTTGAAAGACTTAAGATCTCTAATTGCTGAAATGGCCACTGATGATTCCATGATGAAGCATGATGGGATATATCAAAGAGGTCCCAATGGACTTAGGATGCCGGATGAGGCAGATATTTTTAGACTTTGTTGATGTGGGGAATTAGTTTTGCTTGATTTTGCAAATTTGTTACAAGGTTTGATCATTTTTTTTCTTTAATGGAGACAGAATGTAAGGAAAAGAAAATAGTTTTTGCTAATTAAAAATAAAATTAAAGGAATGAAAAAATGACGGGGCTGGACTTAATGGCCTCTGAAATTTCTTTCGGCTGTAAATCTCTGAGTCTATGAACATGGAATTTAGAACATCAGTGTGGGAAAGGGCCTTGCCACGGTGAATGTCAGGCAGGAGATAAGGGAACACCCAGTGTCAGAACAGGAAGGTACCCAGAGACCTACGAACACAGCCTATCCGAACTGAATTAGATCTCAGAGATGATCTAATCTAACCCCTTCGTTTTTCAGCAGAAGAAACCGAGTTGCAGAGAGTGACACCGGCCTGTGAGCATAAAAGATATGTGTGCTTAAGGTCACCCAGCAAGGCTGAGACAGGTTCAGAACCCGGCATTCATTCTTTTTCTCAGTTCAATGCTCTTTTCACAAAGCACATGGAGTGTGGAGATGGTTTATGGGTATTCCACATAAAAATGAGAATAGCTTGATGATGATTTCCCTGCAGAGCTGAACGGCCTGCATCTGGGCAGCCTGTACTGAGAGTTCAAGAAGGTTCCTGCACAATAAAGCCTAATGGTATCACTTCGGTGTCATGGGATCCTGGCTAGGGAAGGTCCAGGCCCCATGAGTATGCAATGTGAGCTCACTGTTGCAATTCCCATGCAAACATACAAACAGCTATTATAAGATTGTTTAGAGAGTTTCTATCATGTGGCAAGGAATGACTTTTTCAATCCGCTTCTTAGTTAAAACTAATCATACATACATATATAAAGCTTAGCAACTCAACTTTGTTCTCTTTCCTGAGAAGGGAATAACTTCTAGAAGTCTCTGGGTGGGGAGAGAACCAATGATCTACTTACTAGACTAATGCAATATAAAATCAGGGGTAAATGGCCCTCTACTACTCCATTCCCTGGGAAGAATGGGCTTATTTTATGGAAAGGATTGATAGATGCAGACGAGGTTATAGCACCATGAGGTGGATTGAGAACTGGTGAATGAGGTGGGTTCGGAACTGGTTCAGTGACTTAGTGATAGAGTAATCACTAATGGTTTTCTAGCCACATGGAGAAAGGACTCTAGTAGAATGTCCCTATATCAATGCTCGTGGTCAGTTATGGATGTGGTCCCCAAACTTGTAAACAAAAATAACTTTGGAGTCCAGAAGATCATGATAAGGAAGGGAACAGACTAAAGAGATGTGAAATAGATGCCATTGTTCTAAAAAAACCTACTCCTATTTCCAGGTTTCCCATTCATCTTCTGGAGCCAGATCAACAGGTGACAGGTTCTTAGTATATAAAGCATCCTTGGGACAAAGAATCCAGGAGAAGTCACAGAGTCATTGAGCTGGAAAAGACTTTCAAAATGTCCACATTTTATAAAGAAGGAAGAAGAGAGCCAGAGCATGTCCAGGACACATAGGAAAAAGAGAAGGAAGGAAGGGAGGAAGGAAGGAAGGAAGGAAGGAAAAAAGGAAGGAAGCAAAAACACATTTATTAAGTACCTACTATGTGCCAGACATTGTGCTAAGTGCTTTACAACTAATATCTCACTTGCTCCTCACAACAAACCAGGAATAAGTCCTATTATTATCTTCATTTTATAGCTGAGGAAACTGAGGCAGATAAAAGTTAAGTCTTGGTTTTCCTAATTCCAAGACCAGCATTATATCCACTGCACTATCTAGTTGCCTCTTACATAGGCCATGCTATGATGGCATTTGAACCCAGTTCTGATTACAAATCCAATGCTTTTCATTATATATTCAAATCCCCATTTTGCAGATGGGGAAAATGGAGCTATGAGAATTCAACAAATTATTGATAGAATTTAGATCTGGGAAGGTACTTTAACACCATTTTATCAACCATTAAGCATTTATTAAGCACTTGTTGCATGTTTTGGTGCTGTGCTAAGATCTAAGAATACAAAGATGAAGGAGAAAAACTTTCCAAGTGGTTACAATCCGTCAGGGAGACAGTGTATCCATGTTTAGGTCTCTACAAAGGAGGAATAGAGTCATTTTGGAAGGAAATGGAGAGATGCTTGCCCTATGCTTCTGACTTAAAAGTCAGCTTTCTTTCCAAGGAGTGCATTGATGCAACAGGATTCAAATCCAAAGTGACTTTTGAATCCTTTGAGTCCTTTTCCTCCTGACTCTTAGAGAGCAGTGAATTAAAAGACCCCCAATGTTCCTTCCAATTCTAAATCCACTGATTCTAACCTTGTGATCTTAGTGAAAAGAGGAAGGAGGATAGAAGTCTTAGAGACCAAACTAAGTATATAGCATAGTTTTCAAGTTAGAAATTTTCTAACAATTGGAATAGTTCAACAATGAAAAGGGCTGCTTTGTGAGACAGTGGGCTCCAGTCCCTGGAAGTATTCAGTTCAATTTGATTCCATTAAGTTCAAATCAATGTTAGAAGCATTTATTAAGCTCCTACTATGTTCCAGACACCAGAGATTCAAAGAATATTTTTAAACCCAGTCCCTGTCCTAAAAGAGTTTAAATTTCACTTGGGGAAAAGCACACACTCACATATGGATCAATTACTGATATATGTGCGTACACATAAAGTATACATGTGTATATGTGTGTGCATGCATATATGGCATATGTGTATATACATAAATAGTATATGTGTATAAATACTATGTGTGTATAAATGTGTATGTACATATGTAGTATATGTATGCATATATAGTATATGTGTATATATGTGTGTATACACATATAGTATGTGTGTGTGTCGTATGTGTGTATTGTATGTGCACATGCAATATAGGTGTGTATATGTGTGTGCATATATAGCATATGTGTGTATACACACACATATATATAGTGAGTGTGTGTGTGTGTGTGTTCATTGTTTACTAGATAATGTAGGAGAAAAGAAAAGGGTAGAGATCCAACAACTTGGAGAAGTCACGAGTGGCGGTACCCAGGCTGGAGATAGTGATTCTAAAAGGCAGAGAGAGTGTTCTGAGCAAGGGGGCAGCTCATGCAAAGAATTGATAGAGAGGCTGGAGAATCAGTGCCCTGAATCGGACCACAGACCGGACTGAGGGAGAAGAGAAGTCCCTCCTGACTGTTTTCTAGAGTAAAGAGCATGTTTCAGTTACTCTGGGCTTCCGGGCTTCAGAAGCTCCCTCTGTATCTGGCTCCATGCTTCTCCGGCAGGTCCTTCAGCTCAATGTCCTACCACTTGACATTTAGAGATTTACATGCAATACTGATTAGCAGGAGGGAAATATTATGCAACATGGGATTCTGAGCCCAGCGGGAGCCCTCGCTGAACAGGTGAGGGGGAGAGAAAGGCTGGTCTGCTAATGGGCATCCCTAGAACTACCAGCCCAAGGGAGGGCAGGGCACCTGTGGTTCAAGCTGCTGCCCCTTCAGGGGGGCATCAGAGGGGTTTGTCCCCAACAACTGGGACTCCGGGCTCCATGTCAGCATCCTAGCCTCATTACTAATTTCACTGAGCAATATATTTCCTTTCTGAAGCAGGTGTCTCTTGATTTATAGAAGGCAAGGGGAGGAAAGTGTGTGTGTCTGGGGTGGGGGGGAGTAGGGATCAATTACTGAATTATCCCAGCCTTTTCGTAATGACAACATGGATAAGGAAGGGAAGAGTTAAGGGAATAAGTGTTTATTAAGCACTCACTATGTGCCAGATACCATGCTAGGTGCTTTACACATACTATCTCTTTTGTTTCTCACAACAACCTTGAGAGGTTGATGTTATTATCCCTTTTTTATAGCTGAGGAAACTGAAGGAAGTGAAGGTTAAGTGCCTTGCCCAGGATCATATGAGATTGGAACTCAGATCTTCCTGACTTCAGACTCTTCTATCTCTTGTGTCACCCAAGAATCCCTAAAGGCTAGGAAAATGGGTCCAAATCTCACTCAATAACTTTGTAGCTTTGTCATCCTGGGCAAGATTATAGCCTCTCTGAGTCCAGCTTTCTTTTCTATGAAATATAATAATAGGAACTCTGCTATAAATGAGCTAGGGACATCATCTCATCTGATTCTCCTAACAGAGAATGCTGGGAAGAAGGTGCTACTATTATCTTAGCTTTATAAATGAGAATGGGTGACTTCTCTTTAGACATACAGCTAGGGACAGAGGCAGGATTTAAAGACAGGTTTTCCTGTTTAAAGTCCAGCTTCCCACCCATCCAACCTATTGCCTCTCAGTAGCATGTGAAACACATTACAAACCTGCAAAATATGGCGTTTTATCCAGCTGCTGTTATTAGTAATAACTACTAAGAACAAATATTATTGTTATTAGTTTGCAATGATCATTAAAGGGCTACAGATAACTTTGGATCATCACTACAAACCTTTAGAGACATACATAGTCTCATTATCTTCACTTTATAGATGAGGAAACTGAGGCAGAAATTAAGTGATTTGCTCAGGATCACACAACTAGCAAGTAGCTAAGGTAAAATTTGAATTCCAAGCTTCCTGACCTAAAGTTTAAAATTCTAATCATTATGGCATCCAGTTTATAGGATCCATATGCTTCCTACCCACCTTATGATTGTAAGATCATAGAATTTGAGCCTTGAGAAACTTTAGACATTATCTGGGTTGAATCCCTCATTCTACAAACAGGAAATTTTCCTCTATTGAACCCTCTATTTATTCTGATTTTATTTAGATGTAGCTGTTTGTAGGTTTTCTGCCCATTAGACTGGGAGCTCCTTGAGAGCAGGACTGTCTTTTGTCTTTCTTTTTATCCTCAACACTTAGCATAAGGCCCAGCAGATAGTAGACTCTTGATAAATATTTATTGGCTGATTGGTTAATACAGAAGAAAAAGGCATTGGACATAGATCCTGGCCCTTGCACTTAGTACCTGTGAGACCTGGGAAAGGTCACTAAGCCTGTGTCTGAGTCTCACCCAGTTCCTTTCTCTATAAAATGAGGGGGGCCACGCAAGCTGAAGTAGGGGCTCAAATCCAAAGCTATGATTGTAACACCTGCCCATGGTTATACAGATGCTAAACATCTCAGGAACATTGAAACCTGGGCCCCCTAATTGTGGATCAAGGTTCTTTACAAAGCCAATACTCGGTTTGGCAGGTATGCCATAGTACCCTGGAGTTGGTCCTAGCCTCAAAGTTCTAGACTCAAGGAATAAAGAATAGTAGGAGTCAGTAGGACAAGATTATGGAATTTCAGAACATATAGAAATGGGAATATCAGAGATGGAAGAGATCATGTAAGAGATCCTAGTGACAGAGACCTTTCTGCATCAAGGGACTAGAATATTAAGCAGAACAAGTCAGAACTGGGAGGGACCTTAGATCAGGGGATGTCAAAGCTGGGATATACCTGAAGACAGAGGATGTCAGCCTTAGAAGATCTGATAATTGTCAAAGCTGGGAGGAGCCTTGGAGACTATGAAGGTTTAAACTTCTAGCTAGAAAGTATCTTAGAGTTCATCTTTCCCAGCCTCCACAATTTCCCAAGGAGGAAACTGAGACTAAAAACTGAAGGTACTTGGTCCAGAGCCTCATGGGTAATTAGTCACTAGCTAGCAATCAAACCCATGCCATCTGCCTGCCAATGTGTTTTTGTTTTCATCATGCCAGCCTGCCTTAATCTACCAATAAGGAAAAGGAGGTCCAAAGAGAGAGGCGTGATTTGCTCCAGTTAACTATTGCCTGGCTAGGTCTATAAATCCTCCTTCCTCATGCCCATCACTCTGCTCTTGAACCAGATTTCATTGGATTCAAACACTGGATGAGAGGAGGGTCGAAGGAAAAAAAGAACTCTGATCTGCCCCCTGGGTCAAAACCAGATCCTGTTCCCCAGAACTTTCTCATCCCCTCCTTTGCCAATTGGCCTCCAGCTTATGAATCATATCATTTTAGTGATGGACAATGAAAGCAATTGCCTGATAGCAGCTTTTACTGTGAGATGATTAAGACTCTTCTAAAATCACTGAGCTCATCATCTATCCCTCTCCTTCACTACTTAATCTTGGCCTTCTTCAGGACATGGCTTGCATTTTCAAGTGTACTGTTATTTAACTCTTGTGTGTTTCTGTCTCAACTCTTGTTTTAGATCAGAAGTTCCTTGAAGCCAAGGGGTGAAGGGGGACAGATATTTGGGAGCCAGAAAACCTGGGTTTGAAGCCTGTCTTCAATATTTTCCTCTATATTCTAAGCCTAGTCATTTTCCCTTCTCTGGGCCCCCAAATCATTTATCAGCTGAGATAATCCAGACAATGACCTTTAATATCTCCTATAGTGGACAGGGATCAGAAAGACCTGGATTTAAAGCTTGCCTGAGACATTTAATATATGTTTGACCTTGGGTAAGCCATTTAAAGTTAGTGTGCCTCAGTTTTCTCATCAATAAAATGACAGGGCCATCCAATAGCCTCATCTAGATCTAAATCTATGATCTAATGTCCCTTCTATATCTAAATCTCATAATCTCATCAAGTTTTCAAAAGAAGAGGCTGTTTTTATTTTGATCTTTGTCTTACCAGCCAGGACCTAACACTATATCTTGAATATCATAGGTCCTTAATAAATGCTTGCTGATTAATTGGTAAATGTTAGAAAATATTCAATGATAGAGGGAAGACAGCCACAATAATATGCTGTTGGAAGTGTGGTCAATTAACCCAATTATTCTAGGTCAATTCTAGTATTTATTAAAATACTAGGTCAATTAGCCCAACTATTCCAGAAAACAATCAATATTTATGAGGAGAAAGCGACTAAAATACTCACCCTTTGACTCAGCAATATATATAGTTCAAGGACACCAAAGAGAGAATCACATAGATAAAGAGACAGAAAGGAAGGAAGAAATGAAAGGAAGGGAGGGAGGGAAGGAAATGTAAGAGAAAGAGAGATGGAGAGAGGGAGAGGGAGAAGGAAGGAGAGAGAGAGAGAGAGAGAGAGAGAGAGAGAGAGAGAGAGAGAGAGAAAGGAAGGAAGGAAGGAAGGAAGGAAGGAAGGAAGGAAGGAAGGAAGGAAGGAAGGAAGGAAGGGAGGTGAAGGAAAGTTGCAATTAAATGAGTCTACTATTCCATGTAAATGTAGTGAATGCAGTGGAGCCTGGCCCTGATGAAAAGTGCCAATTCAGAAAATAAAGTTGAAAATGTGAATAGGTCTAGGTCAACTATGTTTCATTTCCCTTCTGACTGTGCTTCTATTTGGATTTCATTACCACACCCCTCATGTGTATCTCTTTCACTCTCTTGCTCTTCTCTCTCCTCTAAGAGTATGTCTTTGCCTTTATCTCTCTCTGTCACTATCTTTCTCTATTTCTCTGCTTCAGACAAAGAAACAGTAAATACAGATATGATTAAATGATACAGAGGAGTCACATTTTGCTTAAAGGCTACACAGGTGAATGTTGTGTGAGTGTGTGTGTGTATGTGTGTGTGTGTGTGTGCGTGTGTGTGTTTGTATTAGGTAATACAGTATCTTAATAATTTTAAAAAATATATAATCATCTTACAAGGAAAAATGTAAAGTGACTTTATATTAGTTTGGGGCTATCTGTGTACCTCTTTCAGACTTAAACAAATAAAACCCACAAGAGTTAAGCAAGAAAGAAATTAAGGACCTTAATAGAATATTGAAAAAAAATTAGCTAGGATAAGCCTCTGGTAACTACTAAATGGGAATACAAAGTATGTCTTTCAGTCATGCATGATACTTTTACAAAAAAGATGCTATATTAAGATTTTAAGAAATATAATCAAATGGATAAATATCAAGTATATCATTTGTTGTCCTCAGAGCAGTAAAAAATTTTATTCAATAAAAAATTGTGGAGATAGAACTGAAATTAATTAAATACTAAATAATTTAACCACCATAATTGGTGGATAAAAGAAAGATATAAGAATGAATAATTTCATCAAAAAAGATGACAACAATAAGACAAAATACCCAAACTTTAGGAAACAAAGAATTCATTGGCAGGCAACATATATTGCTAAATGCTTTCATCAACAAAGGAGAGAAAGAACAGATCTGGTAATCTAGATACAATATAACAAAAATAGTTAGAAAAACAACCCATCTAAAATGCAAACTAAATCTCAACATATAAATTTTGAAGATCAATGAAGTGATTAAAAATGAAAACAAAAAACCCAAGAACATCAGACTGACAAAAAACTAGGAGCACTTAAAAAAAAAAGACAAACATGGATACAAATTGAAGTAGGAGGGAAAATCAAAGTTGAAGTATGAAAAGAAAAAACTGAAAACAAATGAAGAGAAAATAAAGGAAATTATCAGAATTTTGATTCTGTCAACAAAAAAGGATAAGATGAATGAAACTGATGAATGCTCACAAAAATATGATATATGTCAATTAACACATCAAGACATTCAAGTTTTAAGCAGCCCAGATTCAGAAAAAGAATTTGAAAAAGCACTAAATGCATTTCAGAAGAACTTATTCCTTGAATCAGATAGATTTACAATTTATTTCTATCAAAAATTAAAATGACAACTAATTGCAATATTACATTGTTTTGAAAAATAAAAAAGAAAGGGGGTCTTATCAAACAGGATTTATGACTGTTATCATTCAGTTGTCTTAAATCAAGATCCTAAATTGAGTTTTTTTGGTGGAGATGTTGGAGTTATTTATCCTTTCTTTTCCCAACTCATTTTACAGATGAGGAAACTGAGGCAAACAGGATGAAGTGACTTGCTTGAGGTCACACAGCTACTATGTGTCCGAGGCCAGATTTGAACTCAGGTCTTCATGACTCTAGACTCAGTACTCTATCCACTGTGCCACTTAGCTTAATATGACATAAATGTGGCATTCATATCTAAACTAGTGATAGACAAAGCAAAGAAAAATACGTAGGCCCAAATGTCTAATAAATATTAAAGTGAAATGATTAAATATTAGCACAGAAAGTACAATAACCTTTTTTTAAAAAAAGATTATACTCAAAGAATAGGCTAGATTTATGCCAGCACTGCATGATTTGTTAAATATGAAAAAAAACCATAAACATAGTAAAGTATACTAATAACAATAAAAATTCATGACAGTTTTAGACAAAATGCAATACCTATTTCTGTTTTTAAAAGAATAGCCCCCCCCACTCAGCATCCCATAGGTGAATGAGATCTGTCCTTCCAACCAGGGTGGGGAGACACTACCTATGGCTGATGGCTTTCCCTATAGTCACTCTTGACTGGCCCAGTGGCCTTGGCTGAGGTTTCACTCTCTGTGATCCCTGAAGCTCAGTCTCAGCCTCAACTCAGGACTCCTTGATGACAGTCTTTTTCATCTTCTCCTGCCCCTAGGAAGAAGAGTAGCATCTTGTTCTTTTTTCCCACCTGTGCATGAGACCAGAAAACCTTAAGGACTGGGGAGTTGCTCAGAGGTTCATGACTACTCTCTTTGTCACCAGCTACTCTTTGCCTAGGACATCTCTTGGGCTCTCACCAATATGGAGTCCAACAGCTCTGAAGATGTGCCTGTATTTTTCATCTGAGAGCTGCGAGGGGGCAACTTGTTCCTGCTCAGGGGGAGTTCTATAGTGATGTGATGCTGGAGAATTATGGGAACCTGATTTCACTGGAATTCCTAGTCTCTAAGCCCTATATCATCTCCTGATTCAGGTTGGGAGGAAGGTCATAGGTAGAAGTTTGTGAGTTCACTAGCTATTTAGAGAGAAAGATAAGAAACACTGAAGGGGAGAGATGACTTTATACTATTTCCCTGTAGAGATGTTCCCAGCCTGCACAGACTTCTACAAGAAAATAAACTAGAAAAAGGCAAAAATATAATGACTTTGGTTACAGCCCCAAACATGTTATGTATCAGAGAGATCCTGCAAAAGAAAGAGTCCTTAAATGTCATACTTATAGCCAGAGTTTTGCCCAAAGTTCTGCCCCCATTTACCTTAAGAAAATTCATAGTAGAGAGAAATATTATGGGTGAATCTACACTCATATGGCAGCACTGGAGTGCTCAAACTGGAAAGAAACCTTATGAGTGTAATGAATGTGATAAAGCCTTCAGTCGACACCAGAGAGCTCATTGTAGAGAGAAACATTTTGAATATAGTGAATGTAAGAAATCTTTTAATGGAAGTTCAGTCCTTCACAAACACCAAATAATTTACTCTGGAGAGAAACTATATGAATCTAATGAGTATATTGAAAGAATTCCATCTAAGTTCTGACCTTATTCAACATCAGAGAGTTCACACTGCAGAAAAAGCTTATGAGAAAGTGTTTAGTACATGATCAGCTTTTCATGAACATCAGAGAATTCATAATGGGGAAAAGCTATATGAATGTAATCAAATCTTTTAGTCAAACTTCAAATATTATAGTACAACATCACTCATCTCAGATTTCATTCAACATTGAAGGATTGGTAGAAAAGAAAAACTTTTTGAATGTCATGAATGTGATAGGCCTTCAGTTATGTCTCAATTTTTACTTGATATTAGAGAATATATACTTGGGTGAAGGAACCTTCAGATGTAATATGGAAAATGCTTTATCCATTTTACAGGTTTTATGCACCATCGGAGAATACATATTAGTGAGAAACCCTAACAATGTAATGAAGATGGGAGAGTCTTCAACAGGAACTCTGTTCTTATTGAACATTGCAGGATTCTATGCTACTAAATAGGAATACAAAGTGTGTCTTTCAGCCATGCATGATACTTTTACAAAAAATGATTTCTGTGAGAAATCCCATAAAGGTGATGAAGGTAGGAGAGTCATCAGTAGGAACTCTCTCCTTACTGTGCATTGTGTGGATTCACACCAGTGAGAAACCCTATAAATGTATTATATCCAAGACAAGCTTCAATAGGAACTCACTCCTTATTGAACATTTCAGGATTCATACTGGTGAGAAATCCCATAAATGTGATGAAGGTAGGAGAGACATTAGTAGTAACTCTCTCCTTACTGTGCATTGTGGGATTCACACCAGTGAGAAACTCTATAAATGTATTTAATTCAAGAGAACCTTCAATAGGAACTCATTCCTTATTGAACATTGCAGGATTCATATTGGGAGAAACTTTTTAAATGCAATTAATGTGGGAAGTCCTTCAATTACATCAACAGTTATAGTCAGCATCAGATAATTCATAGTAGAGAGAAATCTTTTGTATGGAGTGAATGTGGAAAAGCCTTTAGTCACCATTCACTCCTTGCTCAATATCTGAGAGTCCACACTAGGGAGAAATCATTTGAATATAATAAATGTAAAGCTGACAGTAAAAGGTCAGTCCTTCAAGGACATCAAAAAATTTATAACTGGGGATATGAATGTAGTGATTGTGGGCAAGCCTTCAGTCAGGGCTCTAGCTTTATCCAGCATCAGAGAATTCACATTGGAGAGAAACCTTATTGAATGAGAGAAAACTTTCAATAGGAGATCAAGCCTTAGTGTGCATCAAAGAATTCATACTGTAGAGAAGCCAAGTGAATGTGATGAGTGTGGGAAAACCTTCAGTAGGAGATCAAAACTTATTCAACAGCAGAGAATTCATGCTGGAGAGGAGCCATGTGAATGTAACACATGTCGGAGAGCCTTTACTTGCCATTTGCTTTTCATTCATTGCCAGGGTAATTGTATTCACGTCAATTGGTATATGGGTTGGGAATGTAAAGGAGAAATCCATTCTAGAGTTCATAATAGGTTAAAATCCCATAATATAATGCAAAATTTTTAATGGCAGTTGTGAATTTTTATATTAATTTAGCTTGTATAGCAATCTAGCCCAGTGCTTCATGCAGAATGACAATAAAATAAGCTTTTGGTGCTTGGAAAAGTCCCCCACAGCAACACTAAAATGGATAGGAACAAATAAGTGTTTCCTTAATATAGTAAATATTATCTATACAAAACCAAGGACCAACAACTATAAAAAGCTAGGTATGTATGCAGGTAGGTAGGGAGATATAAGATAGACAAATACTTAAACATAGAAAGACAAGTTACATAGATAATAGAAGGAAAATAGATATAGATTTCTCTCCATATAGAGAATTCATATATTATATATGCACACAGCTATACCCATATTTATATTTATAAAGTTATATGTATATATGTGTGTATCAAGAAAATGCTTAAATCCTTTCAAATAAGAACACAGGTAAAGCAATGGAATTCATTATCACCATAATTATTTGATAGAGTTTTAAGAATGCTAGTTATAACAATAAGATAAGAAAAAGAGATGAAAGGAATAAGCAAAGGCAAAATGAAAACAAAACTATCATTTTTTGAAAATATGATGATCCATTTAGGGAACTCGAAATAAAATGAACTAACACAAATCATCACCTTTTCTGTATATGACTAACAAATACAACAGCAAGAAATAAAAAATAAAATTCCATTCAAAATAATTACAGAATGTATAAAAACACATGGGAACTATATGAGTGCAAAATAATCATAAAAGGAGAAATAAAGATAGATCTAAATAAATGGAGAACCCTTAATTGTTCATAGTTAATCTGTGCTAATATAATAAAAATGATAATGCTACCTGAAGTTATTTATTCAATAACATGTCAATGAAACTGCCAGTACATTATTTTAGAGAGCTTAAAAACAATTATAAAATTCATTTAGAGGAAAAAATAGAGAATTTCAAAAGGAATGGCAATCATGTAAGGAAAATATTATAAATATATGTATATATATATACATACATACAGACACATACATATATAATCTTAAACTATACTTTCTATTGTTCAGTCATTTAAACATATCCAACTTTTCATGATCTTATATACTGATCATGGATTTTTCTTGGGAAATGTACTGGAATTGTTTGCCATTTACTTCTTTAGTGGATTAAGACAGAGATTAAGTGACTGACTTGACCAGGGTCACACAGATAACAAGTACCTGGGGCCATATTTGAATTCAAGTCTTCCTCACTCTAGGTCTGGTTGAACCACCTAGCTGCCTCTAGACTATGTTGCAAAACAATAATAATCTAAATTATATGGTCCGGTTGAATAAAATAGAAGCATAAATCTGGACAACAGATTAGGTACATAATACACATAAGTAAACAAATAGAGTAGCACAGTGTTCATTTAAACTCAAAGACTCTAACTAGGATAAAGGTTTACTATTTGACAAAAAATGCTGGAAAAGCTGGAAAAGACTTTATTTCCTACAGATTTATGCATCTATCAACAGATAGATTGACTAGGACAAATATTCATTTATCTACTTATTTAGGATATAATGACCATATTTTTCAGATTGAAAAACTGCAAGATCTTACCTACTTGTATTGTACTCATGATTTCTATTGATCACTTACTCTGATTAAAGAAGTTTGCCATAAGAGGAAAAAGCTGGGACATAATTAATAATCAAAAACTGGTCCTTCAGGCTTCAGTCTGAGAGCACATAAATGATGGGATAAACCATCCTTAGCTCTGGTTGGACAGTTGACAACCAATTATGTAGTAACAGTTCCACCTTATAGCCACTCAGGAATAATCAGGTAGGTTCTTATTGAAAGGAACACCCCTGGGGAAATGAGTCAGAAGGATCCCACCTTAAGCAGAGGCCAAGGCTGTCTTCCCAACTCTTGTCTAGATATTAACCTCCACCTATAACATTTCAGGATCACATCCCTCTTAGTAGACTATGGCATATTTCTCTCATATGGTGGATTACTAACTTGATGACTTTGTTAGACAATCATACTTGAATTCAAAACTCTAAACAATATCAGGTAGAGTCCCAAGAGATTTTATCTTAAACAGCAAGTCTCATCAAAGTTTCAAGTGAATTTAGCTCTCAAGGACCACATATCCCAAATAAAAATTGACTACAATCCTACATTAATAACACTAAGAGATTCATCCTAGAAAGTTCTTGAGTCCGGAGGGTTTTCTGTTTGAAATCTCCCTCCTTAGTTTTACCTGTAGAGGGTTTCCTGTGGGAATTGCCCCCTAGTTATAATTTGTTTGATTTACTCTACTTTCTTCATTTATCCTGGTTCAGAAATATGTCCCTTAACTTTGGTGTAATGATTCCAACCTCATTCAGCAAGTCTTACAGCAGTCTCAATGATCAGCAGAATCCAGAATGGCCCATCACAGTTAGGAAGCAACCTTTCTCCTTTCCAAGATTTTATCAGAACCCAGTCATCTGTTTTGAATGATTGTACAGTGACTTCAAGAAGTGAAATCTGAGGGGGCGGAGCCAATATGGCAAAGTGAAAAGGTGACTCTCTGCCTCTCCTCTGATCTTCTCTCAAATCAACAATAAAATAAGCCTCTGAACTGGTCTTCAAGTCAACAAATCCAGAAATATTTGGACACTGCTTTCTGAAGAACTTCATATCAGGTTTGTCTAACTCGAACAGAGAGATAGAGGACTCCTGTGTAGGTCGGAAATGAGGGTGGGACTCAACTCAGCTCATCGTGGCAGAAATTCCAAACTCCAAACTCCAAATTCCAAACACCTGGAGTTTGTCTGAGGCACTCCGGACACTGTGCCCTGATTGGGGGAGGTGTTCTGGCAGACTTGCCTTGATTAAGGAGTAATTCGGACTTAGTCCTAGCCCCCACTGGCCCAGCACCTTAAGTTAATTTGTCAAAGTGCCCCAGGGCAAAGATCTTCAGCCGCCTTTCAGCTGCCGTTTTTTTTCCCTACCTTAAAGAGATATCCATGCTGTCTAAAAAAAATGAAGAAGCAAAAGAGAGCTCTCACCATATACAGCTTTTATCAAGACAAAGAAGCGATGACCCCAGATCCTGAGGTTCTTTAGAGAAACTACCAGAAGAAGGTATTAAAGACCATCACTGGTCACTTTTTCAAAAGGCCTTTCTGGAAGATTGCATAAAGAACCTCAAAAGAGACCTGGAGGATAAATGGGAAAATAAACTGAAATCAGTGCAAGAAGGATATGATCCCTGCAAAAGAGATATGAAAAAGACACCAATTTATTGAAAAATAAAATTAGTGAAGTGGAAAAAGAGTGCAATAAACAAATTGGCCAGTTGCAAAAGGAGCTTAAAAAGGTAACTGAAGAAAACACTTTAAAAATAAGAATTGAACAAATGCAAGTGAATGACTCAATAAGACTTCAAGAATCAGTCAAACAAAAACAAAAAAAATGAAAAATTAGAAGAAAATATGAAATATCTCCTAGGAAAAACAACTGACTTGGAAAATAGATCTAGGAGAGACAACCTAAGGATTATTGGACTTCCTGAAAGCCATGATGAAAAAAAGAATCGAAACACTATCTTCCAGGAAATCCTGAAAGAAAACTGCCCTGAGATTGTAGAATCAAAAGGCAAAATCACCATTGAAAGAATTCACCGATCACCTCCTGAAAGAGACCCCAAAATTAAAAGCCCAAGGAATATCGTGGCTAAATTTCAGGACTATAGCACCAAGGAACAGATTCTGCTAGCAGCTAGAAGAAACAATTCAAATACTGAGGATCAATAATTAGAATCACACACGATCTGTCAGCCTCCACATTGAAGGACTGAAAGGCCTGGAATCAGATATTCCCGAAAGGCAAAGGAACTTGGATTACAGCCAAGAATAACCTATCCAGCTAGAATGAGCATTATCCTCCAGGGAAGAAGATGGTCATTCAATGATATAGGTGAATTTCACCTACTTCTAATGAAAAGACCGGATCTGAACAAAAAATTCGACATCCAAACACAGAACTCAAGAGATGCATGAAAAGGTAAAAAGGAAAGGACTTTTGAGAACTTTATTTTTACTAGGGGAATACTTAAAGTTTGGGGGTATAATTAACTAGATATTACTTTGATAATATGAAAAAGAGAACTAGAGGGGGAAAGGCTGTCATACTGGGGAAAAGAGGGGAAAAGTGGTAAAATAAGATCTAAAAAAAAAAGGAGGTAAAAACAAGGTAAAATCACTTGAAGAGGCAAGGAAAATCTAATATAATTGAGAGAAAGAGGGGAGGGAGATTAGCATTGTGTAAATCTTAGTCTCATCAGGTTGGGCTCTAAAAGTGTATATCAGACATTTTATTTCACATAGAAACTTGTCTGTTGCTAGAGGGAAGTGGGAGGGAAAGGAAGAAAAGTAAGGGACAAACTAATAGAAGGGAAAATAGAAGAATCAGGGGAAAGGAGTAAAAACAGGGGGAGGGGATCTAAAGGGTGGAGTACTGTTTGGGGGAGGGGGTCATCAAAAGCAAAGTACTGAGGAGGGGGGAAGGGAGAAAGGGGAAAGGAAAGGGGAAAACATAACTTGGGGAAATAAGATGGCAGGAAATAAAGAATTAGTTATTCTAACTGTGAATGTGAATGGGATGAACTCTCCCATAAAGCGGAAGCAGATATCAGACTGGATTAAAAACCAGAATCCCACAATATGTTGTCTACAAGAAAAACATCTAAAACATAGTGACACATATAGGATGAAGGTAAATGGCTGGAGCAGAAAATATTATGCTTCAGGTGAACAAAAAAAAGCAGGGGTAGCAATCCTTATCTCAGATCAAGTAAAAGCCAACATAGAGCTAATCAAAAGAGATAAGGAAGGAAACTATATTTTATTAAAGGGTACCATAGATAATGTAGCGATATCTATACTAAATATATATGCACCAAATGCAATAGCACACAAATTCCTAGGGGAGAAATTAAGAGAGATGCAAGAAGAAATAGACAGCCAAACGATACTAGTGGGGGATCTCAACCTTGCTCTCTCAGAATTAGATAAATCAAACCACAAAATAAAAGAAGAAAGAAACTAGGGAGATAAAACAATTGTTAGAAAAATTATGTATGATAGATCTATGGAGAAAATTGAATGGAGACAGTAGGGAGTTTACTTTTTTCTCAGCAGTCCATGGAACCTATACAAAAATTGACCATGTATTAGGGCATAAAAACCTCAAAATCAAATGCAGAAAGGCAGAAATAGTAAATGCATCCTTTTCAGATCATGATGCAATAAAAATCACATGCAATATAAGGCCAGGAGAAAATAAACCACAAGTTAATTGGAAATTAAATAATCTAATCCTGAAGAATGAATGGGTGAAAGAGCAAATCATAGACACAATTAATAATTTCATCCAGGAGAATGACAATAAGGAGACAACATACCAAAATTTGTGGGATACGACTAAAGCGGTTATAAGGGGCAACTTTATATCTCTAGATGCTTACTTGCATAAAATAGAGAAAGAAAAGATCAACGAATTGGGCTTATCATTAAAAAAACTAGAAAAAGAGCAAATTAAAAACCCTCAATTAAATACCAAATTGGAAATTCTAAAAGTAAAAGGAGAAATTAATAAAATCGAAAATAAGAAAACTATTGAGTTAATAAATAAAACTAAGAGTTGGTTCTATGAAAAAACTAACAAAATAGATAAGCCTTTAGTTAATTTGATAAGAAAAAGGAAAGAGGAAAATCAAATTGTTAGTCTCAAGAATGATAAGGGAGAACTTTCCTCCAATGAAGAGGAAATTAAAGCAATAATTAGGAGTTACTTTGCCCAACTTTATGCCAGTAAGTTTGATAATTTAAATGAAATGGAGGAACATCTACAAAAATATAGATTGCCCAGGTTAACAGAAGAGGATATAAATTATTTAAATAGCCCCATATCAGAAAAAAAAATAGAACAAGCTATTAACCAACTCCCTAAGAAAAAATCTCCAGGGCCAGATGGATTTACATGTGATTTCTACCAAACATTCAAAGAACAATTAATTCCAATACTACACAAACTATTTGAGAACATAGGGAGAGAAGGTATACTGCCAGAATCCTTCTATGAGACCGATATGGTGCTGATAGCTAAACCAGGTAGGGTAAAAACAGAGAAAGAAAACTATAGACCAATTTCCCTAATGAATATTGATGCAAAAATTTTAAATAAGATTTTAGCAATGAGATTACAGAAAGTCATCCCCAGGATAGTACTCTATGACCAAGTAGGATTTATACCAGGGATGCACTGCTGGTTCAATATTAGGAAAACTATCAGCATAATTAATTATATTAATAACCAAACTAACAAAAACCATATGATTATCTCAATAGATGCAGAAAAAGCCTTTGATAAAATCCAACACCCTTTCCTATTAAAAACACTAGAGAGTATAGGAATAAATGGGCTTTTCCTTAAAATGATCAGTAGCATCTATTTAAAAC